>JAJTUV010000907.1:1040000-1365000 GCA_021653895.1 Mastomys natalensis
AGAAGCTGAGGTCTTGTGTCGAGAATAAGGAGTGCAGTGTTGTCAGATGTCTGGTAAATCTGAAAGCCAACCTCCAGGGAGAAAGCGATTCCATTGCAGGAACATTAATTATTAAGTGAGCAATTTGATTTGGGCAGTCTGATGCACTTCAGGAGCTCAGCCCCACACTCTGCTAGAGCGTAGGGGCCGAGGCAGCTGCCTTCTCTTAACTCAGGAGACCACTCTTTAGAACAGGGAAGTTTTGCTTCTTAACAGCTCACTTTCTCTTTCAATCAAGACAAAAAAAAAAATCTCAAAAAAAATTAACTTGTTACAAAAATAAAAGCATGTATGTTTCTGGCTTGTTTTCCTTTTGAATGCTATCAATGAAGAAAGCAAGGCTTCTAACTTATACATTTAAAACCACTACAGACACGTAGCGATTAGTCTCCTTTTTTAAAGGAGCTGATTGTAAATGGTAGACTTATAATTTTGGAAATCAGAATCATAGATATGAAGACACCTACTTATGCTAAAAGCATGAATATCTAGTAGAATTTAACCTTTAAAACTGATATTAGTATTCATAATACTGTTTAGGAAAAAAAAAAGTAAGCTACTTAAGCAAAGGTATTTATACTTAGAAAACACTATTCGGCAAACTGCAACTTGTGACATGGACTTTAGAAGTTGAACTAACCACAGTGTTCAAGAAGGTTATTTGCAAAAGTTGTCAGGTTCTAAGGCACAGCTCTGTCAAAGACAGACCAGTTCTGTCCAGTTCTGTCAAGTTCTCTATCCACTATCCCGAGTCTTGATTCAGTATTCACAAAGTTTTGGGCCTCCATGACTTGAACACAGAGCCCATGTGGTCACCACCTCTTTAGTCCACACCGCTTTCGTCAGCTACCACACACCACCCAGAGAACCAGACGACATGACACATCCATCTCTGGTCACTTACACACTAATATCACCCTTTCTGCATTGCCTCTACATAGCAATGTCTGCCCTGCTTGCTTATCTCCTTACATATTGGAGCCACTAAACCACGTGTTTCTATGAACAACAACATTAGTCATCTCAGCAACCTGAGAATAGTGATTAAAACAAAAAATAAGATAGTTGTCATCCCAAAATCACAGGTGTATAAATTAATTGTTTACTACAGCAGGACTCAGATTACCTGAGGACACAAAATACACACATGTGCATCCATGTATCCATGTAAGCATATGTGATTGGTATCAAATACATACTACAAACCCCAGGGTTATAGAGGCCCTCCACTGCCTAGCAGTCTTTAGGCAAGCAATGAATGGTTCCCTCTCTTATACAGCAACCTCCAAGTCTTCTCCACCTCATTTCTCCCCTCCTCCACTTGACTCACTCTCGCTGGTTAGTGGTCTCACGTATCACATCTATTTCGTTGTTCAAACCCTTGTGTAGGAGTTCTTCCTGGACTTCCTGCTTGTCTATCTTCTGTTGCAGTTCTCCCCAGCATGAAACTTTTCCAAGCTTCCACCTTGACTGGTTCATTCTCAAGACCCCATTCCTTTTCTAGACCTACAGGTATCCATTCTCTATCAAACAGCTGTTGGCTCTCAGTCCTCACAAGTGTTGAAGAGACCACTGTAAGGAGAACTAAACTCTTGCCTGGCCGTGCATCTGTACATGATCATACTCCCCGCATACTGTGTGTCTTCCCCAACCAAAGTCTACAGGCACATCTACATATGTTGTTTTTCTGTTGTCTTCCATGTCATTCACTTCTGAATCCATGCTAATGCAACTATCACACTAGTCACTTTACTGCTTAACAAAAGTTGATGACCCTCCTGTAAAAACCAAATGCTAGGACATTGTAACCTCAGTGCCACCTCGGGATTTCGCCACATATGAACCAAAACACACCATTCTTTAGCTTCTGATCCCACATCCCTCTATGTTTACAGAGATGAACTTTCACGGATTCTGCCCAAAACAGACTACTGGAACCCCACCAACATACTACAAACTATCACTCCATTTAGCTGAATACACCACAGCCCTGAAACCCAGGAAATTCATTCTTGTTTATATTGCTATTCAGGTACTATCTTCTCTGTAAAGCTGGATCAATTATGAACAAAAAGAATAACAACAACAACGAAAACCACCACAATTCCACCCCATAATATGTATGTTACTTTAGATCTTTCTGTCTAAAATTATCATCTCCCTAACAGCAAAGTATATTATCAATTTCTCCTAAACCCCAGATCCTAAAACATAATAGATATTATTAAATGTGTAATATATGTTTAAATTTAATTCATATTAATAAAAAACAGATACAGGCAGCCATATACCCAGAACTTAAGGAATATTTAATTTTAAAGGACAAGATCCAAGCAATATAATATAGAAGAATCAGCACCATTTCAAATATCTATCTTCTTTGGTGGCTAAGAATATAAAATAATATAAAGCTGATTTCTTGACTTATTTTTCCTATCTATCATACTTAAATGGCTTAGTTCCATTTAAGTATGAAGCATACATTATTTAAAATTTTTGTCTACAGTGCAGTTTTGTCTATTTTATTTTCAATCCATGTAAGAGATATTATTCAAAAGTTACATCTAAAAATTATAAACATGTTTGTAAATTAATCATACTAGAATATAAGCAGAGATGATAATCAGAATGTTTATAATTAGCCAGGTAAGATGGTGAATAAAGAGAATGAACATTTGTACACATTTGGTAAATTAATTTCATGAAACTGCTTGGTTGGAAGTAATATGGCAAAGCATTTGGATCAATATTGAACTCTCAAAATGTAACTTGGACTAGTAACAGTGTTTGGTCCTACAAACAGACACAGAGATAATATTTAACAGCGTATGGGTCCTCCAAGTTATGGCACTAAGGTAAGAGGACTTCCAAGAATTTGAGGCCAGCTTGAGCTACAAACTGAATCCCAAGCCAACTTGAGCTACAAAATGAAAACTGTCTCAAAAAGGAAGAGGAAGAAGAGGACGAGAATGAGGGAAGAAAGAAAGAAGGGAGAGGAAGGGAGGGGGGGAGGGGAGGGGAGGGGAGGGGAGGGGAGGGGGAGGGGAGGGGAGGGGAGGGGAGGGGAAAAGAATTATGAGTGATATACAAATTATAAGAATTTTTGAAAACATTTTTCTCTGGAACTAAGTTTTTTTTAAAAAAAAAATTATCAAATAAAATTAATCTACTTCTAAAATGTTTAATAATAGGTAAATTGCCTCTGTGATGTTTCTGACTCCATTTCAATATTCTATAAATAAATAAAGTTACCTTAACAACAAAATGTTGATGGAAATTTAAAGGTTTTTGAACAAGATTCAAACTTTCTGATATTTACAGGACAAATTCTCTGTGACTCAGTGATCAACTTCCAACCACTAGATTTCCTTGGATCATATTGTATACCCTACAGCCACAACAATCAATTTCACCTAAATTGATATCCCAAATCATGTGTACATTCTATGTTAAGGTGGCTATAAAAAAGGAAAAAGAAAACAACATGAAATAATTAAGACAGTAAAAGTTACCAAAAAAAAAAAAACCGATAAAGAAAAAGGTATTGAAAATAACAAAGGGAAAGGAAATTATGAGGAAGCATTAACAGTTGTTCTTTACTTCTGTTCTAGTAAGCTGATGGCATTTGACACTGGGAGAGTGTACATGAGTTGAAGCCTCAGTGTGCAGGACAAGGTTGGAATTCTCTTTCAATGAACTAAATCACCTCTAGGGAAGAACTCAAAGTCTTAGGCTCCCATATTTACTAGTCCTTTAAGCTGTACTACAAATGTAAGTAATGCACTCCAATTACATCCCTAGGAGTCAGTGAGAAATCTGAAGGCTGTTTTTCTGATACTTTGATATTAAGATATGTTATGTATTAAGGAAGTACATTGTATGGTGTCTCATTACAATTTTGCCTTACTAAGATAGTTTTAGTCTGAATAGAAAATACAAATTACTTCACAATGTAAGTTTGGAGATAACAAAAAGGAGGCCTTTGTCCAAAATATTTTTTTCCTGGTTGCCAATATCAACAAGACTGATTTGCTCATACAATAATTTTTCTCAGCACCTGTCCCAAATATTAAGAGACTTCAGGGTGAAGATAATACTAAGTTTTTCTGGGGGCTCTGCAGCTGTACTGTCCTAGCTTAAAGTCACAAACTGTGCTTTCTGAGAGGCTGTGGTTTGAAAGGGGAGGTATAACCTTCAGTAGTATCGCTCTTCTTAGAGCAAAGAGCTGCAGAACTCAGTGCTTGACAAGGTGTACGTGAACATGGCAGAGATGGACACTGAGTCATTTAATAGGTGCCCAGAGTGCTGACACCAGCTTGTCCAACCTGTTACATGCCATGTGACAACTTTCGGAGACACAAATCCTTAATTAAAATATTTAGAACAATAAGATGGAGTTAATATGTTGGCAATAAAATCATGGTGACATGCAAATGACTGAAGTTATGAAGAACTGCTAAGGAAAAGGATAGCCTTCAATCACAGATCCTCTTGGATGTCAGAGACTGCCAATGTGGCCTCCTAGTCTAACATTATAGAAAAGCTAATGCCAAGAAATGCTGTGCTTACTAACTCACACAAAGAACCGGAGATCTGTCAACACAATCTTTTAAAATCCTCATTCATTCTTGGGTTTGGTTCCCTAAACAGTCAAAAGGCATGTGACAGGACAGATAATTAAAGGAGTAAAGGTTACTTAATACGTTATTGTTAAAAGTAGAATGACAGAATTGTATTCAAATTACAAAATGATTTTTAAACAAAATAATACACATTTAAATGCAGGCAATGATTTAAAAGTGGGTGTTGCATACACCAGCTTGTCTGAGGCCCCCAACATATATACAGCAGAGTAATGTGTGGTCTGCCAGAAGTGGGAGATGTGCCTAACCTCCAGATACTTGAGGCCCCAGGTAGTAAGGAGGCCTGGCTGAGGGTTGAGGGTGGGGACATCCTTTTGGAGACATGGGGGATAGGAATGGGATGAGGAACTGTAGGAGGGGGACCAGGACCAGCAACAACTAGACTGTAAAAAAAAAATAGAAGCTGTAAAAAAAGGGGGGATGTCGAATTTATTTTTATAAGAAAGAAGTTTTTAAGTATTAATATCAAAAGAAGGTAGTTATCATAATGATGGCTATACCTCATATACTTTATAGCTAAACAGTCCATCAGTCTACTTTTATCAAAGTGGTCAACCTTTTCCCCTCCCCAGAGCAGTCTGGATTTTCTGTAAGAGAAGTACATGATATCGCATCATATGTCAACCAGTGGAAGTAAGGAAAGGAAGAAGAAGTAGAGAAGGAAAATAGACATTTATCTAATTGACTGCTTCTGTCTTGGCATAGAAATCCCATGAGCACAGGCTATTTTTCTCTATAATCAGTACTGAAACTCCACTGGCCCAAAGGAAACAAATAATCACTGTGACAAGACTGTACACAGGTGGTAGGCAGATAGGTAGCTAGATATACATATGAATAAGAGACACAGAGAAGATAGTAATAGACATAGATAGAGATAGACAGACAAGGATGATACAAGTACAGATTAGCACACACAATACTAGTCTCAAAGTATATTCAACAAGTTACACTGTATGGGCTCCAGACATGGGCACAGCTTGAAACACTAGTGATTTCATCTTTATAACTAAGTGAAAGCAATACTGACTGGCAATAGAATAGAAGGCATCAAAGCTTCAACAGAACCGCATTTAAATGCCTCCTTGATTCTGAAGTTAAAAGATTTGTTCTAATATAAAGTATAATTCCTTTGCATTTTCTTAGGACACTTAGCTATTGGTGTAGCATTTCTCTGTTATCCACAAAGATAGGAGATAAACGTCATGCTGTTTTACTGTTCCGCATGAGGAAACACTCTTTACTCATGTATTACACAGACCTTATCTTGTTAGCTTCTCAGAGCATATCTGATCTGTCTGTAACATTTACTACTTCAAAGAGATAAATAGAAACCAGAAAACAGGCAACAATAAAGTTAATGTTATTAAGCCTTCCACAAGAAATCAGGAAAATCACCTTCCTCGAATTTTCAGCAAAAAAATTGGTACACTGAAAAACCCAGAGTTCATTTTTGTGAAATGAGCCTGTCCAAATTTGACTTCTCTTTTTGTGAATAGTATCACCAAGCTCCTTTATGAAGTTGGTGATAATTCTATGAAAAGGTTTTAAAAGATGGTTAAGTTCATTGCTACAGATGAGTGGCAATGATGTCATTACACAACTCAAAAGCATGAAAGTGATCAACAGGAGAACTAAAGGAATAAGATTTCCAGGGAACTTAGTACTTCAGTGACATCTGTAGTTGAGACCCTTTATAATGCTGTTCTGGCTTCCCTTCTACTAGTCCTACAAGCTCCAGAATTAAATATGCATATTTCATTTTAGCAGACTCAAGTGGCATAAATTATAAAAGTGACATGTGAAGAAATGGCAGATATAGTTTAAAACCCACCCCAAATATAATTTCATCTGTGTAAGCACCAGACTTAATCTGTCCTGTATTCATGAGATTTCTGAAATTGTAACAATTGGTCTCACTACTATCAACTAGATCAGGGGGCCAACATTGTGATTTTTAACAGCGAGCTCTTTAATCTCATACACTGGGAAACTAGGTCAGAAAAAAGTTTCTGGACTATGTCTATTGAAAATTACCCTAAAAATGTTGCTCAGTTATTAATCATTATGAGAAAAGTGTGAAACCATTGTTTATAATTAAATAAATATTCATAATAATTTTTATCATCATACAATCAATGAAACCATGACATATAAAAGCATATGCTATATGATTAATTCTATAATTTATTTGTATACATTACTTGTATATATTATTTGGCACTATTCTAATAAATGAATTAGTACACTTCTTATAAGGAAATACCACACATAAATATTTCCTTCTTTCCATAAAATTTATGAAGTATTTTTTTTACCAAAATATTTCTTATTCCAAGTCATAAAAAACAAACCACATGGTTGCGGCAGATTTCATCATTTTAATCCTAAAAATACATTGACTAATAAATAGATTTGACTTTAATAACAACCTGGATTTCAAATTAATTATTTCATAAATTAATACAATATTAGATTATTACATAAATTGAGCTTTTTTTTAAGTCATTAGCTCACATATATGGTTGCTTACAGTAAGAAATGTCAGAAAACAAAGACACACCAGCAGCTTACACTCTCACTGTGGTGCTTCCAAGTACTGTAAATAGGGGCTGGCTTCAACTAAATTAACAATTTACCTAGGCCTAAGATGCTAAATAGCAACAAATTTTGTTGTTATTGTTAAGGATCTGTGTCAAAAGATCAGGCCAGTATAATTACATTTTAACAGTTATATATTCCTTCTCTTGGTGCCCTTCCCTTTTGAGTGGTGACCTAAATCAATGTTGGGTTTTGACTTCTCAGCAAGACTGCAAGTGCACATAGAAAGATTGTTCTTATATTTGTATCACTTTAATAACATAAATCTTTGGACGAAAAGGCATATTAAGTGTGAACTAGAACAAATTATTACTTCCAAGACAGCATTTACCAGACTGTGTTCTCAACAATAAAGCATACTCTTGGCTATTTTTCTGGTAATTTGAGAAGACACTATCCCTCAATCTCTACTGCGATGCTCTCTTGTGGGGACATGTGGAGAAGCATGAAATGCCTTTTGCCTGTAAAGAGAAACTAAATCTTTTGTATCTTTAAAATCTGTTCTATATTGCTCCACTTATGGCAGCCAACCAATGGAGCATGTGTAACATGTTTCCAGCTCTTGTTAATTCAAACTAAAATACCACATTGCTCAAAAAATAATAGGTAAAATAAATATGTACAGTTCTTAAATTTTATAATTATTTGTCAAAAAGACAATTTTCGAAACTTGAATAAACACTGGTTTTGACAAACACTGGAATGGACAATATGTTTGCTTCTTATTAATAGTATATAAGCAGTATTAAGTATCTACAGAAACATTAGATATGAAGACTTTCGGGCACTATCATATCATATGATTAAAGGAATGACATTATGCATTATACATTAGTTCTATAAATATAAAATATGTCTTGTTCCCCCTTCTTCATTAAAGACTGACCAAAGGTAATATTTCTAACAATTTCCATAAGCAACACAAAGTGTTATCAAAGCACAACAGAATCTCGAAAACCAATTTAAGTCTAAACACATATACCATATGGGTTTTTACTTCAGTCACTTATGAATCTGGAGCAGGCTCTTCAGGAAGCAGCTTGCTTGCATTTCCGGTTAAACTAATACAGTAGGTGTAATATGTTCACAGAAGAGTTTTCCTGTGCACATTTGTCTTGTTAGAAAATAAAAGCCCCCTCCCCTCACTCTGCTGTTTCAGTTTCAGGTACTAACTAAAACAATTCATATGACAAAGTATTGGAAGAGAAATTTTAAGACTCGAAATGGTTAGATGCAGAATATAAGCCTTTCTACTTCTTCTATTCTTGTTTTGATAATGATATTTTTTGATGTTGTCAGAATAGAAATAAAGCCATGTTCTCAGGAGATAAAATCAAAGAATTTATCAGAATTTGGTACTTTCTAAAAGAAGTACATATTAACCAAATTAGCAGGGCAGCTTGAAATCTGATCCCTTTGCTAAAGAGGAAAAACTACTCTTCCCTAATTATTTTAATTGCACATAAGGTTCTGTGCATTCTGGGAAAAGCTATAACACATGAAGAAACATGAAGAGCAGACTACACCCTGTTAATGAGACAATGATTAAAGCTCCATGAATTTCCACCAGCATCATACGCTCTTAAAAACCAATGGCTACCTTTCCCTGGCAGATCAGAATACAACCATAGTTAACAATAAATTCAAATAACTGCCAATGGCATATTAATTCCAACACTTACTTTTCTAGGATTTGGATACATCAGAAAGATCTTGGGCTACCTGACTCAGTCGTCAATCAGGCATCACTATTAAAAGTATGTATTCCTGGGACATATATTCCTGCTGAAGCTGGACACTAGAACCCTACAAGTTTACCATCTCCTGGCTATTCTTTCTCACTTAAAATTTCTGCAATTACCAAAAAACTGAAAGGCTGCTTTCAACAGTCACAGCTTACTGTGTTTCTACTTGGTCATTTCCTTAAAATTTAGTATATATACTCTGACGGGAGGGAGTTGTTTAAAGACTTTGTGACATGGTCTTTGGCTATATTCTATCATCTGCTGCAGAAAGCTAGTGCACTTTAAACTGTAACCATTCGAATGTAAACCTTCACACTATTAAAACACACTGGATACGAAATAATCCAATTCATTACCTCTCCAAACACTTATGTTTTAGGTCTGTCCACCAATCTTCTCCAAGAAAGTAGGTAAGAAGAAACCTTAGCCTGTTTTTTAAAGGCCTATCTAGATGACAACACGGGGCAGGTTAAAACAACAGTCTGATCACAATACTAGAACTTGTCCTATTTTTCTACCATGTGATTGTCCAATAAATTATTGAACAAATATATATATAAGAGAAACGCTTAGGTTCTTTTTAAAGAAAACATAATCTTTTAATCTTCTTGTAAATAAGAACTTTATTTCTAGTAATCAAAATAAAATACACCATGTTCTATATTGTCAAATAATATCTTATACTGGTAGTTTTTATTTTATTTTCATAATGTGCTGCTTGTTTTCCATGCATATAAGAAACAGCTAAATTCATTATATTACTCATTTGTGAATAAGCAGTTAACATGTGCATAGCTAAGTGTCTGACTCACTGAAGTTTCCTTAGGTAACCAAATGGAAGAACATGAATTCAAAATCGGGTCCTGTGTTTTCCGGTGTAAAAGCCTTTATTAAAAACACACACTGCCAATTTCATATCAAACTTAGAAATGACAGTGATAGAAAAGCAAAGGACAGGAAGAAAGTGTTGAGTACAGTAGGTACCTTGAAGAGCCCACTACTGCATCACTGGCTGTTTGCTTGGAAGTTTCGAGTTGCTGCCGGCGAAGGAAGGGAGGGAGCAAGGGAGGGATCTCATTTACAGAGCTGAGAGACAGGAGCGAACCTTCTCTATCTATACAGCAGAAACCAGAGGCCCATCATGTACACAGAATAAGACTATTCCGACAGCATCACATCCATCAGTTCTTCCTCTACTGTAAAACTACTCTGTTTTGAGCAGAACAGAGTTCTAGATCGTCTGCGGCTGGCTGACAGGCTGACTACTGAGATGAGCTCTTTGAGTATAACATTGTTACTTAACACTCAACACCTGGAGCCTGCCCACCCTTCAGTGCTCTCATCTGAGAAATTTACCACACGTGAGCAGAAAGCATGTGCAGGGACAAAGCAGAACTCTGCCTGAAACACAAGGAGACACAGGTGTGCTGGTCTAAGTGAGCCACTAAAACACAGCTTACAGGGCCGCTGAGAAGATGGAACAGTTTACATCAGCCATATCGCATTAATTTTAACAGCTGATAAAACCATAAGAAAGGAGTCCAGGGAAAAAGCAGGGTTTGAAAGGCATACTTGATGTTTTCTAAATCCATACTATACTAAATCCCTGTTGGCAAAAAGAAATGATAAATAGCAAATTAAATAAAAACAAACACAAAAATTAAAAACTCTGGTTCCCAACTCCTAAATATCTCCTTGGAAAAAACCCGCAGGTGCTCAGTAGCTATTCCTTCAGCTTTGCCACATAGTCATCCTTCTTTCTCTTACTAGCAGAGAAAGGGGTTACTTTTTGATCCCTTAAAAAAACAAATGAAAAAAAAAAAACCCACAGTGACCATATTGAATGAATAAACTAAAAAACACGGAGATGCAATCACCATGTGCACTGCTTAACGTCTTCTAATCACCCTAGAGACAAGCACAGGAAAACCGAGATCTAGTCCTGGGGGATGGGGGCCGGGGATCTTCTGCTCAATCAAGGACATAAGCTAACAACTATATTATAAAAGGTGAGAAATACATAACCCGCTGAAGAGTTAAAGAGGTCCGAGATGGCTTCGAAGTGGGCAATGGATCTAGGGTTGATGTGGAAGAATCGTTTGTTTGGGAGTTGAGGGTGAGGGGTGTTATTTTGTTATGTTGTTTTTTAGATTCAAGCCTGGGACTGAACCCACATCCGTGCACGTGCTAGTCAGGTGCTCTATCACTGGGCGGCAGCACTAGAACAGGAAGAAGGACTGTTTCATCTGGCTGGAAAAAAGCAACAAGCCAAAGAACAGCCAACAAAGTCGGGCCTGGGAAGCCCTGACTATGGAGGCCACGGACTGGCCTGTAGGGAGGCACTACATACAATGGGGTTGGCTATACCTCTGGACTGGGATCGAGTCAGAACGGGTCTGAGCTGAAGAATTCAGAGTGCGCTTTCTGATTGCTGAGAATTCATCCCTTCCAACGTCTAACCCAAGGGCAGACCTGCACTAAATTCACGAGTAACTAAGTGTTAAAAGTAAAACACAACACAGGGTAGAAAAAAATCGTATTAAATAAGTGGGATTCTTGTCTTAACTTCCTAGAAATCTTGCTTCAGTTGCAGTAGAGTGGAGATAAATTTAATGCTCAATTTCATCTCAAATGCTCTATTTGTATCTTCCTTCTAACCGGTTGTTCTTTTACAATTGTGTTTGATGCACACTTCACTGTAGTAAGCCAACTCGGTTTCTATTTATGTTTTTGTTTTGATGAAGTACATCATATATAAATAACACTAAACAACCTTTGTACTGTTTATAAAACTGAAGGTAAATAACAAACTTTCAAATGATAAGAGAATTTAAAACCCATCAGTTACAGTAAATCTCATTACTCTATAAATATTTCAATGAGAGTCATAACCAATTAGAACACAATACCCAGTTACTGAAATTGGCAAGTGCTCTGAACTCTACAGTCCCTGGGATCAGCAACCTATGTTTTCACCCAGCTGTCTAGTTTGACCTTCCCTGTGAATCAGCACTGCTACTCTGATGCCAAAATGACCTTCTGAAACTTACAAGGCTTCCAAGGCTGCAGATATTTTCAGCTGTATCAGCCTGGCTGTCACAGAGTTCTGCATGACATTGAGTGGCAAAGCTGGCACCTCCTGGACCAGCCTGACCTTTTAAACTCATGAGATGTTGCTGCCACTCAAAGTTTGATTTTCTCTTTCTACATAATTTTATGAAGCTGTTCCTCTTGGTTAATTTTCAGGTAGTGATTCTAAGCATAAAATCTCATTTTTCTTTACATGAAAATAAAAACATTCTTTTAGACACACATAGCAAATCTTTCATCAGCACACACTTTAAATAAATTTCAATTCCCACCCATTAATTATAATTTTGAAATTACTGAAAACATTAGAAACATTTAAATGTAACTACTACTAAGTGTCAGTATTTCTATAATGGTCACTACCAAATTTTAAAACTTTTTATATTTTACAATATACTTAGTATCCACGTTGACTATAATGCATTCAAGGTCCAGTATAGTATCAAGAATATGGGGGCCAATGTCAGTAAACATAGCCACAGCTGCATGCTTAACTCATTTCATTTTTCTCTGATACTTTAAACAGAACACTGCTGTTTAATTTCCTTGCTAAACACTGCATTAGTGTGGAATTTTCAAACCTAAGCATTTTTATCTATACAGATACAGCTATGCAGTTATCTTTGAAATTGATGATACATAAAGGGAAATATTTGAGTCCATTAATATCAATATCAATAATGAAAATATGAGTAAATCAGTTAAAATTTAATGTAAGTAGAAGAAAATGGAAGTAGAATTTAAGTCTTTAAGACATGTAAATAAGGTTCTGAATAACAAGAAGTAGCAAGTATTTGATGTCAATCCTTAACAATTAGAGAATAGTTATGTATTTACATATGTATGCATATATTAGACTATTTCTATTACCTTCTATTTAAAGGAAACAATGTTCAGTATTGTCAGAAATTTTCATTAGTAATACAAACTTACAAAATGACTTAACATTTCAATACAAAACTATAAACTAACCCATTAGTGGGAGAACCAATCCTTTTGACACGGTTCCATTTTATCTTTAGTTCTTGTGATACTTTGTCATCATTTGTAGAATACATGTGGGCATATGGGTGTAACACAAGACTGTGTACATATTCCACACACATAGACATGAAGGCAAATAGGGAGGGAAGTAAAACATTATTCAGAAATCTCTAGTAGTTTCAGAAGTATTTAATTTTGTATTATTGTAATGATAAAAACAGGTCTCTTTTATAATGAGAGAAATCAAATTAATTGCCAATAATGCAGTTGAGCAATCAGACTACTTGCTCCATTCTTCTTGGGCTCAAGACACTTCTTCAAATGTGTCGATAGGCAAGCCAGATACCACAGCTATTGGGAGGGTATCTGTCACAAGTGACATCAGAGACACCTATATAGATGCAGTAATTTTTGAAATTTCTGTTAAATAAAGGAAAATATTTTGAGTCCATTAATATCAGTAACAAAAGGATAAGTAAATAGGTTAAAATTTAATAGAAGTGGAAGAAAACGGTGGCAATGGTTTTTGAATCTAAAATTATATTTTGCTGGTCTTTGCAAGTGCTGGGGGCAAAGATTAGACTGAGGACAACAAACATGGCGAGGACCACAGGGCAGACTAGGCCATATGACAGAGCCCTCATTCCAAAGCCAACGCACTCCACGTCCATTCTGTCTCCTGCTAGTCTATGACCATCATACTTTTTTAAAAACCTCTTTAAATCTTACCTCTTCATTAAGTCTTTCTGTAATTGCCTTGTAGTAGCCCTTGAATTTGTGTGTGTGTGTGTGTGTGTGTATGTGTGTGTGTGGATTAACTTAATCCAGATGATATCAAGGGCAAGAAAGCAACACATAAGGAGCAGCACTGCAGGCTGCAGGACTGAGGCCAGGTTTCCACAGCACTTTCCTGTTGGCCCTGGAGCAAATGACATGACTGTACTCTTCCCAAGCATCTGTTTCCTCACCTATGGGCCACAGTGAGCACATGCCCGCTTCTCACGGAGCTCAAGAACTATGTATGGCCACAATACTGAAAGCACAGCTATCCACCAAGTAAGGAGCAGCTTACAAATGATCACCATTAACTGGCAGATCAGTTCTGGTTGGCTGGCCTTCATTATTTCACTTAGAATAGGCCACACATTTTACAAAATCAGAAATGATGTTTTAATGTCAGTCAAAATCCTACAATAAACTTCTGATGCAGTGGTCCTTAAACAAAAATGTACTTCTTAAACTGAGCAATGATAAGCAATCAAATAGAAAGGCTGGGTTATCCATTCTAGAATGTAGATTGGATCCTGAGAACAAAGAGCAACTCTGAGAGGGTAATGGGATCTTACAGAATACACACACTTGCACTGTCACTATTCGAGAGCTTGGAAGCAAGCCTGCCAAAGTCGGACAAAAAAGAAGGAAGGAAAAAATGCTGCTTCCTGCACACAAAGAAAAGGTAAAGAAAAAAAAAAGCCCACTGTGTATGTCTGATCCCTTGGTTAATAAACTTGAAAACAGCTCAATTCTCATGTATGGCTTTTCCTTTCTTCTTAGCATAAAACTTGTAGGCTCTGAGACTTGGCTGTCAATACTTGTCAATACTAACATAGATTTTGTTTTCGTTATTTTTTTTTTATTTTCTGAGATTATAATACATCATTCCTCCTTCCCTTTCCTTCCTCCAAACCCTCTCTATATCCCTCCTTGTTCTTCTTCAAATTCATGGCCCCTTTTTCATCAACTGTTATTACATTCCTATATGTATGTATATGTCTCTCTCTCTCTCTCTCTCTCTCTCTCTCTCTCTCACACCACCCAGACACCACACACACACACACACACACACACACACACACTAACTAAAAGCTGCTCAATCTGTTGACTAACAGCTAATATGAAGAATTGAGAAACAACTGGGTTCAATTCTGCACAGCCAGATGATACTGTGGTTGGTCATGCTCATTTATGAAAGACTTTAAAAGAAATAGTTTAAATACTTGGTCACATCATTTTAACAAATTATAAATTGGTTTTGCCTTTCCTTAAATGAGTCATGCTTCCTTAAAAATGTTTTTGGTTTGTTTTTCTGAGTAGATTTATGCAAATTTTATACTATCTAGAAGCTTTTCTGTGCCCATTACTTTATACCATTGTTACTGGTGAATATTTCTCTTATTGCACTGAAAATCAGTACTGAGAACACAACATCCTGCTCATCTCTCTCTACAAAGGATGGGCCTGACAGACCACATATGGTTAGTGCACTCAACAGTATTTGCTAAAGAAAAACATTTGCTTGGAAACCAAAATCAAAACAAAGACAACTCTATTCTCCTCTGAAAAAAAACTATTTGCTATATGTTCTAATAGCTCATGAAAGGGGCATTTGTACATCCCCTACAGAGTGGGTCTTCAACGAGAAACTATCCATTAAAGCCACATGCTGTGTCACAGGGACACTCACCGCACAGACTGCTGTACGGAGTGAGCATATACTAACAGCGTGGGAATGAGCCATGAAGTCAGGGTATGTTTTGTACTTACATGTACCACTTCTTGATGAAGATTCTATGGTAGCGTATTATTGTTGGGAAAATATGGTAGACATGTGTTGACGGATTCTGCATTGGTAGACCAAGCCAAACCCGAACTGAGGATGTTTAGAAAACAATGCACATGTGTATGTTGTATGATATTACTTATCATAGGAATCTAGAGATTAAAATATAGAAATACATGCATTTGCAGTTTTGTTGAGCACTTGGAGCATCCATGGGTTTGGCAATCAATGGGTGGGAGGTGGAGCAGTTCTCAGAACAAAGAGCATGGATTCTGAGGACAAGTACACATTTAAACTTCACAAAGCTTTCTCTGACAGAAGCCTGAACTGATGTGCCTTCAGTCAAGTTCAGAGACCAGCCACCCAAGAGTGAGTCTGTCCCTTGTCAGCTGACAGCAGGGGTGTCTTAAGGATTTTAAGTTTTAAAATTAAATAAATGAATAAATAAACAAACAAACTCTGAGCACTTTTGAGCTCTATACAATTTGTAGTCTAATGGTGAAGCAAGACAGTTTTTGTTTTGTCTTCTTGTTTTTTTTGGGGGGGAGGGTTGTTTTATTTTTACTTAAATCTGTATCTTGTTGACCAGACACTGGTGTCCTGTGTCTCTTTCTCAACTCTCAGGAAGCCAGGAGAGAAAAACAACTCTACAGAATGTGGCTTCAGAATGAGTCTCTAAGTTAAAAAACTAAAGATTTAAAAATTGTTGTAGGAATGCCGTACTTACTCCCATAAGAGTCACATAAATAAGGAGGGTACTGTGAGAAGTGACCTGACTTCAATTTAGCTGGCTACTGATCAGCTGTGTGAATCTAGGCGATGCTCAGCATCCTCATCAATATCACGAAGATGAGCTCTGCCTCCAGCGCTTATCTGCTCAGCACTACTAGGCTGTTCTTCAGCTTGGGGTAGTTTTTCTGGAAACAATGTAGCTTTCACACAAAGACCATGTTCCAATATGAGAGCTCTGTGTTTATAGCTACCACCCACTTTCCACAAAGATGATTTTGTAATAGGTACCCAAATATATTCATTAATGATTTTTTTTTACCAGATAAGATTGATTGATGCTCTTAGTGCAAAAAGTGGTAAAGATTTAAAGCGGACAGCACATATTAAGCTTTGATCCACAGTCTTGTTCGTAAAGTTCTCTTTAATATACAATGTTGGCATTTAAAAAAAAAAAAAAAAAAAAAAAGGCCTAGGCTTCAGATCTATACTCCTCTGAATTAACAAGTTCCTTTAAACAGTGTTTAGCAAGTGTGGTCCCCTTGAAAGCATCATGCGGAATTAAGTTTGAGGTATACATTTTTCAGTAGTCTCAAGCATTTCCCAAGTATTTTGGGGGAAGGTCATACAATACCTCAGAGAGAATTGATACCCGGGTCATGGGCGTTCTGAGATTCCCTGCTCTCCTTTGCTATGCTCATAAAATCTCTTAAAAGTCTTCAAGGTAAAGTCTGATACCAAAGCCTCATGTGCATGCTGCCACCTTTACAAGGCAATTTTTTCTGAACTGAACATTGTAATACTGGAGTTCAAAGGCTGGCTCAAAGTCATTTAGAACAACTTTGTCTAGTTCAAATCTGCATAATGATAGAATCACAAAGCAAGCAGTGCAGGGATTCTAACGTGAGCGTTTAGTGGGTCTCAGTTAACAGGGCACACTTTCCAAACTTAGCACACACTGTCATTGTGTCTGTACAGCACAAGGCAGAAGCTAGGTAAGGAAGAATTGAATAGCAAGAAAAAAGGTATCTAATAAATGTTCTTTTTTCATAATAGTCACAAGACATTAAAAAGGCAAAATATTGCAGCATTATTCTCTTGTTCTGCATAAACAATTTGAAAGTATTAATAGTGCCAATTCTATAGCCTTTTAATGGAATAGTGTCTACTGAAATAGTAAGCATCAAGAACTTTTATGTATTTTATGTATTCACAAATAGAGTATTTTATGTATGACACAGCACATGTATATGGTCCTAAGTGTGTGGGGACAGAGGTTAACATCATCTTCCTCTAGATCTTCTTCCCCTTTTTGAAATAGAGTCTCTGACCCTGAGCTCAACAATTGCCTAAATGGGCTGGGCAGGATCCTCCTGTCTCCACCTCCAGTGCTAGGTTACAGGTATGGTGTGCACCATCATAATCTTTTTATAGAGGTTATGGGATCTGAGCTCAGGTCCTCACACTTGGATAACACACACCTCTCACCAGTTCCTATAAATAGAATCTTTCTGAAAACTGTCTTGATTTAATGAGGATATCTCTATATAAAAATTAAATAATATAAAATCTATTATTTATTTCATTCTATGTTAACCAATGTTAGACAATTTATTTGTAATATATAATAAGGGATCTTACATGTAAGGCTTTGTACTTTAAGCATAGGTATTCTACTAACCCTTTACAAAAGTCAAATGTAAATGCTTTTTTGCATATACAGGAATCAATTAATAGTTTCTAAGAGTGACTGATTACTAAGGATTTTTACTTCCAGGAGAAAGAATACCACAGTCACACTGATACCATCCCTAAAATAGCAACTTCAGAGAAGTCTAAATGTCAGCTACATTGAGCACATTGCAAACTCATTCTATCATGACTCTCTCTGCCACCTTGTTTATCATTGAGGATAGGATACACAGAACTTCTATGTGAACTGAATTAAGGGACCAAAAATCCTAATTAGCATTAAGACATTTTCCAGCAAATAACAACATACCCATAAAGATTCAAATTTATTTACTATAGCATTACAAATGTAGGATAAAGTTTTAGGTGGTCCTGAGACCCTGTGCTTCCAAGGTACCTGGACAACAATGGCATGCCTTAACAACGACACATCTTAATAATTGAATTATTCAAGATAAGCAATAATTGTGTTTCTCTCTACTTGATATTTTAAAATACAATCCTTTTGTTGTTGTTGTTTTGCACTTGGCTTTTAAGCAGGAGTTTGCTAGATTACCCAGCAGGGTAGTCTTGAACACCAGATGTGCCAGCTTCAGCTTACTGAGCACTGGGATTGCAGGCATGCACTAACATACCTGACTGACTCTGATTCTTCAATTTAACAGTATGATTAGAACAATGATAAAGTTTTAAATAAGAAATTTTTAATGACATCATGTTTTAATTCTTAGTAAAATTTAAAATTCCTCTTAATATTCACTATAGCAAACCATATATCCCTTCTTACTGCTCATATCCAATCATCCCTATGCACTCTAGACCCAAAAATGGTATTTCCAGCACAAAGTATATCCTACCTCAGGCCCTTAACTTACTCCCAACCAATCTGTACCTCTGCCCATGAATCTTCTGCCCCTGTTCAGGGCACTGCAGCACACTTCCCTCCCAGTAGGTGACTTCCCTAGGCCAACGGCCTCTTGTGCTCTGCACTGTCTCACACCTGCATGTGCTGCATGATGTCCAATGTGGTTCCAGTCCCCCTTTGCCACCACTTTCTGCTCCTTTCCTATACTACTCCTCTTCCACCTCTTTTTCCTCTGCCCTCCACCATTTACCCTTCCTCTACACATTTCTCCATGTGCTACTATATGACCCTTGTAGAGAGTATCTCAATGTATGGTGTCTTAAATAACCTGGTAACCTCCAATACACATATTTCACTTGCTTTTATTCTTTTACATAAGTGCGGATATTCTAAAAGTACACTGCCATGGCTGAAGTCCTCTGTGAGCTATTTAGTAACTAAGTAATCTTGTGCAATAAACTTGAAATATCTATGACCCAGTTTCCCAATCTCTGAAACTGAGACATTAGCTGGGCTAGCTCATAAAGCTCTGCTGAGGGCTACTACTTTAAAACCTCAGTGTACATACAGAAGTCATTCTCCAAAGTGTTAGCATTATTAATATTTATATCCTAATCTCTATTCTTTAACTAACAAGACAAGGATTAAAGCATTAAAAAGTGAATATTGAAGATAAAAATCAAGTGTTCTGGTTCTGGAAATAACAGAAAGGTCCTAGTTCTGCTAATTACCCCTTAACACGAAAGCCCTAAGATCTGTGCTATTTGCTGTAGAGAATACTTAAGGAGATTGTATAAAGCAAGATACCAGTAGCAACTTCTATTAATTTATAAATTGTTACTTATATAATTATAATGTCACCGACTACATGATGGAAAATATGTCTCTAAAACCTATTGTTCTTGTCAAGAAATTGATAAAATGCAATAAGTACATAAGATAAAGAGAGTATTGGTGTCAGCCCTTATAGGATAAAAGATATCATAGCCAGGGAGGTCTTTATTATTCTGCCTGAAGTGTATAAAAAAGAGAACTTTCAAATAAAACATGGATAAATATGGTATTTCTAGGGAGTTTTTATATCCTTTCATACTTAGCTATTAAGTAAAAATTTAGTAAACATACAAATAACAGTGATTAGGCTTTTTGAAGAAGATGAGCAAGCTGAGTATAACCAACACTTTGTGCTTCACACCAACGTTCCAGCAGCAAGTAGATCCATGTGCTGATTCGCTTGACCCTGCTGTCTCTCTACTATAATGAGTAAACGAACTACTGTGCAGACAGCTTTCTTCTATGATCAGACAAGATGCTGACATCTCATTTTTACTATCATCAACAATACTAATGCATAACTGCTGGACAGAAGGTTAAAATGGACAGTTGTAAATAGTCTGCAAATTCTAACACTAAGTTTAGAAAGTATCGTGGAGGATAATGTTTTCAACCGGTTTATTACTGCTTTGTATCTTGCTTTGGCATTCTTAGATTTCAATTACAGTTCATGCTTATGATAGGAACTGACCTGTAACTTTTGTAAAAGTCTTTTAAATTGTTTCCTTACCTCTCATTTTTTTTTTAAAATTGTGGATAGATGTCAGAGTCTTAAGACAAATCAGACATCTTCATCAAATTTTCCCCAGACTTCTTAAAATGGCAATGAGGTTGCTGTTTTTGAATTCACAAAATATTACTCCCACCTGAGTCCAAAATCATCAGATACTCTTTGATTTCCTTATTTCTTTCATTTGAGTCCTGAGAAGTTAGAGATTGTAACTGTTCCTATAAACCTTTTACCCGTCTTAAGTTTCATTTTCCCTAACAAAATCTCTTCTCATTTGGTATGCTGAACTTGGAATGTTGTGGTATATAAGAAAGCTATCACAAAACCTAGGTAGAAACGTCTCCTATTTCTCAATTTAGCTTTCTCTTCTACAAATTTTGTAGATCGTTTATTCACTACAGTTGCCATTCTGGTTTTCCTTACATTTGCAACTATACTGCAGAAGTTATCCTGATGCTACTAAATAATACTACCAACTTCTAGCTTAGGTCATTTGAAAAAATATTATACAACATATATACAATGAAAATCCTCTGTGTAAATGTTACATATAAACAGAGAGAAACATTACTGGACAGATGCAATGAAGGCTTTAAAGGGTAAAACCACTGGAAAGCTGGAAAGCCAAAAGAACACTTTGGGCTTCCTGTTACTTATTTATATGGAGATGCACTTAGCCAGAACTGCATCAGGACTTTTCTTTGTCTCATGCAAAGTTCTATACCAGGCTGGGGATAACAGCTTACTCAAGCAATGGATTAGCATCTGCTGAGATGTAATCCTCTGTACCAAGCAAACAGGAACCTTCTGTATCCTCTTAACTTTCATGAAATACCACTATATCATTTCAAAATTACATCTTCCCTTTTTCAAAATATATGTGCGTGTGTATGTGTATAAATGTGTACATATATATGTGCACAAATAATTGCCTATTTGATGCTATTATGACTTTCCCTAGTCTTCAGATAATGTATCCTGTACGACTTAACAAAGAAAATAATCACAGAAACCTAGAGAGAGAGTCTTTAAAAAGTGGGGAAAGTATAAAAAAGAGCCCTAAAGTCTAAATTTAAAAGTCTCTCCAAGACTATTGGCTCTCACAGGCACATGTGGCAAGCACCTTTCTAACATTGTGTCATAGAAAACATAGACATCAGTCTGTCATGCTTTTTTAAATTTAATAATATGTACCAAAACATAACCATGGATATGCTAGGACTTTTATTTCTCCCAAGAATATCACTGCAGTGCTTACATAAATATATAAATATGAAAATATTACATAAACATCAGTTTCCCTACCTCAATTCTTAAAACAAAAATATCTATAGATATGGTATATGCCAATTGATCCTTTCTAGCTAGCTGCTTTTCAATTAATGAATTCTCCACCCCTTTCCTTCATGACTCATCAGATATGAACACAAGTTAACAGAAATGTTCGCTCTCCTCTCTTTCCACTACAGTTGTTTACACTAATATGAAATATGCCTGTTTCCACAGATGACAGAGTCACTGTGCTGCCAAATTAGGATGAATTATCCCTGAGGCTCCATTTAAGATATGGCTACACCATCAAAAAGTGAGAGAGAGAGAGAGAGAGAGAGAGAGAGAAGAGAGAGAGAAACAGAGAGAGAGAGACAGAGAAAAAAAGGGGGTTGAAAATAATAATGTGTTGCCTTTGATATTCTTCAGGAAAATATGAGCAAACATAACTACGTGGCTAGAAAAGAACCACACTTTTGAGCTAACACTTTGCAAGGCAAAGTGTACTTCAGTTATGAAAATATCTGAAAGGAATGTGCCCAGGACAATGTGATTGTGCTTTGTGTACAGGCAGATCCTTCATCAAGAATAAAGACTATGTCTCCGAGGCACAGGAATGCCTCAGAGCCTGTAACTTCACAACAGAAGCATAACTTTGCCTCGCCTTACACACAAAGCAATGCCCACTCCGTATAGGTGGAAAGCTCTCATTCCTGTAAGTTGTTTGGCTTTGTTTGGTGTCTTTATAGTCTAAGGAGGATCTATCATAACAAAAGAAAACACATATTAGGCACCTGAAGATAATTGCTGTTTACTGACCACTATTTTAAAATAAATTTTACCTACTCCCTTCTGTTTGGTAACTCCAGGACAATGATAAGTACAGTGTTTCTAAACATCTCAGAGTAGCAATCATGCCCTATTCTGGCCTCTGAGAGGTGTTAAGCTCATCCACCTAATTATAAGTCTCCCTCTGTTACCACCACCTCATCATTAACTCTCTAAGCTAAACAGTAGTTTTGAAGAAATAAAAATAGACACAAGGTAGTATTTTTGCTCAAATTTTGGTTACAATAGATGAGAAAGAAAAGTCATTTTGTTTGTGTGTATAATAAGCGTCTTTACCTTGTAAAAATAAAAATTGCTTTTGGTGTATTTTGACTAGCAAACTCTAATATAAGCTTTTTCTCAGAATACTGTTTTCCTGTGTTATTTCCAAACAGTACTGCCTCACAGAACACAAGCCATATCTGTTATATCGTTTCTAGTTGTTGGGGGTGGGGAGGAGTAAACAGTAAAAAGAAATGGGAAATAAATACAATAAAATGTTCCAATAAAACCAATACTCAATACGTTAGCTTTAAAAGTTAATATAAATATAATATAATCAAGTATTTTACATTCTTTATACAAATTTTTCACAAGCCAGAATGTATTTTGCACAAAAGATCTCAGTACTAGCAGCATGTGTAGCTAGTGGCTACTGTACCTTGCAGCACATTCTAAACTTCCTGGAAAATGGAGTTTATGATTCAAACACTTTAAAACCTTCCAATACATCCTGTTAGGACCCTAAACAGAATCAAACACTTGGTGAACATATTTTGCTCATTTCTTCTTCTGTCTTGACCATCATATACAGAGGCTCTCTAATGCCCTTTAAAGGGGGAAAAAACAAACAAACCAGCAACAACAAACGTCTACTGTCTACTGATTTGGGCTTACTCCAAGCAAGATCTGTGATGTTCTCTACTCTGCACACCTATCTATCGACATGCCGAAAGCAACAAGACATTTTTGTCTCCATCAACAGATCAAATACAAGACTAATGTATGGTGACAGCAATGGAGAGGAGGGGGCAATATGTAAAAATATTTTCTTACAATAAAAATCGGACCTATTATATAAGAATGGCACCCTCTTCCTCAAGGAAAGCTGTCACTGCATGTTTCTACCCGCCTCCTCCACCCCCAAGGAGAAACCTTGAGATAATCTCTTCTTGCTCTGAAAAGAACCAAGTGTTTCATTTCACAGGAATTCTATGCCCTGAGCAAGAACAGAATGTTAGAACCAAAATGTAATGAATTTCACTTGGAGTCTGCCTCAGATGTGGAAGTGTACACACAGGCAGTAATATGCCAAGCCATGTAACACTTGGCTTTCTCTTTTGGCATGTGCCGGATACTTTACTAGATTTGTATCTTCTGCTCAAATTTGCTCTCAGTTACAGGAGAAAAATATTAAATGAAGCATTATGTGAGGTCTGTTTAAGTCTCTCTCAGTAATAAAATGTGTCTATGATGTATCTGATGTCTCTGCGGATGGTATAATTTTAAAACAGATGAACAGGTTTCCTGGGGCTGACCCAACCTGTTCTATGAACACAACCATCAACTTAGTACTTCTCTGCGAGGAAACTCTACATTAAACAAAGAAACATTAAAAAAAAAAAAAAAAAAAAAAAAAAAAAAAAAAACTATGTCTAGATCTTGTAAAAGAAAAAAACTGTAACAAAGATAAAACTGAAACATGATGGGTTTCTTGAAAGCTAGTTTAGCTGTCACCAACTTTTAAGGAGGCAAAGATGGAAGTGACAGCCACGTGCTTTCTCCGACTGTGAAATAACGCATTGTCTTCAGGCTACAACTCCATATTTAACACATCCTGCGTACTGAATTAAAGCCTTCAAGGATTCTACATTCCTTGAACTTTCGCTTTAACGTGTCTTGGGGATCAGAATTTTATCTCACAAATAGGACCAGGTAACAATACCAACACTGTAAAGTCATAGACGAGAATGTGGACAGAGACACTTAACCTGGGGTAGAAAGTTATGGCCTAAGTAAGTTCTTTGTAGAAACACTGCGTTGAAACCCTGGAAGGGGTTTCATGTCCACTAGTGTACTATTTCAAAGCATGTTGCAGAAGGCCTGCGTATCCAACGGCCGTAATTATGAGTTCCCTCTCCTTGTATTAAATTACTTACAAAATAGCTCAGAGTGTGGCAGACTTTATTAATCACTTGCTATGGTCTGTGCCTGTGCTGATGGACACAGAAACACCTAAGACAGTAACCTTCCAGGCAGCTTCTAACTTTGTTTTTAATCCTGGGGATGTATACTGCACATAAACCCATCTTAGCAGCCTAATAGGCTTGTCTCAACATCTATGTAGTTCTAACATGATGTGGGCTAGCCAGAAAGGCTTCAACTCCATTTATATGTGTGTGTGATTTCTTTAAATCTTGTGTTACATGCTCTAAAATGAAAGTACTCTTATATGATACATTACTAACAATATCGGACTCGGTCTTTATAAGAAGAAAGGTTGAGCAAAGGCTACATATTTGTCTTGGGTTTATCTAAAAACCAGTCCATATACTGACTACTTTTCATGAAAGCAATTCAGTGGCTCCACCCTGGAAAGCTCTATACTTACTTTTCTTACAGTTTTTGAGTGACGCACTAAAAAACGACCAGAAAGGGAGGAAAAGCGGCAGCCCTCTCAAGCAGGGCGTCTTCCGCCCTGTAAACTTGGCAAAAAGCACACTGGACTGAAATACAGCACTCTCCATATAAGGCAGCCCAACTAAACATGTCATGCGTAATTTATGGGTGGCAGGCAGAGCATTAACCTCTGCGTGCACATACTTGGCCCACATGAAGCCGGTGCCGGATGGCAACCCCGGCAGAGGCATGCGGGCGCGGCTGGGACCCGCGCGACCGGTGGCCGTCCCCGTCGACCCTGGCAGAGGTCACCGAGTTCACAACACTCGGCCACGCACCTGCCCCCGCTCCCGGGACACCCCTCCTGCCCCACGGCGTCCCGCGGGGACCCGCAAAGAGGAGCGGGATAGGGCCCGGAGCCGCAGCGCGCGGCCCCGGTGCGGGCTGGGGACCCCCCGAGCGCCACCCGAGGCCACCGCAGCGCCGCCCGCAGCGCAGAACAATGCGCGGCCGCCCCGCCACTCACCTCTCACGTGGCCGTGCAGGCTGCCCGCCGGGGCCCCGACTGCCCGGGGCATTGTGGGATCGCGACTCCGGGATGCCCGCCACGGGAAAGGGAACTGGCCGGGTCCGGGTCACGGGAGCATGGCGAGCGCCCGGACTCGTCGGGCTGCGGCGAGAGACTGTGGCATGTCGCCGTGCAGCCTCTTATCGCCGCGCGCCGGTTTCCGCCGCTGCGCGGCCCCTCCCCCGCGCCAACCCCGCCAGGAAGGCGCGCGGACGCGCCGAGCTCCCACGCGCAGCCCCGGCCCCCGCCCGCCCGCCTGCCCGCTCGCCCGCTCGCCCGGGCCCGCGCCGCTCACCGCCGCTCCAGCTCCTGGGGCTCCGCGCCCAGCCCGCGAGGCCCGCAAGGTTAGACGGAAGGTTAGAGTCAGCGGCCCGGCCTGCAGCGGCAGAAGCAGCGCACCGCCTGGAAGCTGGAAGGCGAAGGGCGGGAAAGAAGCTGCACGGGTGTTGGTGGGTATCTTTCTCAGTAATCAGCACTCATAGTTTTGGAGTTCTGCTAGAAAACTGATCGTCACCCAAACACAAACACAGGCCACCTTCCGGTAAATAAAACTTGCAGTTTAAAGACTCCCTTACTTACAACTCTGCAGTGTGGTGGACAGAAAGCAAACAGGGCACCCTCTTTTAAAATAAAATAACATCTTAAGCTATGCAGAGGTACTCCCACGCAAACAAGCCCTGGGCAACTGCTCGCCTGAGCAAATGAAATGCCAGCTCCTAGTTCATGAGGTGCTGTCCTGTAACTTGGCTTTGAATGAAAAGAATTCTGGGCGTCTGAGAAGAGATAAAGTTTGAAGATCTGCGGACAGGAATTCCGGTGAATTTCAGGAGTTCTGATAACTTCGTCAGGGATGATTTTTAACGAAAAAACGTTTGTTTCGTGGTTTGAACATGAGTTGGGGTGAGCGATTGCAAACTAGCTGGCTTTCTCCCTGCCTGTTTGTGTTGAGTGGGTGAGGCATGCTTTCCTAGGTGGAGTTTAAAAAAAAAAAATTTGTTAAATACTCAAGTAGTACCAGTAACAGATCTAAGCTCTGGATCCTCTGCTGGTCATCGAAACACTGACTTTATGCTGCTTACTGATCCCTTCCTGAAATAATTAATTAATTAACTAGTACCACTTCTCAGTGTTAATTATTAAAAGTACCCAAGAACCCAACAATGGAAACAAAGTAGAATGACACTAACATTTTCTCAGCGAACAGAGACAGGGAGTTTCTGACAATTAGTAACCACCATCGCCTGGGGACTTTCTCTTGGCATTCATTCTAGCAACTAGATGGAATGTAGGCTGTGGCAGAAGTGTTAAGAATGGGTGGGATGGAGGTAAGTACAGGAGGACGGAGTACAGGGATTGTACTTCGTGGAGCAGCATGGTAGGGAAGGGCATCAGAGAGGTGATGCTAAGATGGTAGGCAAAAACCCAAAATGCCTTGAGAAAAGGAAGGTAGGCTCCCTGGAGGAATTTTTACAAGTTGCACCTTGAAAGATGTACAGAAGTTAGTAAGATAACAGGAGAGTTGCCTAGAGAGGCTAGCTGGCTAGGGAGGTAACTCATTTGTAAAGGATCTGGAGCTCAGGCCTGAGACATTGAGTTCAGATTCCAAACAGCGAGGCAAGGGTCTGTTACCACAGTGCTGGAATCAGATAGAGAATGACAGCTATTCACAGCTCATTAGCCAACACTGAATTCCAGATTTAATGAGAGACACTCAAAAGTAAATAAAATTTACTTTTAAAGTAAATTTCAGAAGGTACTTGATCCCTGGCTTTCATATGCACACATACATAGGCACAGGGAGTGGCACAAGTGGGCCCTGGGACAGTAGAGGAAAGTGCACAGCACTACAAGAAACCTATCTGTTTCAATACCATGTAGAATCAATAGAATCATCTCTTCTATCCCTTCCTGTAAAAGGAGATTAACGTGTAGGCAGGAGATGAAGCCAGGAGCTTCAGCATTATTCAGCAAACTCTGAACTAGTTTGCAGGACCAGGGCGATAGGGTGGAGTCTGGACTTGCATTCTAGAAAGATCTTTGGCAAATACTTAGAGGGTTACTAGGAATGTATTCAGGGATGTTGGCAAAGGAAGGGTACATGGGTGTAGACCCACTGGAAAACTGACTCATGCAGGGATGGAGGAAGGGAGGGACCTTGGGAAACTCCCAAGGTCCTAGCTTAGCCTACTGTATTGCTACTAGCCTTTCCATGTTTTCAGTTGCTTCCCATTTTCCACCAAAAGAGTTCTGACTTCCTGACAATGTAGGCTACCTTTGCACCTGCTGCTATGTGAGCTAGTGTCCTTGCCTCCCTGCTCAGACAGGCCACCGAACAGCCTGGATTTAATCCTGTTTGAAGGATTAATTTACAGTTGTGCTCAGCCCCTTTGCAAGTTAGAGACTGGTTGGAATTTTTTCTTCCCCCATGTGCTAGAATATTTGCCCTTTGCAATTGAACATAGTAAAAAAACAGCACTTTGAACCTTTATGTAGTACAAGAGGGAAAACTATCAACTCCAACACTGCAGGATGGGGAACTGCTAGAAACAAAAGAAAAATTGAAATAGACTCAAATTTTCTGCTCCATCAAATAGAACAAAAAGAAATACAAGAAAGGCACCTGAATGTTAGAAACAATAGAATGTTCTAGTAAAGAGCAAATCAAAGGAAAATGTTATTTTACAGAGAGAAAGAAAGCTATGACAAGATATCCAAGCCAATCTAAACCTTAGACATGAGCCAAAATAAATTAAGGCCTGAAACAATGTTGTCATTAGTAAGCCTAACCTGTTTTATTTAAAATTCTGAACCACTGAAAAGCAAAACATCCAATCATATGTTAAAAATATTAAAGTATGTTTCTTTCAACTAACAATAGTCACATTTCAAATTGTGGAAACTAGTAAAAAATCATTATAGTAATAAAAAGCTAATAGCTACCCCATTTAGAATCTACTGGTTCTTCAGTGTCAGGAGACCACTTAGGCTTCTCTTATACTGTGAGTTGTTGTTATAGTCTGCAGGCTCATGAATGCACACATCCATAAGCACAAAAGGGAGGCCATTTTCAGAAGGAAAGGGAGATTATAGAAAACAATTTCAGATAAAATAAAACTGCATTTGTTAGGTAAAGGAAAAGGTATCCACAGTAGCTTCCTGAAATATTTCAATTCTTTCAGGTCTTAATTTTGTCAATGAGTCCAAGAGGAATACAATCAGGGGACATGATTTTTGAAGATAATATCAGCTTCTTGTTTTCCAATAATATAGATAAAAGAAAGAGTAATATATATATTTTTTCAGCCAAATGGGAATCATTAAGACTAGTGTAAGAGTGTTTGCATTGTGAACACTGTGTTCTTTGTTCTCTGTACCAGAATCCACAGCTCAGTAAGCTCCCACTGCCTCTTCCTATAACGTCTTTTCTGCCTCCTCTTTCCATATATCATCTAAACCTAAGAAAAATAGTTTTAAAAAATAGAAGTATAAAAACCCTTTGAAACACCTATAATTAATTTTTATTATACCAGGATGCAATAATAGTTTGTAGTAATGTAGTTATATAATATATAATAACACAATATAATATATATGATAATACTGATTAAATTATGATTGTATAATAGTATCAAAGCCAGAACCCAGCTTCAGTTCCTATGGTTCCTTATCATACTTAAGTAAAAAAATGTCTAAGAGAAGAAGCTTCTAGAAAAAGAGTCAATTTTAAGCCTATGCACTTATACCTACGTTATATTTCACACAAGGAAAAGGGTAACATCCATAGCCTGAATTCAGATTTCTTCACCAGCTGAATATCTATACTCAACAAAGTTGTATGAATCTACTTATGTGTCTGTTTATCTTCAGGGATAATTATATGTTTTACACACAAAGCAAGTTCTTTTAATGTCCATTGTGTAAATATAGGTATCACATCTTGCATTACATATTATATAACAACATGAAACATACTCCATTAATTGTAGAAATTACAAAAAATTAATTTCACATAAAATCAACATATTTCCAATGCTTATAAAATTAAAACATTATAAATATTAATTTAATCATATACTTTATAAGTTACCTAGAAGGTAAGTCTGGTGATTAACTCTTCGGAGATACATCAAGATGAAGATTTTAGAAGCATGGGAATAGGAGAAGGGATGGAGTGTTAGAAACCACTGACCTGCTCTCTTAACAGGAAGACAAACCATTGAAGCAGAGCAGGACCCACATCAGTGCTGTCAGACTTAATTCTCATTGTCCTGTGCATTTAAGACAATGGAAACAATATGAAGTCCTGTCATAGGCCTGTTTTCGTCCATTTCCTCTGAGCATCAACTGCTTTAGGTTTCTAAAATTGCTGTTATTTCTCTATTCTACCTTCTTTCCTCTCTTTCATTCTTTGTTTTTCCTCTTTTTTCTTCTTTCCATACAGAAAGCACTTACAACACACACACACACACGCAGTGCCTCCATTCTTTGCATTCACTGCCCAAGTGTTTAATGAGCATCAACTTGACCAGTTACTAATTCCAGATTCTGTGTTTGGAAGTGAACACAGAACAATCACTTTCCTCAAAGGATTGTATTCTCTGCATGGGGGATGGCGGTGGGGTTGGGGGACAACAAACAAACAAATAATGTATAAAAAGAAAAGCACAGGGATGCTTGCAAATGGAGAGGAGTATTAAATAAAACCAAGCAGATTGAGCAGGGAAGTGTGTGTTCCATGGGATAACCCAGACTGAGTCAGTCATGTCCTGAGTAAAACAAGGATTGCCTAGAGAAAGAACAGTCCCAAGCTCACAGTAGGGCTGGCAATCTGAGGGCAAGGAAACAGAAATGGAATGCCTAACCTCAAATAATCAAGCAAGAGGAGACAAGAGTCTTAATGACTCACTCTCAAGTGCAAGGCTAGGACCACAACATTTTGTCTCAGCAGGAAGCATGTATGTGTTGGCTGTCTTAGAGGTGGGCTGGGGCAAAGGCACATAGTCTAAGTTTGCTTTTCATAAAGATGACCAGGTTGTTCTCCACTGTCATTTGATAGGGTCTAGTCTCAGAACAGAAGGCAGGAAGTGGGCCGCTGCTGAGATTAAGCAGTACTGTCAAGAAAGTTGAGTGGACGCAAGCATCAGGTAGTGCAGCAACAGAAAGGACTTCGGTTAAACACCTTTAGCAATATAGTACCCCAAGTGTTGTGATTTTTATTCCCTAAAATTGAAGAATATGCATGCAATAGTAACCTCTCAGCTTTGAGGCAATTGGAATATGTGGTATCTCTATGTGTGGCCAATCTCTTACTTGAGGACCAACACAACAAAGAAAATTCAGAATTACTGGAGACATAATATTGGGCTCATTTCCAGATGTGAGGGTGTGCATGGAGACCATGAGCTGATATAGGGAATCTTCTTCACTCAATTTCCAATTTTTTGGAGTCAGGGTCCCTCACTTGAACCCTGAGATCACTAATAGAACTTGTCAAGCCAACCAGCTTGATCCAGGGATCCTGAGTCCCTGGCATCTCAGTACTAGAATTACAGACAGGGTTACTTGGCCCACTGTGCATTTACATGGGCTCTTGGGTTGGGAACTCCAGTTCTCAGACCTGCTGCTTACAAGGTGGGTTGGTTTTATTTTTTTGTTGTGACATAACCTGGTGAAAACCAGCATAGAGGAAGAAAAGGTTGATTTGGCTTATAATTCTACTTCTAGTCCATTATTTCAGGGATGTCTAGTAAATACAATCATACAAAAGGAACTATGAAACAATGAGTAAGGGGACAAGCTTGGAGCATCAAATCCATAGTCAAGAGCAGAAAGGATGAACACATCCTTGTTAGCTCTCAGCTAGTTCTGTCCTCTCTATAAGGGCTGGGTCCTTGACTGTAGTGCAGTGTGGTCCATAGTGGGCTAGTTTTTTGCCATATCGATTAACAATAAAGACAGTTCCCCCACAGACATGCCCACAGGCTACCTGATCAAAACTATTCCTCACTTAGTCTCTCTGGTGATGCTAGACTGTGTCAAGCTGACAGTTCAAGCTAACTAGCACACGAGGCAAGCACTTTAAGCACTAAGTCGTCTCCACAGCCCAACTTTAGTTTGTAATACAACTGTATGGAACAAATGGCATCTCTCATGTTGATCACTGTGATCATCATCTTTCATATAATATCAGGCTGGAGAGTTGATCCTCTGACCGAGACCTCATAGCTCATGAGATGTCAAGCCTGCTGTCCTGCAGAATTACACAGGAAATTCCTAAAATCGTTAAGTAACACATGACAGATTTCTAAACTAATATGTCTAAGATAAAATTCTGTCCTAGCTGGGGGACTAATTATAAAAACATATGTAATATGGCCTTTTAGTAAATAAAACATACAAAACTTACCAGGATACAAGTAGCAAGGAGTCTAAAGTGGACATTTTATCTGTTTTTGCTTATGCTATGTACTTATAAGCAATGTTGTGAAATACTTTCTATTATGCCATACACGATGTGGTGTTGCTTAGTACAGAATTCCCTGGCCATTGTTTTAAAAAAGAGTAGCTTGTTGGTCTTATCACTAAAAATGTTAAAGTATTATATAATTTAGTTCCTTCATGTGCTCTAAACATATATATCATTAATACTGTTCATTGTAGAAAGTCTCTGTTTTCCATGAAAGAGATGGCCAGTACCTAATTAATTTTTAAATATGACACTCTTATGAATATGCTAAACATATCTGGAGATGACTTTTTTCATCTCCAGAATATATTTTATGGGTCTCCATTCATGTTTGACATTCCTTTTTTTGAGTTTTTATAATATTCTATATTTCTGTCATTGTGTGATCCTCCCCCTCTGTCTATCTCCCCCTCCCCTTCTCTCTCTCTCTCTCTCTCTCTCTCTGTCTCTCTGTCTCTCTCTTTCTCTCTCTCCTTCCCTCACTCTCTTCCTCAAGGTATTCTGTTAGTCTGAAGGTGGGGATAGATTTGGTAAGAATACTGATTGGTAGGAATTCTGATTAAAAAGCATGTAGCAAATGCAGCAATTCAGTTACATTCAATAGACCTGACATGTTTATCATGTAAGCAGGTGGCAAAGAGGACAGGGCTAAGCAAGGTCTTGGTCTTTATGGCCATCTAACAAGTGGCCATTTACAAGTGGTAAAATTATCCAACAATTGTTAACAACTTCATGGCAGAGGGGGAAAATAATCAGAGAAATGTCCTGAAGGACCAAGAGACAGACAAGTGATTTGACGAGAGGCATACACCTACCACTCAGCACCCAGCAGTATGAAGGGAGAGTTTGGTTGTCAGAGTAATCATATTGTTCTATGAAAGCCTATTTGTCATGCCTGTTTCCTAGAGGCTTGGCTGCCAAACAGCAGGACCCTAGCATTGCCTCAATGAGTCTCATGGGGGCCTTGCAACTTTCTCTCCTAGCCTTCTTAAACCTAAGGTAACAAATCTTCACTAGATGAGAGGAGATTATCTCATTAAACTCATTCGCACCTAGGCAAGAACAGAGAGCATTTGCTTCCACAAAGGACAGCTTGTTCACCCTGATGAACTGCTAATTGGAATAGTTCTGGGCACCCTGGGGAAGGATACCACCCCCTCTCATCTGAAAACTCCTCACCACACTCCTTGTCCTTTCTATTTCTCTCCTGAAATAAAAAGAATAGAAGCTTCTGAATCCTCAGACCTTAGACACTCTGACATGACTTCAAACCTCACAGAGTTACACAGGATGCTGTTTGAAGTGACTGAAATTAGACCTGTGGCTGTCAACATTTTGAACAATAGACAAAAGCCTAGATTAACAGAATCTACTTCTGGGAGTGGGCCCAGCATATAGTTATCATAAGGCCTCCTAGAAATTTCCAGTGTGCAGCTTACTACTGCATGCTAGTATTCAGAAATAGATGTCACTTGGGATCAGAAGCAATCTGTTGGTCTGCTCAATTTCTGCTTGGGATGGGTAAAATTTAGTTGGCAAAATAGAAACAGTAGTCTCTATAAGAAAATAGGTTTGAGCAAACTGGTGTACAAATGCTTCTAGAAATTGAGGAGTTATCATTGTTGTGGAGAGCAGCATTGGTGAAGGAAGAATACATTTAGTCACACACCTGCTTGACAGCAGCACTTCTCAGGCAAAAAAAAGCAGGGTTACTCCCTTAGGTATGCATTAGTGGTCAGCAGGTGTTAAAGTAGACTAACCATGGAGATCACACAGAAGACAATCCCACAGGTTTTTAAGTGTTTGAGTTAATGTTGCTTTGAATTCCTTGATTTATCTCTGCTACAGAAACATGTCACAAAAATCTTTCAAGAGTGACATCAGAGGGCCAGGGAAAAAAAGTGTGTTCTGGCCCTTCCCTGTGTGTACTCAAGTATGAAGTATCCAAATCCAATTTTGCATAGTCTGCTACATTTTTATAATATGAAGCAATATGAAGGGAACTCAGTTAACACACTTCCACATGTAAATCATACACATAAACTAACAAGGAATGCCTTGCTTGATTTTCAGTTGACGTTTCTGTTTTGAGTCTTAATGTACAGTATAATGCTGGGAGTTTGCCTTCAATCCAGATGGACCACCAGCTGTAACTGGATAGGCCTGAACACCCATGCATCCACAAAAGGCATCAGCAGTGCAGAGTTGCAATAGACTAACCCTTCAGCTTCCGAGTACCACACATCCTAAGACAAGGAAGAACATTCTTTTCCCTTTTCAAACCTTTCAGTTCTTAGCTTCTGGAACACCAGACAATGCTGTGCTTTCATGCTAAACATTATTGCTATCAAATTTCCTAATTAGGCTATAAGAAGTTGTGGAATGGCTGCCACAATCCCAGCTTCCCGTAGGGTGAACAAGAGTAGACGCTACACAACTTGAAAGGTGCAGTTCAGCAATGGCAATGGTTTTGAAGTAATAAGTTATGACCAGTTACATGTGTCAACGTGTGAAAGAAATTTGTAAAACTAATGAGTCAGATCAGATATTTATCTCTAAGTATACTCTATGAGAGTATCCATTCAACTTTGTGTGTGCATGTGTGTGTGGGTGTGTATGTGTCTGAGTAAATATGTGTGTACTCATGTATGTGCAGGAGCTCTCAGAAGTCAAAAGAAGGGGGTGGAGCTCCTTGAATTGGAGTTACTGGTATTTGTGAGCTGCTGTGTGAGCATTGGGTTCTTTAAGCAATACCAGTAAGCATTCAATCACTGAAGCACTACTCCTGCCCCTATTATTATTATTATTATCATTATTATTATTTGCATTCTCATTTATCATCAGATTCAAATGTCTAGACTTATATGAATCATCAAATCCTCTTTTAAGGGCAGAATTCTATTACTAGTTGCATGACATAGTGACTTTGTTTCTCCCAAGTGGTAAGAAGTCCTTCAAGGCAAGGTTATCAGAAATCTATGCCTGTTTATTATTACTACTTCACCCTGGCCCTCCCTTGCTATGGTTTTTGGTGTTTCTTTCATTCATTTTGTAGAATGAATCTTTTAAAGCAGTGACATTAACAGACAAATATTGCTCTCTTTAATATTTTCAAGGCATGTAAATTGCAAGCTTTTGAAATGATGTTTGAAAAAAAAAACTGAAAATCCAATTGTATTATCTTTTGTTTTGTCAAAGATAAAAGTGCTTTTAAAAAATTGTTTGTCCTTGACGTAGTTACCATTTATCTGTTCCTGGATATAAGCTAATATGTGCTTATTTCAAATAATATATCAAGTGCCTATAATAGAAGTGTATTGAATCCTCAAGGCAGCACTGTAAAGATATTTATGCATGATTATTCTCAGCTAGTCTATAACTGCCACCCACAAGCTTACTCCCATGTAGAGTGTAACTTCCTTCCACAGCTTCAAACGCCCACGCTCCACACACACACACACACACACACACACACACACACACACAAACCTTCTGCACGTCATTCATTCTTTACAATTAAATAAAGTAAAAGCTAACTATATGAAAGACGCTGAACCCACTGCTCATCTCTCTTCATAGACTGTAGTTTTCTAAAGATAATTTAAACTTGAAATTTAGTCAGGACACCTCTCTCCCTTGGGAGATCATTTGTAGTCTGTTTATCCTTGCAAAGTTCTGGTGAATCTGTCTGCTAGAAACTGAAAGTAATCATAGGGTCCCCAAATACTAAGTTCTTCATGAAGGCAATGGAAGACCCGTTTTGCTAGGTTAGTCTTGAGCATGTTTAAATAAAGGGCACCTTGGGCCTGACATCCTACTCATACATGGATAATAACTAAAGTACTACGAAACAGAAGCACATTGTGACATAACCAGAATTGTCCTCACTAAGAAATAAGTAGCCAAAGACATCATTGTGTTTACTGCTAAACAAACTGGTGACTCAGGCAGAAAACTCTTCGTTGGAGCTTGTAGCAACAGGTGTACACATATTGAATATAGCGCCTGAGCCATTTCCCACTGGTAAGAGTCTTCTTGGCTGGGACTTATTTTTGGCTGCCTCCTGTCCTGATGACTTAGTCTTTGGCTTCCACTGGCAGCAGAACTTAACGATACCCCTCCTCCAGCCTGGTGGATCTTGACCTGCCTGTGTACGCAGCAACAGTTTTGAAAGAACCGGATCAAGAAAGAGTGGTTGATTATTTAGGAAATATTGTTCCTCCAAGGGTATTGGTTCTTGCACAATAAAGAGGCATGGAATTCAAATAATCCCTTCAAGTTGCAGTTTTCAGTGAAGGTTATACACCTTCTACTTCATGAAATTATGACCATAAATGACTTTGTGGTCAGATCTTTGGTGTACTACGGTTACTATTGTTACTTTAATGGGAAGGTAATTATGAATTAAAAGAATACAGAACATTTTTAAAACACTACCTATTAAGCTTCACATTTGATCGGAATACGAGGACTCAAACTATAAAGTGTAAGAAACATGCAGCTATGGATTATAAGATAGGTCAAACATTAAAAGAGGTTATTTGAGGTCTTTTAACAGATCAGTAGGATATAATTTTAAAGACACCCCAAATTTTCTTAAATGAAAAATAACTGAGAAATACCAGTCTTTGATCCTGTCCCACAACACCACTAATGCTCAGTTCAAAGCAGGGTATTGGCCCAAATAGAAAATCATTGCTCCTTATCATCCAATGCACACCTTTTTAAAAATTCAACATCTTTACCTACTTTACAAGAAAAAATCAGAGAAAGCAAACCAAATTAACAAGAACATATAGCAGTTTTAAGAAGACTGCAATAGACTGTTGCATGGAAACCACTGCTTGTGGGCTCATAAGGGCCTTATCATATGGGCTTGGTTTGTTTATATATGCTCCAGTAATTTGGTCCAAGATGGAAAATTTAGTCATCTTCTTGTGTCTTTTGAGTAACATGAGTGTCAATGGGACTGCTTAGATCTCTGGGGGTAAAATCTGGGTTATGTGTGGCAGAGAACCTGTTCATGCCAAATGCCTGTGCTACAGGAATGATAGACTCACACCAGAAAGATATTACCTATAAAAGATATTCTTCTCTAACATGGTGGGCTGCTAATGAGGAGGAGGGGCAAAGCAAAACATGGCAGGTGATGAGGTCTCTTGTCTTTCAGGAAGGCCTCCATTGTAAAGATGACTGGAATCAGCCTGAGCTAATTTGTTAGGCCTCCAGCCATGTGCTCCTCCCACATTCTCTCCCTAGAATTTAGTTCATTTCAACACATGTATACTACACTTTTTAGTCAACTGATTTATTTTCAAATGACAAAGTTGTATGCATTTATTACACGCAACATGATTTCTTGAAATTACACATTGAAGAATTGTAATATCTAGCTTGTAAACATATGTTTGGCTTCCCATACTTAGCATGTATTTGTATGCGATGAGTACATTTAATTCTCTTAGAAATGAAGTACCACCTCCCTCTGGTTAGAATGTCTATTACCAAAAATCAAAATATAAGCATTTTTCTTTGTTAAGGTTGTAAAGATAAAGGAATCCTTTACACTCCTGTTAAGAATGTGAACTGCCATACTTACAAAACTGAAAATGAAAATTATATATGATCTAGCAAACTCACTCTTTCCTATACATGCAATAAAACAAATCAGTATTTTGTAGAAGCATAACACTGATAACAATGTTCATTATTACACAATTAAAATAGTAAATTAAAATTGTTGTGGAATCGACCTGAGCATTTGTCAACAGATACATGAATGAAGAAAGTATATACCATTCTGACTGCAGAAAATCCAATGTTCTCAAACTCTTGTGCTCCTGGATTATTCTCCCCTAGCCAGGAACTTGCCTAAGTATCGTCATGTTCTCTCGTACACAGTGTATATGATTGTGAGTTTATTCTCCCATACACATGCACTTGGGATCACATAGCATTTTATATTAGGCAAAAATGTCATAACATGGTGAATTATCAGAGCCAGAGAGGTATAATAGGATGAAATGCATTGATCCATTAGCTAGTAAGCCTTTCATGTGTCTGTAGAATCAGTACAACAAAAGTTTATTCTGTTTTATATTTTTATTTAGTAGGGAGGCAGAAGTGTTTGAAGCTGAGTTTATAATCCTACATTGTGCCTGTCTGTCTGCCTAAAGAAAACAAAGAGTGTGACTCCCTAGTTCAATCATGGTCAATCTTTTAGCATATGCCTTTTATCCAATACTAGCTAGTAAAATTTTATTGCCAGGTTTTGACTTAGTCCAGGAATAAAAGGATTCATATTTCATGTCATTAACTTTTAATGACAAAAGTATGAGAGCACGATAGTTGTGTGTGTGTGTGTGTGTGGGTGTGTAAGTGTTCCTATGTGTACTTGCTCCTGAGGTGTGGATATATGTGTGGATGTGTAGACATAGTTTCATGTACATGTCTGTGGAGGCCAGAGATCCACCTCAGAGTCCTTTTTTCAGGCACCATCCACTTTTTTGGTTTTTTACACAGGGTCTACTACTGTCCCGGAATTTGCCAGTAGGCTAGACTGACTGTCCAGTGAGGCCCCAGCAATCCTCCTGTTTCCATCAGCCCAATGCTCGCATTAGAGGTAAGAGCCACTATACCTAGCTCATGGGGTTCTAGCTCAGATCCAGCTTTCACAGCAAGTATTTTAACCACTAAGGACCTCCCCAACCTGAGCATTCGTTCTGTGCTCCCTTGCTAACTGACATTGCGGCTGATAAACCAACTAAAAGCATACTCCTCAGTAATGCGTTCAATAGTTCCTCATCAGTTCATGTCCCTCAGCCCATGATACTCAGAAGTTTGGTCCAACTAATGATGACTTAAAGGCGACTGTTTAGGTTGTTTACATCTCTTGGGGGTAATTTTAACTATCAGAGGAAATTTATAACCACTTCTTATGAAAAAGCGTGTTGGTACTCCTCGTGTTCAACAGCCACTGATGATTTGGAAGGAACAAAGGAGGGCGCTTCAAAGAGGTTGTCTCTGGGGGCTGGAAAATAGCCTTTCTACTTCATTTGCATACAGAAATTAAGGTTCATGATGGCTGTCACTGGATACTGGTATACATATGTTCAAATGGCTAGGGCAATACTCAATTATCCGGTAACAATTTCTTCTCAAAAATCTTAATCTAACAAATTTAAATAATTTTTGAACCCTTTACACTTTTTATCAAACTTGACCTATTACAGAAATGAAAGGGCAAAAATGTGTAGTTAACCTCTGAAGGTAAGCCTGTCTTATCTGCAATTCATCTAATATAATAATTTATCTCCAAGGAAACTTCTGACCTGGGTAGTAATTGCCGCTGCTTTTCACACAGCAGTGTTCCCTGCCCTGAGTTAATCAGAGATAATGGATCTCTCTGTGCATTTCTGCCCCCAATTCACACATGTGCATATCATTGCCAGTGTTTGCTCACAGTGTACAACTTTGTCTCTTGGCCTCTAATCTATATGACCCAACCATTTCAGAATATCAGTTCAAGACCCTTCTTTCCCATAACACACTGAGACCCAAACCCCATTCTGCTTTCTCATATGTCAAATTCAGTTCAGTCCTGCCCTGGGCCTGGCAATGACCCTTCTTTGACCTTGTTACTGCCTTAAATATCATCCCTTTAAAGAAGCAATCTTGAGAAACCACACAAGAGAAAAGCCCTTATCCTTTATCTCCATTATATGAATGGCTTGGATATGATCATCATCATAAGGACCTTCCGGAAAGGGCTCTACTTAGTGTTTTATCAAGTGCTTCTCCTATTTAGACTGCGGGCACCTCGAGGGTGAAAACGTGCTCTAAGTTATCACTGCCTCTCTGGCTTTAGAAACCATGCACATGGAGACACTTCAAACTGAAAATCAAAGCTTCTCACTAGATTTAAAGTCTTCACATACAGCAGTTAGTGTCACATCCCAATTCTCCGGGTAGGAATACAGCATTGTGAAAATGGCTCCATAGCAAAGTTGTAGAATTCTGGAGTTGCTTCTCAGTTCTTTGAATTTTGTCTGAAATTTCCTGATCTTGTCTTAACTGATCACCTTATCTAGAGGCAAACTTTTCTGCTCATTAAACAATGCCAGGAATTGACCTTGTGATTATAATATAATTTTATTATTTAGACTGTCATTCTCCAGAGAGTCTTCAGTGTGTCATTGCTGCTGTCTGTGCACAGTGCTCAACTATTTAGAGTTTTTCTACGTCAGAACTGCACCATAAGTGTGAGCATCCTTGTTTGCATCCAAGCCATAAGCTGGCCTGCTTTCCTTATCAAACACTTATAGAACAGGTGGTATCGACAGTTTGTGAAGATACAGCTTGGACATAAACATACCAGGATCAAGTTTTGTGACTTTATCCACCTATCCTACCTAGCTCTGAATTTGTATGTTTTTCTTATGTATGAAAAATGTGAGTAGCTCTGATTTTACAGAATTGTTGAAGCTCTTGAAACACCTGAAAAATAACGGCACAAAAATTTTTCAGTACTTCATCATCACCATCATCTCGTCAGCATATTGGGTCCAGTAATATCCAGAACCAAGGCATGTGTTTATGTCTTTCTATTTTATATTCTGAATACACAAGAAAGTCAGTTTCCCTAGAGTAGTTCTGTAATCAACCTCAAGATCAAAACTAGATCCAGGAAGTATTACAAAACAGTATGCTTAGTCAGGAAAGCGTTCTGACAGAGATAGACTTATGGATAGCCATGACCTCTAACTGTCAAAGACTGTCACGTGGATTTCTTGGCGGTAGTATGGGGGAATGAACTGAAGACAGTGGGAAAAGCAGCACAAAGTATTACCATCCGCCTCCCAGGATTCTGACATGCCAGTGGCAGACACTGTGAACTTGTCTGTTTTTAGCTCAGTGGAAAAAAAAAAAAAAACAGCACAGAATGACAGAGAAAGGGGGTAAGAAAAAAAGAACATCTTGGTCTATTTACTGTCTCCTGGGACCACAGTTTGGTTTCAGTTCCTTTGATTCAACAAGAGCAGTTTCTCCACCTGACAACTGCATGGAGTACAGCCATAACCAAGGCCTCTCTCAGGCAGCCATGAGACCCAGCTTTATTTTATGTATTTGATTTGTATACGCAGCTTAGAGTTGGTGAAATGTTGGACTTGACCGTAATTTATTTACTGAGCGTGAATTATCTGCTATGCAATGTACTAGAAACAGGGCACAGCATAAACAACCAAGGAGCTTGCAGTCTGTTAAGAAGAACATACAGGAAAGAGCAGAATGTTAAAAATAGATCCGACTCAGCCATGGTGGCCCATTATTTAATCTCAGTACTCAAGAGGCTGAGGCAGGTGGATCTCTGAATTTGAGCCCAGCCTGGTCTACCTATTGAGTTGCAGTCTGACAGTCTTACACAATGAGAATCTGTCTGAAAAACAAAATCAAAACCACAAATATTTTAAAAACGTGCTAATAAGAATAGTAAAGAGGAAGAAAAAAGGGAGGGAAGAAGAGAGAGGGAGGGGGAAGAAGGAGGAAAAGAGGGAAGGTGGGAGGGAGGAGGAAGGAAAGGACAGAGGAAGGAGGGAAGGCTCCAGTGGCATGCACACACTGTAACTATATTTCCAGCAGTTGGGAGGCTGAGGTAGGAGTAGCATGAGTTGTATGCCAGTCTGAGCTTCATATTGTGACCCAGTCTCAAGGAAACATCAAAAAATGAAAATAGAAAAACTGATAGGGAGCTCCTAGGCAGTCTACTGCAACTATGTAGATGGCAATGAGAGGCAATGCCTAGGGGGATGTTTGAGCTGAGATATGAGTCAACTATTGTGTCATCGCATACGGGAAGAACAAGCTAGAGAAAGAGAAATGAGTGTGAGGGGAAAAGAAAGAAAAACCTGGGTCAGCCATGAGCTTGGAACATGGAGTGGTAAAAATGAAGAGTGGGGCAAGGAGATACGGAGAGTAAGTTTGAGAAAGGACATGCATGCAGAGATCAAGGCACAGCCGTAGCTAGGATTTTGGATCTCTTCCTAATTAAAATGGAAAACATTTAGAGGATTTCTGAGGAGAGAGTAATATGGTTTAATTTGTAAATGATCAGGCCATGCTGGCAGGCACACAAGAGTGAAAAGAGATTATCAGAACAAACACCACAGTGTGGTCTAGTGACCACAGGGTGTGGAAGGAGAACCCTTCCAGACTTGCTTTGGACCTAGTTCATAATCTTGTTGATAGTTGGAAAACAGCTGCGGGTAACTGCGCTAACTGGGATAAGGGTGCTGATTAGTGTTCGTTCTGGTGGGTGAGGCAGAGAAAGGTGTGGGAAGGGGAAGGTTCCATCTAGGAAGATGGTGGAATTTTGACTTCTGTTAATATCAGACTGCACCGATTGATAGCCATTCTGACACATGAGCCTAAACATTGGCAGACAGTTCAGGAAGTGTAGTTTTTCTATTATCTGAAATTAGTAGAAAATTAAAGAAAGAGAAATAAACATGCTCAAAAAAACCTGAGTCAAAAAGCTTGAGAGGACTGAGGCTAGGTATTTGAAGAGAAGAAGCAAGTCACTTACTTAAGACTGCAGTCAGTAAGTTAATGGACAGAAATTCAAAATGTATTTTGTCTACCTAACACAAATATTAGGGTATGTTTGTAGTTGCAAATTCATGAGTAGACTATAGGAAGTCTTAGTAAAGGGATGTTCTAGTATTATATATAAGATGACAGATTTCTCACTATGTATAGGACATATAGATTCATGGTGTCTACTTTTCTTTTTTACATAATGATTTTTCTGGAAATGTGATTCCATGTGCACATTAAACATAAAAAAAGCTGGAGAATGATAAATCTGTAAAGAACAGCTATAAATATCCAGTTTACATCCTGGAGTTTTCATTTTTGTAATATCAAGATAATAATCTTAGCTAAGATAAAATATTAATGTATTTAACTTGAAATGAAATATAAAGTTCAACATATAACTCAAGCAGGTGTTTCTGAATTATATCCACAACATTGAAGTCGAGATGTATTGAGTTATTAGTAGAACTGGCTGTGACAAGGTTTTCTGTACAGTTTGAAAACAAAGAAAACATTTAAAACAAATTAATGAAGCCAAAAATAAAATTAAACCAAGAAGAATATAATTATTAACAATTCTAAACCTAGAACTGAACTGAAGCAAACTTAATTAATAATGTAGTCACGCTGCTTGAGAAGGAAACAGAAGGTAGGAAACAATGAGCCAAGTAATTCATAAACAATTATTTGATGATATTTGGGAGGATGACAAACAAGTGCACACAATCCCTGGGCTCTCTTCTCAGTAGAAATTCTGATGTTATTTTAGCTGTAGTGTATGGAACTGAGTCAGTGGATGAACATGACAAAGTTGTCAAACTACAGGGAACTCATCATGAGAGAAGAAGCAAATCTGGAAAGGGCAGAGTATGAAAAAAATGCCTATGAAGATAGTTTTGCCTAAAGATAATCAGAATGAGTTCAGAATGCCCAGGAAGTATAGAAATATATGCATAGAAATAAATGTCTTCACATATGTATGTTGATATAAGCATAAATATGGACAGGTTTGTACTGCTATATATATACACGTACAGGTTTGTGTACGTATCTTCTGGGGAAAGGGTCATGAAGCAAAATATATGTGTGGCAGGGACCATATTTTTAGCTCTGCCAACCAAAGACATGGCAAAAAAACTTTTGAAATACAACTGGATGATGTTGTGACAGCTTAGTATATCTTTTCATGCAAAATATAAGATAAAGATCACTAATATGGTTGGTGAATATCATAAGAACATAAAAAACAGAATGAGACCCTAATGGTCAAATGTGTACAGTTTGACAGGAAATAATCAAGGCAATAAACAATTACAAGTCACAGAAGAAGCCAGAAGTTCCCTGAGCCCAGCCACATAAATAAACCAGTGTGGAAGAAAAGATTATTTGGCCTGTAATAGCTTAGAAACAACATGTGAGCACGAAGGAAGTATCACAGTCGAAAGATGGTGTTTTTGCAAGATAAGCACTTGTTAAACTTCACAATAAAGATTACATTAGACAAGAATATCACTGTTATGTCCAAGACAAATTTTTTGTTGGGAAGTTGTCATTGTATAATGGGAAATTGCAGGCAATACCTCAAAAAGGCAATAAAACTGACATTGTTGTTGCAAGACAGGTGAGTGTAAGAACCTTTCCACATGGTAGCACGGGAGGAAGCACGAGCTCTGTAAGACTGCTGCAAAAAATGTATGACCACGCCAAACAGGAGGTGAGCCAAAAAATGTGAGACTGCCCCAAACAGGAGGCAAGAAAAAAAAAAAAAACCAACAGAACAAAACAAAACAAAACCCCAAAAAACATCAAAGGCCAAACAGAAACATGCTAACAAGATTAAGCATGTTATGGGTAACAGTTATGTTCATTTTTTAAAAAAAGCTAACATAAGAGACAATTTCTCCATAAGGAAATAATAAGTATTTGAAATATATATGTTTACCTTGATTTGAACATTATATAATTTATTCATGTGCCAACACACTACATGCAAATTACATCAGTTAACTATATATTTAAGTTTTATGAAAAATTTAAAAGGTGAAGATAATATGCTTTAAATCCTTCAGTTTTACCAGAGACAATGACATGAAAATATTCCTAACTAAAGAGAGTGAGAAGGTAAAGCACTCAGTAGGTGACTGTCAATTGCAATGTGTAGTATCTGTGAAAACTGCCAAGAAAATAGGTCTTGAGTGTTTTAACAGTAAAATAAAATAAATATGTGGAGGAATACATATGCTAATTATCTGGAATTACCCATTACAAGTATACACACAATTCGAAACAATATGTTGTGCACAATAAATAGATGTGATTTTATTTGCCAATTAAAAATAAAAAGAGACATATTCACTAAATGTGATTATCAACTCTAGACTGAATTGGTTACTGGAGGGATAACATTATAAAGGATATTATTAAACAACAAAACTGAAATAGGGACAGAGATTCCATAAAAATGGACTGTCAGTAAAGACTTATTGAATCGATCATTGTTAATGTATCTGCTAGTGTACTTAGGATTGTACATGGTAGGAAAGGGCCTTGTGATCAAAAAGTCAGAACAAATGAATGATTACAGAGAAAAAAATGGGGCATTGACTATGAAACAGAGTAAAATACACAGATATATTTTAAAGTAGTTCATAACACTTTGGGGCTTGAAATTATTTTTATTTTATTTTATCAGTTTTTAAGGAAAGGTCTCGCTTTGTATCCAAATATGGCCCTGAATTCATGACAGAGCATGGCCAAGCTCAAAACAAAACAAAGGACAAAACAAAATCATAGTAATTCTCTTGCTTCAGCCTCCTTCATGCTAGGATTGCAGGTGTGAATCACTCTACTCAAATTATAACTTTGAAAATTAGTAAAAGTTGCAGGTGTGTATTTGAAAACGATAATTTTTTTTTACTTGGCAGCATTATCACAGAGAGTGCTTTTGCTGCTTTCTTCATTCAGATCTTTCTGCTATGAAAGGAAAGGATGAAGAACTTGTATAAAATTATTTTCTTATATAAAGGCAAATTGAATGAATAAGGTGTACTGATGACCTTTTACACCATTTATTTGGAATCAGAACAAGCTGCAGTGATGTCTTCGTGGACTACATGGCCGCACTTGTTTCTAGGGTGAAAAGAATTTTTGAAGATGTGGTAGCAATGGAATAAAGGACAAGTGAAGGTTCCCAGTGAAAAATCTGTCAGTGAAACATCAACGAGGGAGGAAACTCATTCCACAGGTACCCACACCAACGGACCTCCGACAACCACCAACTCCATTCTCACCTGCTTTTTTCAATTCTGACATAAGTATTCAACCATAATGACATTTCCCATTACGTTTGGATTTTAAAATAAGAAGCCTTTTTTTTTCAATAATATTAAAAGTAAAAATATAAACTAAAAACGTAAAACCATTTTCAGTTCATGTTTACAATGCTGAAAAGAAAACTGAAAGGAGTGCGGACAGCACTGAATTTTAGGACGAAGGTTTAATACATGCAAAATGTTAAACACAAACAAACAGACAAAAACAACAATAAAAATAAATAGAAACTAAACAGCATCAATGCCAGGTAACTGAATTAAATGTAACAGTCATTCTCAAAAGAAAATTTACATTTTAAAGATGTGAATGTCAGGAAATAATACTTTTAACAGTTTCTCTACAGCTCAGATGTATAAATTGGAAGTAAATGTCATTAACATTGGAAAGATAGATACATTCAGCAACAGAATAGGCTTGCTTATAACTTTATTTTTACACAAATAATTTCATAAATTACTATGCATTTCTTTCCTTGCATTCACTTGCATTTTATAATTTTGTACATATAATTATTTTCTCATTTGTTCAGGACAAAATATATTAAATTTAAATATGCTACATTTGTCACTTACTTTTAAGTTACACTGATAAAATGTGAGAATATTCAAGGTATAGGACACACATTTGGTTTTGACAAGCTAGAAGATCCAACTATTCTAAAGGCAGAAGATTTTAAAATTCAAATAATTTCATTCTTTTAGATGCATACATTTCATATTCTACCCAGACAACTAAATTTCTTCTTCTTGAACATGGGGTAATAGCTGAATGAAGGAAAAAAAATAAGAAAGAAGGAAAGAAAGAAATTATGAGAAAAAAGAAAGAAAGAAAGAAAGAAAGAAAGAAAGAAAGAAAGGGAAGGAAGAAAGGAAGGAAGAAGGAAAGAACAAAAGAACATTATGATGTTCTTTTGGAAATTACTCATTATATATTAGATATTATATATATAATTAGTATTAGTGTTTCCAAGTAAACTTTTTTTTAAAGTGTACTTGGCTACCGGTTAGGCTGGGATAGCACTCATGACAAGCAGGTCACTCTCTTTCATAGTGGACCATTTGGAGATGGCCAGAGTGTGAGAGAGACACCTATTTGCTCTGAACTTAATCAGCATCTGCAGGCTTCCATCCTCTCACATATCCTTGACATATCTCCCATATGTTCTTAACAACTAGGGCTTGTTAAGATTTGGTATAAAGCAGATATGCAGTTTCAATAATCATTCTTACAATTGTGTCACAGAAATGCAATCCCATGAAACATGAATACATGTATGTATAAATATTCAAAATATAAATGTATCAATATTCAAAATATATAACTTAACAATATTCTTTCTAACTCCACCTCAAACATTTTTGATCCGTGTGCACACTCTAAGTACTCTGCCTAAATGTGTTTCTGAAGGAAGAAACACAACACTAATATTGAGCAAATGTCCCTTGAACATTTACATGTCTCCTGGAAACAACTGGTCAAGCACTCATATTTCCTGTCCGTAAATAGATTGTTTCAAAGAAGAAATTCTAAACTTATTTTCCACAATCTAGATGCAGGCTGCAGACATAATAATTCACATCAACAACAAATCTGCCCTGCCAAGAATACAGAATGTTCTCTATGACCTCGACTTTCTTTTACTGTCTTGAGTTACAGAGGTGATCAACTTACTCCATAATTTTCTCGTGGTTCTTATCCCATATGAATTGTGATGTCACATAATTCATAGCACACTCACAATAATCAGTAGTTAATAAGACCAAAATGTTTCGCGATTTAAAGTATAGATATTTGAAAATGTGGATATTGATAGGCTTTAAAATACAGTTGTTGAATTAACATAATCAAGTTCAGATAGAAGTATTGTTGAGTTAGTATGCAATACTTAAAGATGAAGAGACACCATGTTATCACTAGGCCACCAACTTAGTCTACATTCTGGTTAGAAGGTCCAACTTGCATTATCAACTACTTTCCTGAATTTACAACACTAAATATTTGCTTTTCTGAACCATAATGAGAAGAAAATGATTCCGATCAGGGCCCAGTGTGTGGTAATGGTTTTAAACAGTAAGTAGGTACCAGGAACTGCAATGGCACTAGTAAGATATCACTACTTATTAGCACTGTGAAAACAAGATCCAGCGAGTGAGGAGACATTGTTGATTCCCTTTACTGGAGGCCATGACTGTCTCTTTTAAAAATAAAATTAAATATGCTTTCAGATATGTAAGTCTAGATGTTTCTTTTAGCAAATCTCCAACAGTAAATGTGTGATGTGTGTCATTTTCATAAGTTGTTTAAGTTTAGTACATTTTACTGGCAAACTTTGCAAACCCCACGCGTGTAACTGAACAGTGCTCTTGAGTACCATTGTTCTTTCTAAAATTCTGTTTGTTCACTCAGTGTGGTATAATAATTATAGAAAACTTAAAGAAACCAAAGGCTGCTACGAGAAAGATCGTTAAGTTTCTATATTTGAATACAAGGTTAAATATAGTTAACGTGGACAAGCAGCTTCTCAGACTTGCACAAATCGGAAGACAGTGTTTTTTAGGACTTAGGCCATTTTAGAATTTGACTCATGAAACCAGAGTGGTTTGATTCATAATTACTAGTATGAATTAGCTTCATTTTCTTTTTTACTCTATCAAGTTTTATAAATACAAACTGCCCTATTAGGAAAGTTAGATTTTCTTCTTTGGATTTTAAGATCATGCACTTGATTTACATTTAAAATCATTTTTTTAAAATTATAGTACCATAATTTATGAAAGGAAACAATATTTCCAAATGCTAGATGTTAAATAACACCATTTTATGGTGTGTAAAATAATATAGAATTTTTTAAAAAGAAAAATATTTGATAAATACAGCATAAAAAGAATAATAGAGCCGTAAGAGGATTTATTAATGTCAGAAATCAACTGGTGGGAGGAAAAAATAAACATTTAAATTTATTAATAATACAAACGTTTGTGCAAGAGTTAGCTGTGTGGAGGGTTACCTACAAAAAAAGAAGACAGTACTTTGTTTTGCAGCTATAATAACTTTCAGACCAAAAAAAAAAAAAAAAAAAAAAACCGTCATTTTTTGCAACTTACCAAAATCTTAAATGTAAAGTTAAAGATTGGCAAATTGGTTAAACTTTTGTCATTTAAAAAAATTTACTATTTACATGAGAGGCTTACACAGGCTAGTTTGTAACCTGGCCAGCATCCGTGTCAGTGTATTATTGGCATAGAACTTGAAATATAAATAATAAACTGAAAAGTAACAAAAGACATGTTCTTACCTCTGGGCCCCGTTTACAGCTGCCTGTCGATCTGCTCCATTTCTGGTGAGCGACCAGCACCTCAGACAGTTCTGTTTCCTGCTAGACTCTTTACAAGTGGCAAATACATGGGGGTTTTGCTCTGCAAAAGGATAGTGCACAAAAAGAGGAAGTTACAGAATACCAGTCGTTAGGCTTTATAAATCCTACAAAAAAGAGAAATGATTCACAAGGCCCTCATAAAAATGGAGACTGAGCTATAATTTGTGCATCTCCTCATATACAATTAATTCATACACATATTTACTGACATTTAGAGAAGACTAGTTATTGACATGTAAACTCCACCAAGCAGTGCTCTTTTGTGTAAGGAAATTGTGCTTAAATGATACTTAGAGAAAAAAACAGAACTGGAAAAAAAATTATGTCCTACATGGGAGATGGTGGAACTGGCACATGGGACATAAAGTTGCTTTTATAAATCTAACTAAAGTTATTAGAGTATGACTTAGGTATACATCAGACTACCGGAGAAGGGAGAGTAGGGAAGGAGAGAACGAGCACTTCATAAACTAGCACGTTTTCTCAGAATTGGGGTAGTGGTTCTTTACCTGTCAGTCTTAAACTTCCTTTCACATGGCAGTGGTCTGCTACATGTAGATAAAGCACTGCAAAAGTGAAACTGTTACTTATCCACCATCTCTCACAACTTCAGCCACAAGAGTGAAAAACAGGCCCAGATCCTGTATTGCTAAACATGTAGATGGGTAATTTTCTTACCAGTTAAAAGAGTAAATGGAACTATCTAAAGAAAGATGGCTGAAAAATATGTTTACAAATATTATGAAGAGCTAATGAAAGCAAAAGCTATAGACAATATCAAAGAAAAGTCCCTCTATGCAGATAGCCATGCATATTTCATACATACATACATAGATGCATATTTCTCTCAGGCTCAGTCTGACAGATAATGAAAGCCAATGAGTAGCCAACTGGTGGCACTTCCTCCCACCTTCACTTGCTTATTGGGGAAGAGAGGGGGTGGCTTGCAAGAATAACACAAGAATTATGCAAAGCTTCATACACTGCAAGAACCACTTTCTGGACTTTAGAAACCATCATTCTGAGGGTATAACACGAAATTTTCTTTATTGTTTTTAAATATCTAAATATAATTTCCTTTCTTTCTAGATTATAGTTATATCATTTTCCTCTTCTGTTTGCACCCTCTAAACCCTCCCATCCCCTTTCCTTGCTCTTTATCAAGTTTATGGTCTCTCTTTCCATTAATTGTTATATGCACATATATATATTTAACATATATCTATAAATCTTAAGTATTACCCGTGTAACATCTTGTATGTTTTCAGGGCTGACCATTTGGTATTAGGTAACAAATTCTTGTGTTCTTTCCTGAGGAGGACTATTTCTCTAGCTACCTTGTTGACTGGAGTTCTTTTTGTATGATCACAATGGCTAAATCTACAATATACCTCTGCACCCAGGGCTCAGAAATCACTGCAGAAGAGAGCCAGAAAGACTGTAAAGCAGAAGATCAGGGAGTTGGCTGAGATGATGTCTTCTGGGAATGTCAGAAGCTACACCCATGAAGTCTGACCAACGTGACTGCCCAAGCATGAGTAGAACAAAGACAATAATAAATATGTTAACATGGAAGGGGAAAAGCCACAGAGGCCTTAATTCTCCACCCTAAGCTTTATATTTAACGGTGTAGTAGAAAGACAGATGCATTGGTGAATAATTAAAAATTGAAATATTTTGCATTTTACATACACGTATATTTAATGTGAATTGGCAAGAAGTAAAATAACTAAAACAAACTAAGACAGTTTCCTGTCATGAAATATCACACAAAGAAAACAAAAACAAAAAATACAAACAGCACTAACCTAAGTGTCATCACATAATATTTGACTTGAATTCATTAGTGAAACACAGACAGAATAGTCCCCGGAGGAAATGGCACTGCTGGGATTTGTTGTTAGTTAGGTGTTTTTTTTTTTTAAACCATGATTTTGTGAGCACAACACCAGCATCATACAGCCCTGAAGGCCAAGTCTTACCTCCTCAGCACTTGTGGATTCAGTTGTGTCCCCTCATCTGTGGTTTCTCTAAGGTTTCAGTTATAAATGTCTAACCACAATTCAAAGACAGTATATGGAAAACTATGGAAATTATATTATGATGGTTTGAATAGTTTGGCCCCCATGGACTCATTTGTTTGAATGCTTGGCTATAGGGAGTGGTACTATGAAGAGAAGTGGCCTAGTTGGAATAAGTGTGTCCTTGCTAGAGGAAGTATGTCACTGTGAGGGTGGGCTTTGAGGTCTCCCGTGCTCAAGCTACATTCAGTGTGGCACACAGTCTCCTTCTGTTGCCTGTGGATCAAGATGTAGAACTCTCAGCTCCTTCTCCACCATCATGTCTGCCTGCATGCTGTCATGGTTCCCACCATGACAATAATGGACTGTAAACCTCTGAACTGTAATCCAGTCCCAACCAAATGTTTTCCTTTATAAGAGTAGCAATGGTCATAGTGTCTCTTTACAGTAATGAAACGGCAACTAAAATAGATATGTAATTTTAAATTTCCAGAATTCTGTACATGATGAAATCCCATGCCAGACTCCCTCTACGTGCCTAGTTGACCCACACTATGGACACTACCTGCCGACAGTTAATTAATATCCATTTGGATTCTTGGTTCCCAGTCACATTGTCTTAGGACTTATACTCAAGTAACCCTATTTTACTTGATAAGGTCCCCAACATTCTAGAATAGTGATACTCTACTCACACTGATGTACCAAAGAGAAAACACAATGGACTCCTTCAAAAGGAAAGGTGAACATTCTTGGTAATTCAAGAAGAAAAAAAACGCATGGTGATATAGTTAATGTTTGTGGTAAGGACACAGGAAATATTGGCATAAGTAGGGCTTGGTACCAGGTGCTCTCATGCTTCTACTGTGGGGAAATCTTGAAATATTTCCACTGTAGATATTGGATGGACCACAGCAATCATGTATCTTTGCTGTCAACAGCACTCTGTCCCCTCTGTCTAGAAGTTGAGTATTTATGCTTCCGTGATAAGTACTTATTTTGGTGACTATGCTTGAGGTTTTGCCAGCTTCCCAACTTTTGCTCTGGCTAACTAATTCAACATATTGCTCTCTCTTTTTTTTTTGTCTGAAATTTTTGAGATAATTACCAACACTATTTCCTCATGTCTTTCTTCTGTGTTTGTATAAAATGTAACATAGATTTTAGCATATTTTGTATACATTTTCAAGTCATCAAGTACATCTACATTTTTGGAACTGTTAGCTATCAGCCTTTGGAATTTTCTCATCTATGGACACTGAACGAAAACCTACCCTCACTCCTTCCCCATGCTCCCTAGCAACCACCATTCTATTTCCAGGACTTGACTATTCTAGGTACCATACGTAAATGGATTCACATAGCCTTTGCTCTCCTGTGTCTGGTTTATTTCATTTAAGGTTATAACTATCTAGCCTCTCTCCAAGTTACCTTCCTTTCTCAAGGTTGGCTAGAGTTTTGCTGTATATATATGCCATATTTTGTTCATCCATCAGGGGACAGTTGGGTTGTTTCGTTTCTTCCCTTGGGCTGTTATGGAGGATGCTGACCCAGACACTGTTTTGCAACTATCTGGTTGAGTCTCTGCTTCCAGTTCTTTTGAGTACACACACACTATAGGATGATATAAATTTGTGTGTGTGTTTGAAGGAAGTGGAACACTATTAAGTTTATTCGTGTCATATTGTCCTTCTGCATTTGAATTCTTGCTTCCTCTTATTCACCAAGTCTCCTTGCTAGTCAGGAAATGAGCTCTGTCGCCAAACTCCAAATACATTAAGGCCTCTCTTGCCATCACTTTTCAGCACATGCCCCCTACTGACCACTTCCTTTCCTGGAAATTGAGTGTCTATTCTGGGCTTCCTCCTCGCTTTCTCTGGATGGTGTAGGTGCATCAACTTCTCTGATTTTCTCATAGGTGCTTCTAGCTGTGTAGATATTAGATGCTGTTCTTTCTCATAGTTTAGTCTGATAGATTGTCTCATCATGCTGTATTTTCAACACACTTCTTCTTGAAGTTTCCATGAGCAAATAGGAACAAATTCTTAATCTTTAACATCAAAATATGCATGTTTTCCTGAAGAAGTTTTGAAGTTACAAAATCCTAGTTGTTTCCCTGTAATATGGAAGAAAATAAAAACAAAGATCAGCTTCTACTATTCATTATGTATGGCAAGGCCACCATTATTTTTGTGTTATTTCCTCATCTGTAAGGGGGTCCTTAAATGTTCACCTAAAAATATTATTGAAAGGTTACAAAGCAAAAAGTACTTTCTTAAGGATTGTAGTATAACATAAAGACAAAAAGTCCACTCAAATTCTCTCCAACATTGTTTTGTCATTCATGATATAAGCTGTGTGATCAATTGGATATGCATATCTTGTTTTTAGCCATACCACTCAGAACATACCCTATGTCATCTAATGTGTATATTTGATCCTTGCTGCCCATTTCCTATAAAATTATATCTATAAACTTCTAACATATAACAAATTAAATTGTTTTGTGAGATTATTTAAAGTAACTTAAAACGTCACTGCATGTTTTCTCATGGTGTCTTTTAAAACATAATTTGAAGATATTTCTAAGATGTCTGTTTGTGTGAGTGTGTGTTCATATGTGAACATCTTTGCATAGATATACATAAATGGAGGTTATTGGTTAACAAGGTATGATTTACTCAATATCTTTCCACCTTACTTTTTGGGACAGTGTCTCTCACTGAACCTAAAGCTAACTGATTAAGCTAAAGTAGGTGGCCTGGAAACTTCAGTGACCTTGGTCCCCAATGCTAGGATTACAGGTTCACTCATGTTTCTGAACATGGAATCTTATCTCTGGGTGTTGAGTCATGCCAGTTTGCAGGATAAGCACTTTACCAATTGAGTCCCCAACTCATGCAAGACATACTTTGAAAGAATTTATATATGGAATTCACTCATTGACTGAATTTTACAATTCAAAACAGGAAAGACAGGAACAGAATCATGAAGGCCTCCTTTCTTTCTCCCAGCCAGGTATAGGAAATAGGACTATTGAACCATCTGTATATAAATGTTATTTGTCCATGCTAAGACACCTAGTCAAAAAAGGTGTTACAAGTATAAATTGTCATTAATTTTTGTTATTCCATGCTGCTGCTAATATTTGAACAACAAGACATTTATAGAATTGTCACTCTGTTGGGTCAAGAAGAGATGTCTTAAAAAAAATTAGCTTACATTCCTAATCAAACTAGAAGTAGATCGTATTTTAATAGTACAGCTGTCTTCATTGCATACACAAAATGATCATTTCATTTGCTGATCTCACTCATTTGTGTCTTGGATTTTGTCTGATTCTTATTGACTGGAAAGGTTAACATGTCATTTCATATTAGTATGTTGTCCTCATCTCTTCTAATGCTGTTGTAATCATTTCTGCATCATTTTAGAGCTTTCTTCATCACAACTGGAACCTTGTGAGATTACACTTAAATCTTTGATAATTTTCCTGCTCTCTGGGGCAAGATCCATGAGATGAAAATGAACAGTGAGTTTAAATTTAGGCCCTAATCCCATATATATCATTATGTACAAGGAAATAGTCTCCCTATTTTAGGACAGGTCTATTCATGTCACCTAAAAGCCTCAAGGGACTGATGTGGTAAGTCAGTGGACAATGAATTTGTCCCACGTGTGTGAGGACAGCAGTTTGGATCATCATAACCCACATCAAAGTGAAGCTGGTATGGGATCTGCTTGGAATCCTACTCTGTCCTAGGCAGAGAGGGGGAATTCTCTAAGCAACTGAATGGCTAGACCTGCTCAAAAGATGAGTTTTGGATTCAGAGAGACTCAGCCTCAGCATATAAGGTATAATGTTATAAAGAAAGATACCCCACATCAACTCTGTGATTTTTAGAAGCATGCTTTGCACACATAGGCATGTGTAACCATACGCTCACACAAGCAAACACAAATACACACCCACACACCATACACATTTATGAAAATTTATCAAATAACTGTGTATATTCCTTTGGAAGGAGATTTCCGTTTAAATAAAAGATAATCTTGGTTGTAGCCACTACTCCCTTCCCGAGTGCATTTTCATGGGATTCTGAAAGTACCAAAGTGGCACTGTTTCAGATGCTATCTGCACAGGTCAGTGGTGAGGAGTGTGCCTCTGGTTCACAGATTTTATTTTGAACTGTCTAAAGAAATGCTTTAACATTTTTAACATTTATATGTTTTCTAGTTTTGTTTTTATTAAGTGAAAAAATTGAAAAGGAAGGCTTGGCCTGATATTCTCAACTGTCTCTGACCTTATTTTTTTAATTTATAAACTTTAAATGAGAACTCTAGTGCACTGGGATGCCCGAGGACTAGGGGCCTACCAGAGATAGAGAGCTAAGAGAAGATGTAACCTGATGTGTATGCTGTTAATAATGTCCAAATCAAACTTAAGACATGGAATCGGACAAGATTCTGTTCTACCTTGTCAATTTGTTTTTTTAAAGCTTTATAAAGATTTAAAAAATTAAATCTGTTTGAAGTAATATTAAAGATTTTTAGAGAGTCATTCATCTACTTCATATTTTCATGTGTAATTTTGTAAAGCATTATACAAATCAAAGCAATGGGAATAGAATCCATGAATAGTCTTAGTGTTCTTTATTATCATGCTCTATGGCCCAGATGCTGTCTCTTCATATCTTACCAGGATGCCTTATCCTCTTCCTTCTGGCTGACTTTGGCCACTAGAAACATGAGCATTGGTTATAGGTGAATTTTGAGTGCCTGGATCTTCATATTTCTGGTAGTGAATATATTCAAAAGTGACTGGATTTCTCCACCAGTCCCCAGTTTCTTTCTATTCCTTACTATGGGTCTGTCTGGGTTCCCAAAGTGTGGTTCTGCCTTGATGTTCATGGTTGAGAAGGGACTGGCTACGTAGCTAGGCAACCTTCCAGGTGCTCTGTCAAGCCTGGTGCCAATAACTCTACATTCCTACTCTGAATACCTGAACTTGTTATTTGTAAGTGCACTACTTCAAGGATGCCTCATTCAGAGTGTATAGTCACCTTGGAATGTAATCAAATTGCAGTGTAACTTAACACATTAGAAAGTATCTGGTTTTGGGGAAAATACAAATGTACAAGGTTAGGGAGGTGTGCTAGGTATGTGGAAAGCAATCACTTAACTGAGACCCAAAGAATAAGTAAGAGTATATGGGCATTTGGAAGGGAGGATCAAGGTGAAAAGAATAGGGCAGTCAGAGAAAGGGTGTAACATTCACCATGTGGTGTGAAGCATGTTAGTTAGGCAGTGTCAACTCACAGGCTGGTAAAAGCAATAACAAACAACTGCTGCAGATATAAGCAACAGTAAGTCTGTATTACGAAGTAGAAAGGGCTTAGAGCATTCTCTGACAGAAGAAATCCAAACATGAACACAGAACTCAGGATTGCATCCATGCTTAGAAAACAGGCTCTAGTTTCAGTCCACACCCTGAGAAAACATAAGGAGATGGAAATAAAGAACTTGCTCTATGCACCAGCACCTTTCATGACCATTACTGCTTGTTCCTTGCAGAGAATCTCCAAGATATTTCTCGGAGGAGCAAGTCCTTGCTGTATATCTACAGAGGTATGGTGCTTCTAGGACTTATTCGCATTGTTGTAAACATGTGATCACTGTCTGAACATAAATTAAATCTTTTCCCTTTGCCAAATCTCTGACTGGTTCAACAATAATTGTATGATTCAAGACAACAAAGAAGATATCGTACTAGAAATCCATGTTCTTCTTTTAGAAAACTCTGAGGAGCCATGGCAACAGGAGAACCAGGAAGAGAAAGAGGGAAATGTGAAAATGAATTTTAATGAATACCAATAAAATATTTTATTCAAGCTAATAATATAAAAGTGTCACGATATTTAGCAATAATATAAACATGTAGCAACAAGGAGAAATGCACAAAATCATGTTATTTCCACCTTTAAATATAAATTTAAATCACTTAAAATTAAACCCAATAAAAATTCAACATTCAGTCACGCCAGCCTCATTTCACTGCTCAGTAGCATTAGGCAACACTGTCATTTCTAAAGTATGATAGGAGTCAGCTGAGAGAAGATGCAGAAGAAATTATGTCTCAATGAACAGAAGCTAGCAGCCACAGCATCCTTAAAGGTTTGGGTTCCTTACCTAGATTAGCCATGATGCCATTCCCTAGACTCCTGTCATATATTTAAGGTTTTCTATGGACAACAATGCTCATGCATTTAGAGTAGAATAACCAGGAACCTCATCTCACATCCTGTATTATCTTCTTTCTGAGATGCTGGATGTTGCACCCACCACATCACTGAGCTAGAGCCCAGGTGGGCAATCTCGTGTTGAGTAGGGTTCTCCCATTCTTTTGTCCGTGTCAAGACTTGGAACATTCCTATCACAGGTATGTTATATATAAACATATTACTTTTTCATCCAAAAATTGTTGACCAATCCTGGATCCTCATCGTTGTAGGGTATCACAAATTGTATTTGTGTAACAGGACAATTAAATTAAAAATGGAAATAATAGCCCTTTTAGTCTTATTAGATATATAATATAAATATGACACATTAAAAATAGTATTTAGTTTTAAATTTTGTATACTTAAATGCCCTTACTTTAAAGTTTTTTGATTGACACTTCATTTTTTATTTTTGTAAATATAAAATGATTTTAGAATGTAATAATTTTTATTCTGGAAATTCTGTTAAATTTTAATCAAATGCATATATAAATTCTAATGTGTAGAACTGCTTTAGGAAATGACTTATACTTTAAAAATTCAAATTTCTCTCCCCCACTTCTTTGCTAAGAACCACTTTTTTCCATAAAAGCATTTCAAATAACTGAGCAGATTTTTAGATATTAAGTGAAATGTTCCCTTCTGCCAGCTGGATGAAGATAGGTTTGTTACTTCTATAGTAAAAACAACAACAACAAATCCCGATATGTGTGCATGCACATAATCTGCACGACATGGGAGTATGTACTGCAAACTGGGAATCAGGTCAAGGAAAAATAGGACCCACAGGGAAGAGGTAGAAAATATCACACTTACACTGAGAGGATTATGCAATAGCCCTTGGTGGCAGCCACAGCAAGCCAGAGCCACAGTCAAATGCTGAGCTGCTTTCATAATCAGAGTTCCAGGACACAGAGGTGCCATTAGTCTGTGTGTGCGTGCATTTGCCATTAGTGTGTGCAATGCCATTAGTGTTGGAAGCTCTCATAGCATGATACATTAGCTTCAAACACTTGGTTTTGCTTGTTTATTTGGAGCTGTGGTAAATTTGCATTTGGAAATAGGGAGATTCACAGTAACACATTCTGGCAAGATGTAGTATTTCTAAGTGGGGGAGTAGGTCTATGTTTATTGAAGGCAGATGTCTTTCTCAATTGTATTAACTATTTTTGACATGTGAGGACCATTTCTGACAGTAGATGGTAAATATAGTCAGCCATCTGGCCACTCCAGACAGCCTTTGGACAGTCATTCTGACATACTGAAGAGCTTTACAATGTACTATTTTGTTGTAAAACATGAAGAAATTGAAGCTTAATGCATCCTTTTCTTCCCAAAAGCCAATTACCAGCAGTTACACAGCTTTTAAAAAGCTTCTAAGACATCACTTCTGTTCTATGGTGACTGAAAATTCACAAAATTATCAAAGCTCTATTTATGGCACATGCCAAAGAAAGCAATCCTTCATTCTACACTCAAAGCAATCCTTCATTCTACACTCAACTAACTCAGTGGCTTCTGGAGTTTTTTAAACTGTCAGGATAATGTGCTGTGCCCTGTGAAAACCTATTTATGAAAGAATGTATGTGCAAATGCATAAATGTGTACACAAATAGTATACACATAAAAATATGTGTATCAATCCATTTATCTACATGTATACATTTATACTTATATATCTGGCTATATTATGGTTGAGAGCTACAGAACCTGATCATCATAAAAGTTTGGAAATCCAAAGACAAACTGTGAAGACTAAAATTTATTGTTTATTTCCATAATTTGGGTATAATTACTACTCTATTTGGAGATATATTCTTCCAGACTCATTTATAACTTTATCATCTATATCTATATCTATCCATGTCACCTAGATTGCAAATTTAAATTTGAGATTTTAATATTCTCTATATTATAGCAGAATCCTATGAACTTCCTATTTTTAGAGTACAACAGATAATATATAAGGAGTGGGCCATTGTAATTTTGGTAATACTTCAAAATTCTTTCATAGAGAAGGTTTTAGTTCAGGTAGAGCACCTGTCTGTCACATACATGGGTCTGATTTTAATTCCAAGTGCCAGATAACATTTTCCCCAACCACTTTAAACTATTGAAAAATAGTATGTATATTTTATAGAACATTCCAAATAATGTATGCAGATTTATAATATATACATATATGTTATTTATAAAATATACACTTATTATTTATAATATACATACATATATGTTCTGTCAATGGATGATGGTATATTTGTTATTTCTTCTCTTTCCTTTTATTTTTGAAGGTCTTAAGATTTAAAAAAAATTTTATGTGAAAGACAGGCATGATTAATTTCACTGGGTGATACAGTCTTGAATAATTCATCCAATGTCTTTTAGTTCCCAAATTAATGAACTTCATGTCTTCTGTGTACTGCCAGAAACGCTGACAGCACAAGTTCAGATCTTACATCCAGATCAGACCATGGAGGTTGGAGTAAACATACTGTGAGCAAGAACCCTGGCCAAACATCTTTGGTTTGATTCCAGAAAAAGATGCTGGTGACCCCCTCTGCCTTCAGATGTCCAATGAGGAAAACGTTGGTATTTCTATATCAGAACACACAAGCAAATAAACAAAATAATATTTGTGTGCTGTACACAGTGTGTACAATGCAGGAACATGTGCCACAAAGTGGGGATCAGATCAAGGAACATAGTCACTAGAGAGCAGTGTTTGACACACTTATATACAGAGGGTCATGCAATAGCCCTTGGTGGTGGTCACAGCAAGTCACAGCCCTCTCTCTCTCTCTCTCTCTCTCTCTCTCTCTCTCTCTCTCTCTCTTTCTCTTCCTCTCTCTCTCTCTCTCTCTCTCTCTCTCTCTCTCTCTGTTACACACATACACATAAGTACACACACATTAAGGCTATATAATGATTTGGATATGATTTGAAAAATTTTTATAAAAAACTATGACTCCCAAACTTAGAGCTATTGATTTAATATTTTAACAAGTCAAGCCTGAGTGACTATATCGGTTGTTCTGTGTTTTGGGCAATTTCAATTGCCAAAGCTTCCATTGTTAACAAACACACAGTATCTATTTTAAATGAGAATGGGCCACAGCCTGCAAGAATCAAGCTTGGAAGTCTGCCATTATGTGACTTCAAGAATTAGGTACCAATTAATACACGTGAGATACCCAAGTGATTTGTTTCCACAAAGTCTTAGAAAGCTTTTCACAGAAGATAATATCTAAAGAAAATCATGAAAGACATGCAATACTAACAAGGACTAAGTTCTAGGGCTGACATAGTTGCAATTTAAGAAATATCCAGTTAGATTTATTCTGAAGAAGACCAAGAGGTCATAATTGAAAAAAAATAAATTTGTCCAAAATAATTGAAAAAAAAAACTCTTAGAAAATGATTAGTTTCTTTATAATTTTAAAACAAAATTCCAAAGTTCTGAAAATAACCAGCCAAACACCTGTGTAACTCTTATCAGAATGAAGACATATTGACCTTCTCATAAGGTATTTAAATATTTTCCGAACTCACTTGAAAACAAAAACAATCTTGTATTGCAACCAGTGCCCGAGGGAAGTGTTAGGTTATTATCAAAGAGACCAGGAGAGTAAAAGTACCTTTGGGAGAAGCTTGCATTCAGTAATGTCAATGCCACAACACACTTTTAGATGAATGACTCAATGGCATACCTCAAAACTGCACAGACTCACCAAAAAAAGGAAAATGGCTCCAACAGGATTCAACATGTTCTACATGTTTATAACAATCTAGTGTCCACAGTCATTTGGTTGTAACTCTGTAACCAATTAGTTTTTGAATTTCTGACAGACTTCAGGTTTTATAAAGATATGTTTAAAAACTTGATGTTAATTGTTTGGATTTGATTCCCAGAGTTTGTAAGGTGCACATTGTACGCTTAGATTTTTCAAACCTACTTTAATAAAAGTTCTTAAACAATTCAATCTCCCTTCAAGACAATTGGCAAAAGGTAGGATCTGAAAGATGTTTCATAGGACAAGGGGGATGTGGACCTATTTAGCAGTAGTTCTTTGGGGTGATTCCAAACATGAATCAGTAGTGACAGTCAAGTTCAATTGTCAAACACCAAACAAGAATCAGTAACAGTGGCTTGATCCAGAAGAAATACAAGAAGCTTTTGGAATACTATGAGAAGTTCTTTGGTGCTTTTCTCTCTACAAAGTCTGGACAAGCAAAGATCAGTGAAGCATTACAAGGCATACCTATAGAGAGTGTTTTCAATGAAAACTTGCAAATCATTGCAAGGCATACCAATGCAAGAACATCCCCTCATTGTTTGTGGGATTATATTTGTTTTCTTTCTAAACAACACATGCCCTCTCAAGTGTCTGTTGCAGCAAAACATCACATTCTTTTATAAGACAGCTTCCAGAAAAACACCATGTGTCTGTTCTGAGCCAAACATCCTTTCATTAGACCATTTCCTGGAAAACATTACATGACACAACTGAGTTTGCAGAAAAAAAAAAAAAACAGAAATTTACATTTCAGTACATTGTTATTTCTCCTTATTGGCTCATGAAAACTGGTTGGACACAGTGCACAACAGACAAGATTTCCCCTTTCCTAATACCCAACATGTCAAACTTAGTATAAAATGTTCATTAACTTTGTTAAATCAACCACAATAGCATGGTGATTTAATTTTAAAAGATTCCTATGATTTCTTGATATTTCATTTTATATCTATATAAATATGTATAGTTTCATTATACTATTAGTTTCTACAGTTTCAAGTTATCACAAACTTTACAACAAAGCCAGTTTTTCAGTAGATTGAGACCCTCACTCACGTGTTACAGGGCTGAGTTCTCTGGTCAGCTGTGCTATAACTGCCGAAATCCTGGTCCTAGCATTCATTAGTATTTCTTTCTGTACTCTAGTGCTCAATATGGTAGAAGGTGTGGACACAGATGAATTCTCTGTGGCTGTATGAGTGAAACCCTCACTTCCCAGCTTGTTTTGACAAGAGCAGTGCTCACATTACATGCCTCACCAGCCTGTTCCCTCCATCTTTGAAATACCCTTGCACAACACTATGTTTTCAAACTCCTTCCTTGTTTAATCTTTGTGTTTCCATCTTCCACTCTAGACCAAGTGACGTATTTAGATTATTCCTCTGTGACATTCTGACTTTGCATTTTCATTACCTTTTCTTTCCATTTATTTATTTATTTATTTCTCCAGATTTTATTCCCCTCTCAGCCACTCTCTGATGCTTCACATCCCACCGCCTGTACCCGACCCCCTGTCTCCAAAAGGATGTCCTCATCCTCCACCCCCTACTCCACCAGACCTCTAAACTCCCTGGGGCCTCCAGTCTCTTGAAGGTTAGGTGCATCTTCTCTGACTAAACCCAGACCTGGCAATCCTCTGCTGTATATGTGTTGGAGACCTCATATCAGCTGTTATATGCTGCCTGGTTGGTGGACCAGTGTCTAAGATCTCAGGGGCTGAGGTTAATTGAGATGTTGGTTCTTCTACATGGTTGCCCTTCTCCTCAGCTTCTTTCAGCTTTCCCCTAATTCAACCACAGGAGTCAGCAGCTTCAGTTCATTGGTTGGATGCAAATATCTGCATCTGACTCTTTCAGCTGCTTGTTGGGTCTATCGGAGGGTAGTCATGATAGGTCCCTTTTTGTGAGCATTCCATAGCCTCAAACTCCTTCCTTGTTTAATCTTTGTGTTCCCATCTTGAGAACACAAAGGAGGTCCCATCCTTGGGGCCTCCCCTTGAGCTGGATCCCACTTTGGGTTTGTCTCTGGACCTTCTTTTCTTCAGGCTCCTCTCCCTTTCCATCCCTGCAGTTCTATCAGATAGGAACAATTATAAATCAGAGTTTTGACTGTGGGATGGCAACCCCATACTTCACTTGATGCCCTGTCTTTCTGCTGGAGGTGGGCTCTACAAGTTCCATCTCCCCAATGCAGGACATTTCATCTAATGTCCCTCTCTTTGAGTCCTGAGAGTCTCTCACCTCCCCGGTCTCTGGTACATTCTGGAGGGTTCCCCAACCTTCTACCTCCCGAAGTTACATGTTTCCATTCTTTCTGCTGGCCCTCAGGGATTTCAGTCCTTTTCTCCCACCCAATACCAGATCATGCTCTTCTCTCTGACCCCCGCCATCCCCTTTCCCTCCAAGGTCCCTACCTCCCACATTGTGGTTGCTTTCTTCTCTCTCCCAAGTGGGACTGAGGCATCCTCATTTGGGCCCTTCAGCTTGTTGAACTTTTTGAATTCTGTAGGCTGTATCTTGGGTATATGGCATTTTTTTTTTTTTTTTTTTTTTTGGCTAATATCCACTTGTTAGTAAGTAAACACCATGCACGTCATTTGGGTCTGAGTGACCTCACTCAGGATGATATTTTCTAGTTCCATCCATTTGCCTGAAAAACTCAGGATGTCCTCATTCTTAATAGCTGAGTAGTATTCCATTGTGTAAATTGGGAATATACTCAAAAAATGCTCCACCAGGCCACAGGGGAACTTGTTCCACTGTGTTCACAGCAGCCTTGTTTGGGATAGCCAGAAGCTGGAAACAACCCAGATGTCCCACAACAGAAAAATGGATACAGAAAATGTTCTTTTACACAATGGAATACTTCTCAGCTATTAAGAACGAGGGCATTTTCATTACCTTTTCAAATTCTTCAGAGTGGTATCTATGTAGTGATTGGTTAACTGGAATATGTGTGTATCCAGGAATCCAGGGAACTACTTAAATTCTGATTCCTCAGCATTTATATAATTAACACATGCTAGCATATATGACCATTGTACGTAACATATACAAACCTCTGTGACACAGAACAGCCTCATCTATGGAATTTGCATTTCCTAACAAAAAGTAGTAAATAACATTTGTGGTAAATTGAACTAAATTTGAAACATTGTTAAAATAGAAAAATGGGTGTTTAGAGAGTTTCTTTTCCATTCTTTCTGGTGTTTTTATGTTTTAGAATATTGATTAGAAGGCAAACAAATGCAAATACTCTACAAGCACCCCTCCCAACATACAAATAAAAGCCCCCCCAAAACCAAAATCATCTCAGCCTGAACCTGTCAAGGTATTCCTTCCTTCCACATCTCGAGCCTTTGGACCCTTGTCCAATCATTTTCAGCTCTTACTTTGGGACTACGTTTCTAAAGCATTCCTCTGAGGTATGCAAAATGGTAGCTCAGGGCATATGTCTAAAGATGATAGTGCTTTCCATGAGGAATGTGTGAGAGAAAGAGATCTCTAGACAACAGACAGCTATGATCAAAAGATGCTTAATAATGGTGGGAAGAAAAATGAAGTTGGGGGTCTAATAAACATAAACTGTCTTCCACAGACAAAATATTATCAGTTCAGGTGCTTAGAAAGAAAGTGGTAGAAAGCTACCATTATACAAGTCCTATGCAATATGTATTCAGATCAAAGATATAAGATGTATAGAGGCATTGAGGCAAGCTTCTAGAGGACAGAATATTCATAGTTTTAAAAATTATAAATGGAAATTGTACTGTTTTAATTTTTAATTGATTAAAATGAATTTTTAACTTTGTAACTGGTAAACAACCTCTAAGTTATTGACTATTTTATTAGTGCACAAACTAGAACTTAAGAGACACTAATCATTGAGTTATTCAAGAATTTAATAAAGTAGACTAAAAGAATCCAAATTTTATACCACTGATTTGTGTATAGACAGTTTTTTTCTCTCAAGATAGTTTTTCTCTATGCTGGAAGACAGTTTGAAGTAGCGGTTCTCAACCTTCTAATCTGCCCTTAATCCTGCCACATGTTTAATACACAACAAATGTTGTGGTGACCTAGAGCCATAAAATTATTCTGTTGCTATTTCATAACCATATTTTTGCTACTGTCATGAATAGTTGTATAAATATTTGATATGGGATCCCCAAAGAGGTTGTGACCTACAGATTGAAAACCGCCTGTTTAAAACAATTTGGTAACTTGCACACATTCCGTATCCTTGCAAATACTACTTATAGTTACTGTCTGATAGATGAATATCACTAAAATACAAAGCTTTTTCAAAATTTTGTGGAACATGTAGCAGGATATTTTCCCCTCACGATTGAGAGGAGCTAAGGTGGGAGGAGTAAGGAGAGGAAGAGGAGGAGCTAGGAGAAAGAACACAAGAGAGAGGGCAATGTGGAAGTGGACATGTGCCTGTCTCTATCAGTCAAAGGTAGTTGATATATATAGGTTGAGTATTGGGTTACACCTCTGATTGTGTGGGCATCTTGTTATTAAGCATTGCCAACTATATAAATCCTTTGGATAATCTAAGCATTAGAGTCTCATTCCTACCGTGCCAGCATGGATGGCAGGATGGTCTAGGCTCAGCCCAAACTTGTGGAGAGAGTGTGGAAGATTGGCAGAGCCATCTTCCACTCTGGCGTCTTGTGGGTGGAAGGGCCGGTGTCTCTGGTTGCCTGAGCCAATGGACTGAGCTGCTGACCTGAGCTGTGGCAGCAGAGAGAACCTGCTTGTGACCTCAGGCCTAGCCTAGTTGGGAACATGGCGGCTCTGTAACACAAGCAGATCAGGTGCCGCTATTTTAAATATCTCCCACAACACATAAATAGAAATCAAAATTATTTGGCTCTGAGAATAGTAGTTATGTACATGTTTGACATATATGAAGAAAACTATCAATATCAAACCCACAGCATGCTTAAAATAGAAAATAGACATTCGGTGAATTCATACACAATTTCAAAAATTCTTAAGTAGTAAAGAAAATTATTTCTTTTCCCCTTCCCTTCTACGTCTTGCTCTGCCCCTGCTCACTCTGGCCCAAAGTACACTGTAGCTGTCTTCTGACACCCATATGAAGGCATCAAATCTCATTACAGATGGTTGTGAGCCACCATGTTGTTGCTGGGATTTGAACTCATGATCTCCTGAAGAGCTGTCAGTGTTCTTAACAGTGGAGTAATCTCACAAGCCCATCAAGAGAATTTTTAAAAGTGTATAATTTGTATGTTTGTTGTTTTTATGATATTATATATCACATTTTCATCTTGGTATTTACCAGGCATGTCATCAACTTACCCATACCTGAACATAAAATGTTCTAGTATTAATATATAATAATCTACCCTTGATTTTTAACCCTGTGATACTTTTTTCTTTTATTTCTTTTTTTTATTGGATATTTTATTTATTTACATTTTAGATGCCATCCCCTTAACCCATTTCCCCTCCCTAGAACCCTCTGTCTCATTTCCCCTCCTCCTTTTTGCTTTTATAACATTTGAATTACATGTCAGTATTCAGGTCAGTTCTAGGTTGAGGAGCTAGCAATAGAATAGATGCAAATAGTCAAGGAACAAGCAAGACAATAAACACAAATAGTCAAAGAAAAAGCAAGGCAATAAACAAAATTCTGTCTGTCCAAATGCCTGTCTAAATGCTCTTGTATATTCAACACATTAGTAACATTTTTGTTAAATGATTAATGAAAGTAGCTGTCTTAACTTCTTGTGTCAAAGCAATTGCAGAAATGGTAGTGCTAGCAATTAATGTAATTAAAACTGTTATACCAGCAATAATCAAGCCCACTACCCTCTTGCTTCTGCTCAAAGCCTGACTTATTTCTTCCAGTACTTGCAAGCTATTTTAGAATACAAGGTTCTGTGATACTCAGGGCACTAAAACAAAAACTGGTTGATAAACCTCTATAACATACTTGCTGGATTTCAAAACACAAACAAAATTAGAAGGTATACAATCAGTTCAACTTACATTAAATACTTTAGAAGAAACAAAAATAATTTTAACTTGACAATTAAAAGAGCCTTAACACATGTGCTAACACCTGTTTGAAATCCAGATCCTGCCCCAACTTTATCTCTTGTTAACATAACATCATAGAGAACTGCAGCTGATTTCCATATATGTCTCTGAAAATGTCCAGAGCCAGCCTTCCAAATGAAGACTGTCATTTCCAATATTGGATTGATTTCTAGACCAGTCCATGATTGAGTCTGAATAACTTGTCACATTTAAGAAAAATATAAGAGTCATTATAACTTCTCATTTTGATTCTCTGTTCCACAAGGTCTAAAAAGTTGAGGCAAGGCAGCTTGTCCCATCAGGGCTATAGGTAAGCAATGGTGGGTCAGGAACATATGTCCAATACAGGTTCCCAGTCACCATTGCCAGGGCACTCAGCAACCTCACAGGTCAGGATCATTCTTTGTCCTGGCATCAGCATGTCTCACCCACGCTCTGGAGGCTACCATGTTCCTTCAGCATCCTGAAGAAAAAACACAAACATGCCCTCTTCCACATATTTAATACCTGATCAGGATCATGCCTTATGCCAGTAAGTAGATCCTTCCCTTTCACCTAGGCATATGTATTCCTAGTTGTAGCATGCCATAGACACTCAGCAAAAAGTTCCTTGGCATTCAAATTTAAAAAAAAAAATATTTAAAAGAAAAAAAAACATCATTTAAATAAATTTGTGTTGTATGGGGATTTATCTCCCCTTTTTATTTTATGAAAATATTGTTTTAAAGTTTCATGGGCCCCTTCCACTGTCTCTTGTCCATGACAATTATAAGGAATCCCAGTAATATGGGTAATGTTAAATTTGCTGCTAAAAAGTCTCAAATGTTCAATTGTGATAGCCAGTTCCATTATCTGTTTTTATTTGTTTGTTTTTCTTTTTTCTTTTTTCTTTTTTTTTTTTTAATTATTATTGGGTACTTTATTTATCTACATTTCAGATGTTATCCCCTTTCCCCATTCTACCCCCTGAAACACCTTAACCCATCTTCCCTCTTCCTATTTCTCTGAGGGTGTGCCCCCACCCATTCACCCACTCCAACCTCCCCACCCTTGAATTCCCCTCTCTGGGCCAACCTGCCTTCAAGGTACAAAGTCCCTCCTCTCCCACTGATGCCCGACAAGTCCATCGTTCTCTACATATACCACTAGGGACATAGGTCCCTTCATGTGTGCTCCCAGGCTAGCTAGAACCTCTGAGCTCTGGTTGGTTGGTATTGTTGCTATTCCCATGGGGCCACAAGCCCCTTCAACTCCTTCAGTTCTCTATAACTTCTTATAACTCCTTCTATATCGGAGTTATATAACTTATGCTTCTCTATAACTCCTCTACTGGGGACCCTGTGATCAGTTTGATCATTAGCTGAGAGCATCTGCCTCTGTATATGTCAGGTTCTGGCAGTGCCTCTCAGGAGACAGGTATATCAAGCTCCTGTCAGCATGCACTTCTGAACATCCACAACAGTGTTTGCATATGGTGATTGTATCTGGGAGGTATCTCCAGGTGGGACAGTCTCTGGATGGTCTTTCCTCCAGTTTTTGTCCCACACATTGTCTCACAAATGCTCCTGTGAGTATTTTCTTACTCCTTCTAAGAAGGACCAAAGCACCCTCACTTTGGTGTTTCTTTTTCTTAGGCTTCATATGGTCTGTGAGTTATGTCTTGGGTATTGAGAGATCTTGGGCTAATATCCACTTATCAATGAATACATACCATGTGTTTTCTTTTGTGATTGGGTTATCTCACACAGGATGGTTTTTCCTAGTTCCATCCATTTGCCTAAGAAGTTCATGAATTCATTGTTTTTAATAGCTGAGTAGTACTCTATTGTGTAAATGTACCACATTTTCTATATCCATTCCTCTGTTGAAGGACATCTGGGTTCTTTCCAGCTTCTGAATATTATAAATATGGCTGCTATGAACATAGTGGAACATGTGTCCTTGTTATATCTTGGAGCATCTTTTGGGTATATGCCCAGGAGGAGTGGTATCACTAGATCCACAGGTAATACTATGTTCAATTTTCTGAGGAACCAACAGACTGATTTCCAGAGTGGTTGTACCAGCTTACAATTCCAAAACAATGGGGAAGTATTCCTCTTTCTACACATCCTTGCCAGCATCTGCTGTCATCTGAGTTTTTAATCTTAGCCATTCTGACTGTATGAGGTGGCATCTCAGGGTTGTTTTAATTTGCATTTTCTTGATGACTAAAAATGTTGAACATTTCTTTAGCTGCTTCACAGCCATTTGATATTCCTCAGTTGATTCTTTTTTGAGCTCTGTATCCCATTTTTAATAGGGTTATTTGATTGTCTGGAGTTTTAATTTCTTCAGTTCTTTGTAAATTTTTGATATTAGCCCTTCATCATATGTAGGATTTGTACAGATCTTTTCCCAATCTGTTGGTTGCTGTTTTGTCCTATTGACAGTGTCCTTTGCCTTACAGAAGCTATGCAATTTTATGAGGTCTCATTTGTTAATTTTTGATCTTAGAACATAAGCCATTGGTGTCCTGTTCAGGAATTTTTCTTCTGTGCCCATGTATTCCAGGATCTTCCCCATTTCCTCTACTATTAGTTTCAGTGTGTCCTGTTTTATATGGAGGTCCTTGATCCACTAGGACTTGAATTTTGTACAAGGAGATAAAAATGGATTGGTTTGCATTTTCCTACATGCTGACCTCCAGTTCTACCAGAACCACCTGTTGAAAATGCTATCTTTTCCCCACTGAATGGTTTTAGCTCCTTTGTCAAAGATCAAGTGACTGTAGGTATGTGGGTTCATTTCTGGGTCTTCAATTCTATTTTGTTGATTTTCCCGCCTGTCTCTGTACCAATACCATTCAGTTTTTATCACTACTTGTCTGTAGTACAGCTTGAGGTCAGGGATGTTGATTCTCCCAGAAGTTCTTTTATTGTTGAGAATAGTTTTCACTATCCTCGGTTTTTTGTTATTCCAAATGAATTTGAGAATTGCTCTTTCTATCTCTGTGAAGAATTGATTTGGAATTTTGATGGGGATTGCATTAAATCTGTAGATTCCTCTTGGCAAGATGGCCATTTTTACTATATTAATCCTGCCAATCCATGAACATGGGACATCTTTCCATCTTCTGAGACCTTCTTCAATTTTTTTCTTCAAGGACTTGAAGTTCTTGTCATACAGATCTTTTACTTGCTTGGTTAGATTCATACCGAGGTACTTTATATCATTTGTGACTATTGTGAAGGGTGTCATTTCTATAATTTCTTTCTCAGTCTGCTTATCCTTTAAGTAGAGGATGGCTACTGATTTGTTTGAGTTAATTTTATATCCAACCACTTTGATGAAGTTGTTTATCAGGGTTAAGAGTTCTCTGGTGGAAGTATGGGGTACTTAAGTATACTATCATATCATCTTTACTCCTTCCTTTCCAATTTGTATCCATTTGATGTCCTTTTGTTGTCTAATTGCTCTGGCTAAGACTTCGAATACTTTATTAAATAGATAAGGAGAGAATGGGCAGCCTTGTCTAGTCCCTGATTTTAGTTGGTTTGCTACAAGTTTCTCTCCATTTAGTTTGATGTTGGCTACTATTTTGCTGTATATTGCTTTTACTGTGTTAGGTATTGGCCTTGGATTCCTATTCGTTCCAAGATTTTTATCATGAAGGGGTGTTGAATTTTGTCAAATGCTTTCTCAGCATCCAGTGAGATGATCATGTGTTTTTTTTTTTTTTTTTTTTTTTGAGTTCGTTTATATAGTGGATTACATTGATGGATTTCTGTATATTGAAACATCCCTGCATTCCGGGATAAAGCCTACTTGATCATGGTGGATAATTGTTTTGATGTGTTATTGGATTCCATTTGAGAGAATTTTATTGAGTATTTTTGCATCAATATTCGTAAGGGAGATTGGTCTGAAGTCTCTTTCTTTTTTGGGTCTTTGTGAGGTTTAGGTATGAGCATAACTGTGGCTTCATAGAATGAATTGGGTAGTGTTCCTTCTGTTTCTATTTTGTAGAATAGTTTATAGAGAATTGGTATTAGGTCTTCATGGAAGGTCTGATAGAATTCTGCACTAAAACCATCTGGTCCTGGGCTTTTTTTGGTAGGGAGGCTTTTAATGACTACTGCTATTTCTTTAGGGGTTATAGGACTATTTAGATGGTTTATCTGATGCTGATTTAACTTTGGTGTCTGGTATCTGTCTAAGAAATTGTCCATTTCATCCAGATTTTCCAGTTTTGTTTATATAGGCTTTTGTAGTAGCATCTGATTTTTTTTTTAATTTCCTCAGTTTCTGTTGTTATGTCTCCCTTTTCAGTTCTGATTTTATTAATTGGATACTGTCTCTGTGCCCTCTGTTTAATCTGGCTAAGGGTTTATCTATCTTGTTGATTTTCTCAAAGAACCAGCTCCTGATTTTGTGGATTCTTTGTAAAGTTCTTTTTGTTTCTACTTAGTTTGATTATTTCCTGCCATCTACTCCTCTTGGGTGCATTTGCTTCTTTATGTTCTAGAGCTTTCAGGTGTGCTGTCAAGTTGCTAGTGTGTGCTCTTTCCAGTTTTTTTTGGAGGCACTCAGAGCTATGAGCTTTCCTCTTAGCACTGCTTTCATTGTGTCCCGTAAGTTTGGGTATGTTGTACCTTCTTTTTCATTCAATTCTAAAAATTCTTTAATTTCTTTCTCTATTTCTTCGTTGACCAAGTTTTCATTGAGTAAAACATTGTTCAGCTTCCATGTGTATGTGAGGTTTTCATTGTTTTTGTTGTTATTGAAGATCAGATTTAGTCTGTGGTGATCAGATAGGATGCATGGGATTATTTCAATCTTCTTGTGTCTGTTAAGGCCTGTTTTGTGACCAATTACATGGTCAATTTTGGAGAAGGTACCATGAAGTGCTGATAAGAAGGTGTATTCTTTTGTTTTTGGATGAAATGTTCTATAAATATCTGCTAAATCCATTTCGTTTATAACTTCTCTTAGTTTTACTGTGTCTCTGTTTAGTTTCTGTTTCCAGGATCTGTCCATTGATGAGAGTAGGGTGTTTAAATCTGCCACTATTATTGTGTGAGGTGCAATGTGTGCTTTGAGCTTTAGTAACGTTTATTTTATGAATGTGGGTGCCCTTGCATTTGGTGCATAGATGTTCAGTACTGAGATTTCATCTTGTTTGATTTTTTTCCTTTGATGAGTATTCAGTGTCCATTCTTATCTTTCTTGGTAACTTTGGTTTCTGTTGCTTATGTTCTTGTGCTGGCCTTTTCTCATCTGGTTGTCTCTAGTGTTACCTTCACTCACTGTCTCTGACTGGAGCCTGTATGACCTGTTATCTTGGTTGTGTTGGAATTCCTTAATGTCTGGCTGTCTCTGTGATCCTGTGATCCTGAGATCCTGGTTGTGATAGGTCCTGGGATTAAGGCTGCTTCTGAGATCTTAATCCTGGTGTGCTCAAGCTCCTGAGATTCTGTGATCATATTATCCTAAGTTCCTGAGCATGTTAGAGCTCCTGGGAGTCCAGCCTCCTCTGGGTTATGGGGGATTGGGTGCAGAGTTGACGCCCTAGGACTGCTCCCAGCACAGGCACAGGTCCTGCACCACTGGCCTTGAGGGAGTTCCTGGGTCCCTGCGGGTCCTAAATTACTTCCTGTTTGGGAGGGTGGCGGGGGTGTCGTGGCCTACTCACCTACACTCCTGGGTGTGTTAGAGCTCCTGGGATTCCAGCCTCCTATTGGTTTGGGGAGATTGGGTGGAGAGCTGACGCCTTAGGACTACTCCAGGCACAGACGGAAGGGTCCCTCACTACTGGACTTGTGGGGGTTCCTGTGACCTGTGATACTTTTTAAGACAGGATGCTTTTTGTAGGCCAGGCAGGCCTTGAACTTCTGATCCTTCTGTTTCCACCTTCTCAAGGCTGTACTAAGAAGAAAGCCCCCATATCTAGCATAAGGAAGCAATTTTAATTATTTCTCATTATGATAAATTATTTTGCATTTTAGCATAATATATCTTGCAAACTTACTTTTACTATTGGGTAATAAGAATAAGGAATAGAGAAATATTAAAGCCTGCCTTATGTGCAGAATTAATTTTAAGTTGTTTTAATTGAAAAATCTGAAATGTTACATAAAATGCCTGAATAAAACTCACTGAGCTATTGCTGAATCATATTCTTTCTCCATGGGAACATAAAATGTTCTCTTGGAAAAGACAAATTAGAAACAAAATTCAGTTAGGAAAAAAATCAAAATATACCAATATCTACTCTTTGAATATTTCGATGACTGTGTTATAAAACATTATCTTTCTAAGCATTCTTATTATAACCTTTTCTTTCTTCATATAAATTTTAGTATTTTATTAAAATTATTATGTATTTTAATCTATTTGAATCTTCTTTTTAAAACAGATTATGTGTATATATGTGGAAAGAGATAAGAAATAATAGTCTCTATACTTCAAATTTCCCTCTATTTTCTAACAGAGCAATTAATATTTAAGGAAAAAGAGAAGGTCATATTGGTCAGAAGACCTGGGAGTAAATAGAAACCAAGGAATAAAATGCACTTTCAACAAAAACAAATTTAGAGATCAGCACCTAAACATATAATCATCCCAAACCCAGATGCAAAAGAACACAATCAACAATGACCAAAAAAGGCATATCATGACCAAAGCCCTCAGCTTTCTTACTACAGCAAGCCTTGAATATTCCAACAGAGATGAAATGAAGCATAAGAAAAAGAACTTAACACAAAATTTATGAAGATGATAAAGGTCTTTACAGCAGAAATAAGCAAATCCCTTTTAAAAAATCTAGAAAGAGGTATACAAAAAAAAAAAAAATGAAGAAATGAATAAATCCCTTAAAGGCAGCCAAGAAAGCCAAGAAAAAACAAACAGTTGAAAAAAAAGGTAACAAAACTGTACAAGATCTGAAAATGGAAAAGAAGCAATAAGGAAAACACAAACTAAGAAAATTCGGAAATGAAAAACCTACATAAGTGTACAAAAATTACAGACCCAATCATCACCAACAAAATGCAAGAGATGGAAGAAAGAAACTCAGGCATAAAACATACAATCGAAGAAATGAATTCATTGACCAAAAAATTAAATTAAATTATATCTAGAAAAAAAAATCCTGACATAAAATATCCAGGACATCTTAGACACAATGGAAAGAACAAACTTAAAGACCAGAACATATTTTCAACAAAATCATAAAAGAAAAATGTTATAACCTAAAGTAGGATGTGGTGTGTGTGTGTGTGTGTGTGTGTGTGTGTGTTTATGTTTCTGTGTGGTTTACAGAGCACTTAACTAAACACATGAGACCAGAAAGTCCACTTGCCACATAATAATCAGAATGGTAAATATATGGAACAAAGAATGAATATTAAAAGCTTCAAGGGAAAAGGCCAAGAAACATAGAAAAGAAGATGAATTAGAATTACACCTGACTTCTCAATGAAGACTCTGAAACAGAGAAGGCCCTGAAAATATGTCATACAGATTCTCAAAGACCACAGATGACACTTAAAATTGCTATACCCAGAAAAATTTTCTATTACCACAGATGGAGAAAACAACATACTCCATGAGAGAGAAAAATGTAAAAAACATCTTCCACAAATGTAACCCTACAGAAGATACTAGAAGAAAAACTCCAACCCAACAAGATAAACTACACCTACAAAGACACAGGAAATATTCTCCCACCAACAAAACAAAAAGAAGGGAAACATACACACACACATACACACACACACACACACGACCACTACCATTATCAGCAACAAAATAATAGGAATTTATAATCATTGTTTATTGATATCTTTCAGTATCAATGGACTCAATTCCTCAATAAAAATACAAAGAATAACAGAATGGATGTGCAAAAAAGACCCATCCTTCTGCTGCAGACAAGAAACACATCTTAACATTAAAGACAGGAATTATCTCAGCATAAAGGTTTAGAAAAAGATTTTTCAAAGCAAATGGATGTAAGAAGCAAGCCATGCTAATATTGAATAAAACAATTTTCAAATCAAAATTAATCAAAAGAGACAGGAAAGAACAGTTTACACTTACTGATAAAAGGAAAATACACCAAGATTATGTTTCCATTCTTAACATCTATGTCCCAAATGCACAGGCATACACATTACTATTGCTTACACCACATATCGACTTTTACACATTGATAGTTGGAGACTTCAATACTCCACTCTCACCAAAGGACAGGTCATTCAAACAAAAACAAAACTAAGCAGAGATCTAATTGAGCTAGCAGATGTTATGAATCAAATTGACCTAACAGATATAAACAGAACACTACACACACACACACACACACACACACACACACACATCCTCTTCTCAGCATTTCATGGAACTTTCTTGAAAATTGACCACATACTCGGTCACAAAGCAAGTCTCAACAGTTACAAGACAGTTGAAATAAGCCTCTTTGTCCCATCAGACCATCCTGGATTAATGTTAAATTCTAACAATATAAGACACAATGACAGTGGTGCTAAAAGGAAAGTTCATAGCACTTAATGCTTACATTAAAAAAGGGAGTGAGGTGGGAGACATCTCATACTAGCAACTTAGCATCATATCTTAAAGCTCTAGAACAAAAAAGGAAACACACCTAAAAGGAGTAGACATCAGGAAATAAATGGAGGGCTGAAATCAATGAAATAGAAAGAGAACAATACAATGAATCAGTGAAACAAAGAGTTCTTTGAAAACTCCACAAGATAGACAAACCCTTATCCAAACATAAAAGGGAGAGAGAAAACGTCTGAAAACAATTAAGGGTACATACAAAAGACACTGAGGAAATCCAAAATCTGAAGGATCATTAGATCTTACTTTAAAAATCTGTACACACAATCGAAAATCTAAAAAAAAAAAAAAAAAAAAAAAAAAGGATGATTTTCAGATAAATAATTTAAATAAAATAACCCTCAAGGAAATAGAGTCGTTAAAAAATCCACAACCAAAAAAAAAAAAAAAAATACATCAGGGCCACACAATTTTAGGACAGAATTCTACCAGACTTTTAAAGAAGAGATAATGACAATACTACTCCAATTATTCTACAAGATAGAAACTGAAGGAACATTGCCAAAGTTATCTTTCTTTTTTTTTTTTTTTTTTTGCTTTTCGAGACAGGGTTTCCTGTACCGAGCTATCCTGGTTCAAGGTCATAGTTGCTCAGGTATCCAAACCACACAAAGATTCAAGATAGAAAGAGAATTACAGACCAATTTTCTTTATGAATATATATGCAAAAATCTCAATAAAATATTGAAAACCAAATATAAGAACACATAAAAAAGATCTCCCATCATTAGGTAGGCTTCATCCAAGAGCTGCAGAGTTGGTTCAACATAGGCAAATCTATAAATTTAATTTGCCATATTAAAAAACTGAAAGAAAAATATCCCTCAGAATCAGCTCATTAGAAGAAGAAGAAAAAAAGAAAGAAGAAAGAAAGAAAGAAGAAAGAAAAGAAAAGGCTTTTGCCAAAAATCCAAAACCCCTTCATGATAAAAGTCACAGAGAGAGTAGGGATACAAAGAACATACCTCAATATAATAAATACAATTATAAAATACAATTATAGCAAGCCTATAACCAACATCAAATTAAATGGAACCTCAAAGAAGTTTCCCTAAAATCAGAAATAAGACAAGGCTGTCCACTTTCTCTGTATCTACTCAATACAGTACTAAAAGTTCTAATTAAAGTGATAAAACAACTAAAGGAGATCAAAGGGAGACAAATGGGAAAGAAAGAAGTCAAAGTATCACTATTCATAGATAATATGATTTTGAGGATAGACTAGAGTGGATGGGAATGAGAACAGGAGAAATCAGGTCAGAGAAGGGATGGAAGGAGAAAGCACAGGAGAGACAATTGGAATTGGAGGGCATTTAGTGGACAACGTGCAACTGTAGTGCAGGAGAAATTCCCAGGGTCACCTTAGCAAGGGCTGTTGGTAATGGAGGTTATGGAGGCTGAACTGGCCATCTTCTGTAACCAAGCATTTTCCAGTAGTGGGACTAGGAAAGAAACCCAGACACAAAATCTCCAACCTACAATCTATTCTGCCTCCAAGGTATCATATTGCAACAGAGGAGACAGAGAACGTGTGGGAGTGGACAACCAACTACTGTTCTAATTTGAGGTCAATGCCACTAGATGAAGCTCATGTCCAGTACTTCCTGGATGGCCAGTACCAGAGCTCAGATAGCTCAGAGACCTAGCACATAACAACAACAACAACATCAAAGGTTCCGAATGATATTCTGCTACACTTGTAAATTGGTACCTAGCCCAATCATCATCAGTGAGGCTTCCTCTGGCAGCTAATGGGAACAGATATACATACTCACAACCAAATATTAGGTGGCAAGAGACCCCAGATTGAAAATCTTCATTGGGTTCTTTCCCTTAGGGCTCAGGGAACCTTGTGGAAGTGAGAGAGGATGAATTGTAGGAGCTAGTAGAGAACATGGCCCACAAATTCAACTAAGCAGGGCTCATCGGGGCTCATAGGGCTTGAAACATGGTTCCTGAATGAACCTCTGGTAGGTCGTGTGTATATAGGTTATGGTTGTTAGCTTGGTGTTTTTGTGGGACTCCTAACAGTAACAATAGGGGTGTCTCTGACTCTTTTGCCTGCCTTTGGACTTTTATTCTCTTACTGGGTTGCCTTATCTAGCCTTGATATGGGAGTCTGTGCCTAGTCTTATTATATCTTTATTATGTCTTGCTGAGCAGTGTTCTATTAATATCCTTGTGATACCTGCTCTTTTCTGATGGAAAACAAAAGATGAGTGGATGTGGGGGAAGGGATGGTTGGGGGAGGGTGGTAACTGCAAGGACTGGAGGGTGATGATATTATATGAGACAAACATTTTTAAAAAGAACAAAGAGAAAACTGATATAATAAGAAATAATACATTTTTATAATTTTTAAAGAGATTACAATATTTAAAATTGATATAAGATGCACATACCCACATGAATGATTAAAAGCAAAAAATAAAGTTAGAATGAGAATAGTCTTTGAATTCTATTTTAGCCCTTACAGTTGTCCATTTTTCAACAGGAGAGCTCACAATATTGAGATTTTCTAATAAAGCAAGAGTGTCACAGTACATGGACTAAGCCCCAATGACTTGGTTTTGGTTCTATTCAACTAAAATTTAGTTTTGCTTCCTTTGAAAACATCTGAGATGTTTAATTTTTTTTTTTATCAACTTGAAAGGGCTGAAGGATTCTCAGATACTTCCAGAAGAGATCAGTAACATAAGGGCAGAGAAGCCTCTCTCACATGCACAAGAATCATCCAATTCACCAATGTTTCAGAGGACTGAGAGGCAGAGAAAAGGAAATTCTCTTCTCCCTTGAGTTGGGACATCCATCTCTTCTGTACTTGGAGTGTAATCCTCTACCTATGGCTTTCCCTGGTCTCCAGCTTGTAGACAGCACGTTTAAGACATCTAGATTTCCATATCATATGATCCAGTGCCATTAATAATTCTATGTATTTCTCAATGACTCTTCTTCCTAAGAATCTTCATGAATACAACATTTAAGCATGGGCATACTAATTTTAGAAAATTTGTTCATATTGACATATTTTGAAATGATTATTTTTCTGTTGTAAACCACTGATGCATTCTAAAATACCAATTTACTGCTCAGTAAACTAGTACGGGGGTCACTGCGTTCTGAGGTAGTGTAAGTGGATACCTCGGTCACTCAGCAGAGCATTACATACCACTCATGTCACTCAGCAGAGCATTACATACCATTACATACATAATGCCTCTTGAGTGAGTTAGTGAATGAACTGCCAGATTGTTCAGAATATCCCAGATTTTAGTATCAAGATTTTGCCAGCTTCTCTCATGTTCTAATATTTTCCTAATTTCAGTTTTTACTCTTAAGCATTAGTCTTCGTTCACAGTAACAGAATGTGCTTAACATTGCTAAACAAAACAATAAGGAAAAATATTAATTCTACCCCGTCTACTCATTTGTCAAATCCACGTTTGTCTGATTTACTTGCATCTGGTTTATTTTAGTGTGGGCAAGAAAACAATAGATGCTTTCTTTCACTATGCAAGGAGAGTCAAGAAATGAGGCTGAATCAGTGTTCTATCATCCCTCATAATAGGTATTCCTGAACAGGATACTGTTAAGAGTCTCACAACTAATCATTAGGGAGAAGAGAAAAGGAATGGTACCTTTGTGTGTGTTGCTTTGCAATACCCCAATCCATAGACTTCACATTGTAGCATCCTAAATTTTCCCCCATCCTTTTCCTGATAGTTTGAAATAAGTTTATGTTAAATTGATGTTAATGTTGCCAAAAGTTTGTTGGAAATCACTACATATATGTTGCAGTAAAATATTTATGTTTATCTCAATACATTTTATTTAAAATATCTTTTGGAAAAGAATGAGTATTTTAAAATTATTCTTTACTGTGTGTACACAGTTTATAAATGTAAAAATATTAATTAGACTAAGAGTGTACCTGAACAAAGGGTTTGATTCAATGCCAAAAATTATTTGGCTATTCTTTCCCATGTTTCAGTATGTGTTAATTTTGTACTCAAAATTGTTTTAGTTGAATTTTACTCTACAGACCCAAACACTATTATTAAACCACAGGTACAGAATAATCTATGTACCACTTAAATCTGGTGAATTTACAGTCTCCATTGGAACAGGATTTTAAACTGCTTGTTCACTGATACTACGGGGTGCTGAATCTGCTATTGTGAATTTCAAGACTGTTTCACATTTCTTCCTTTCAGGGTAAACATCAGGATAATGTCCTGCTGGCTGGATCTGGAGCTCATTTACTTCTAGCTTTGGTTTGAGTACGAACAAGCCCACTTCACAGTTGTGTTGAAAACCATGTTCCAGGTACTTTTCATGGAAGAACTTGTTCCATCAACATTCACTAACTCATTCAAGAGATATTGTGTATATAATGATATGTGATGCTACACACACACACACACACACACACACACACACACAGCCGCGCGCACTTATATTTGCTTGTTTGTGTTTTGAGACAGGATTTCTCTATGTAATAGCTCTGCTGTCCCAGAGCTAGCTCTGTAGACCAAGATAGCCTAGAACTTATAGAAATCCACTTGCTTCTGCTCCTGATTTCTAGAATTAAAGGCATGTGCCATCACACCCAGCCCTTAAAATCTATTTTCCTCATAGACAGAAACTGAAAGTATCATCCCTAATAAACAAAGTTGTGAGGGGACAGAATCTTGTCCTCAAGTGTTTTCATATATTTAGCAAATTTCTCCATTAAATAGTGTTTTGGATTTTCCTTAAAATTATAGAAAGGCAACACCAAAGAGGAAACAATCACTTAGGAATATTTACATTATATACATAAAGATACAGCCAGATGGGATATTTTGTGTCATCAATGTGAAATCATGAGCATAAGAAATCATGTTTGATTGCACGAATAAAATCACCAAGGCCCTTTTATACTTAGAGAAGGGAGGAGATGTCAGGTGCAGCCCTACATATACACTAAAGGCCTAAAATCAGCCATAGGCCTAAAGTCAGCAATAGTCCTGACATACATGCATGCTAACACCAAGTCTTGGGTCTCTGTGGAAAAACACTGAAACAGCAGGCTATAAGCTATTGTAAACTGGCAGCTTCTGTGGAAATTTACCGGCCCAAGTAGTCATAGGTCTTATAAATAGGCAGCCTCGGTGGACAGTACCAACTTAGATAAGGACAAGTGAATCATAGGCAGAGTCATAGTGACCTGTCCCCTGAACCTACACCCAGCTGATACCCTGTTCTGAAAGGTATCTGTACTCCCCCAGAACACCTATGCTCCCGTGCCATTACCTTCCCCACACCCTGCCTTTTTGTGTTTATAACCCCTGTGTAAATAAGTAAATTATGATGTGATTTAAATAACTAAAAAAAAAAAAAAAAAGAAATCATGTTTGAATCTAGAGGATTTCTGCTTTTGGCCAAAGGGAATAACAATATGTTTACGTAAAAACAAGCACCATAAAGCAGGAGAAAATTTTTTTTTAAATTACCTATTTTTAGAAACTTGACAGTTCAGAATTTAATGAAATGAGTTGAGATCCATTATTATTATTATTATTATCATCATTATTATTATTTTTTACAGTTCAGCCATTTCTCCCTCCAGGCCCCCTTCCACATCTTATCCATTCTCTTCCCCATGTCTCAGAGGATGTCCCCCCCCACAGGCTCCTCTCCCTGGGCCTCATTTGGAGGCATTCTGGCCTGTAACGAGATGGAGTGAGAACTAGCAGTCTCTCGCTAGGAGTATCCGAAGAGTGAAGCATGAATTTTAATGCAAATTCGATAGATATCATGTAAAAAATATCCAAATGAAAGATAGGACTGAATTCTTTGGTTATAAATAAGAATGCATAGTGTGATGCCTCATAAGTTCAAGCTAGGAATATCTTCTGTTTAGAAGACTTGTGTAGGAATTGTGTGATGAACAATGCACATGGTCCACATCGCTGAGTTTTGAATGCCCATGAAGTAGAGCAGAGATGTTTTACTGGACACATAAAATATTCAATGAAATTCACAGAAAGGTCCACAGCAGAATATTGGAAGCAACATTTCTTGGGGTGAAGGCTGCCTACTTCACTGAAATAACTTTTAAAAAGGAACCTTAGAAGATCTTCATTCTAAAACGTGATCAAACCATAATGCCCTTCAAAGGAATGCAACAAAATCTGGCTCCGCATCTTAACATTCACAGTGCTTCATACCTGATACACATTACTCCATGCATGAAGATGGATGCGGTTTGTTGCTCATCCTGACAAAAATCACATGGCAGAAGCTGTTCTAGGAAGAAAGCAATGACAGATCAGTGAAGACATGGTGAGTGTAACTGTTCCCCAAGACCCTCAGGGTCTTACAGAAAACGAACAAGAGAAAAACAGATGGAATGTGCAATAGTGAAACTGAGTAACTTAAAAGGGAACTGCACTTATTATTATTTATTAATAATAAGGGAATTATTACTTTTTATTTTTTCTTTACAGTTCAGCCATTTCTCCCCTCCAGGTCCCCCCCTTCCACAGTTCCCTATCCCATTCCTCCTCCCCCATGTCTCCAAGAGGATGTCCCCCCCACCCCCACCAGGCCTCCCCACTCCCTGGGGCCTCATGAAACTGAGTAGTAACTTAAAAGGGAATTGCACTGGATAGGAATTAGCAGTAGGAATTAATTTCAGAAGAGAAACTGAGTACACATAAATCAGTGACAGTAGAAGTTACTTAAAATAAGTACAGAAAAACTAACTATTGAAAAATATCTATGATGGCCTTAGAGATAATTACCAAGTGGCCTAGCTTAAAAGTATTTAAAAACACAGAAATGGAAACAAGAAAGCAGGACAGAGGTAAGGGACAAAAATTCTCATAGTTGTTGAAAAATTATGAAGTTACTAATTAGGAAAGTTCATAATTCCAAAGCCAAGTGAACCAAAAGTGAACTTTCCTACCATATATTATAAACTAATTTCGGAAAGAGATTGCTGGGTCTGAGAATAGAGACTGGTGTACAAACAAGTGTGGCGCCTTGAACTACTCACCGCCTGACCCTACCTGCCTGCGGGGGTTGGAGGTGAGGTGGTGCAGAGTCAAAGAAACAGACTCTGGAAGCAGGTGAGAAATGCAGCAGCAAGGTCATTTGAACACTGCTGCAAGCTCCTTTAATACCCTCCACCCAGGACCCGTTGGTCCCAAGAAAGCATCTCTTCTAAACAGCAGTTCCCGATTGGCTGTCATTCTCTGCACCAGCAATCCTTGGTCACTCAGGCAGTCCTCAAGTAGGTCTGTGTGGCCCCAGGCATTTAAATAGAGATGGCCCTGCTACATGCAAGGAAGGAGATGGAGGTAGAGTTACAACTTAGGCAAGTGCTAGTTCCACGGGCATTTCTTTCATGGGAGTCATAGGTTCAGCTATCGACCTGACTAAAACTAGAGTCCCCTGGAAAGAGTGATCCCTCAGTCAGGGAACTGCCTCCATCAGATTGGCCTGTGTGCAATTATTTTGATTGTTGGAAGGCTTAACCCACTGTGGGCAGTATCACCTCTTAGGGCAGGTGGGCCTAAGCTGCATATATATGGTAGCTGAATCTCACTGAGCCTGGGAGCAGCACCATAAGCAACAGCGTTCCTCCATGATCTCTGCTTCAGTAACTGCCTCCAAATTGTGACTTGAGCTCCTGTTCTAACTTCCTTCAATGATGGACTGTTAGGTGGAAATGTAAACTGAAATAAATACTTTCCTCCCCAAGTTGCTTTCTGGTCAGTGTTTTGTCAGAAGCCACAGAAAGCAAGCTGAAACAATGGGCACTCTCTAGGGATTTATAACGGGGAGCTATAAACTGTTACAGTGGCTTCAATTACTACCACAGTTTTATGGGAGATGAAAAATAAGCAAAAGCATAAAATGTAGTGAATCCGATGCTGTCAGACACCCACGATCAAAGGCTTTAGAAATTTCTCAGCTTGAAAATCTTACCTACTGATTATTTCATGCTAGGAACTTCTGCATCATTTATTCACTAAACAATCAGTGAGCAGTTTGCATGGGAAAAAGGTTTACATGCAACAATATCTGAGACCTTCTGTTCAGAATTTGTAGCAGTCATAATGCATATCAAAACCCTGAGATTTAGGATTTTAATGAAACAAAGCTTCCTCTCATCTTTTAAAAGATTTAGTGGATTTATTATCGGAAAATCAAAGGTGCTTAAAATTTGAGACGTAGAAATCATTTAGTACAGTAGACTTCAAACACACATGGAACACATCAACTATCCCAGGTGAGTGAAACAGCAATGGTGGAACTCAGATGGGCTGAGCAGGTGGCGCCCTGATGTGACCAAGGCAGTGGAATACATTGTGGATGAGGGCTTATGGATTTACTCTGCCTCATATTTAATGTGAATTGGCATGTCACATATAAACTTCATTTGTGTATACCTTAGACATTTGTGCTTGCAAAGCCTCAATTATTTTTTGTTTGACTTTATTTTTACTTGTTCTCTCTGTATCTCTCCTGTCACTTTCTGCGTACTCTCTTTGTCTCTGTTTCTCTGTCCCCTGCCGCTGACACACACACACACACACACACACACACACACACACACACACACACACGACATGTATAACCACTTAGAAGGCTGAGGTTTTTCTGAAGGCATATTCTTCGAGGACACAGAAAGAACTAATTTTAATCCTCAATGTCTTTCACTGTTTTATATAAATGAAACTCACCTTTGTGTCTTTGAATAGATAGACATCAGACATTATTCAGCCATATTTATGGTACTGGTATTTATGGTTTATTTTGGGAATCATTCTAGGTTAGTCTTCCATTGTATTCATTGAGACAAGACTTTTCAATTGAACTCAGAGCTTGTCAACATGGCTAGTCTTGCTAGCCAGCTTGCTGTCTCCATCTAGGGCTGGAAATATAGGCTAGTCACCATGCCTCTCAGGCATTCACATAGATTTCAGGCAATCTAAACTCTGGTGCTCACACTTGGGCAGCAAGTGTGATGAGGGGACCTTTTCCCAGCCCCATGGAATTATTTTTAGTGTACTAAGTCTGAGCTCCATGACTCATTTTAGACTTCTCAAAATTATGCCCTAAATTATAATACTCACTAAAACCAAAACAGAAACAGAAACTTATTAAATTTGGTAAAAATGAAAAGTGGAGAAATAGGTTCAGCATTTACTGAAGTACTGTTCCACATCGTAGCCAATAACCGATAACGGGAAGCTATTTACATTTAAATTAATTAAGCTATGTAAAAAATAGTTGCATAGATCATTGACCACTTTTCAAGGTCTCAACTGCCATATTTAGCTATTAGTTACATTTTAAACAACCAAAAAATTTAAAAAAGTTAATTATCTTTCTCTTTCTCATCCTGCCTTTTTGTGTTTATAACCCCTGTGTGAATAAGTAAATTACGATGTGATTTAAATAATTAAATAAATTTAAAAAAACAAAAAAAACAAACAAACAAGCAAACAAAAAAGGTTCATTATCGTAGTGATTCTTTTGATAGCATTGCACTAGAGAGACATGGCAAATTGAAGAAAATTGCCTGTCATACACAGGCATAAAAATCATACTTCCAGCTCTTATCATGGCAAGAAAGTGCTTCTGAGAGAAAAAGAAGGCCCATTGTCTTTATTTCTTTATAAGAGGTTGCTCAGTTTGTATGTCTTCTCTGCCTTATACCTTTTCCTGTTTCATCTTTCTTGCTCAACCTACATACAAGGGCAGCCATTCCCTTCAAACACACATGGTAGGAACCTTGTGGCTGCACTGGCAGGTAGACACTGTGCCTACAGCCATTTGGACTATACACATTTTAAGCAGCATTTTTCTGTCTGTGATGTGTCTATAGCAACTATTATTGTCCCCAGAGGTCTTCCAGGATGAGATCTCAATGCTTGAAATTCCATCAGGTTCCTTAATTTTTCTTGAGCTTGTTTTCCTAAGTTAATAGCTACTTTGTGTCAGAGATGTTTCCCTCTGTAGCTGTTTGTGATTTATTGGGCAAATGTCCGTAGGCCTACAGAACCTGGAATCCAAAGAGGCCTTGGCAATTAAGAAGGACAAAGCTTGTCAGAGGGAGCTTTTATGAAATGCCAGGTTGGTTTTCAAAAATGGAAACTCTTGCAATAAAAAGTAACACGAAGCAACACAACGATCTGCTTCCTTCCTGGGATTAGACACCTTGGCTGGGATCCATGGTCTGTAATGTTTCCTTTTCTGTCTTTGGAACAACTACCTAAGGCCTCTGACTTCAGTTTTCTGCTATTAAAATGTACCCGACAGTAACTTCTCACTACACTGATATTCAGAAGGCCTAGCTTTCACGAAAAATCTCACTGGAAAATAATGTAGGGGCTGTTATTGGGTCTTCCTGCAGCCTCTCAGCCAGTTGAAGTTTTCTTAACCTTTGGATTCAAAATCACAATAATGAATGCATTCAATATTGCTTTCTTTCTGCTGCAAAACTTGAAAGATGTGTTAGAACTGGGACACCAACCTAGCCACAAAAATCTGTGATCCACAACCTTCCCTGCCTGGAAGATGTGTTGAGGTAATGGTGACTCAGAGCTTGTGGGAGTGGCCAACCAATGACTGGTATAACTTCAAGCTGGTACCACAAGAAGGATCCCATGCCTGATAAGGCCTAGATGGACAGGATCAGGAAGCTGAATAGCTCAGTTACCTAGGGTAGAACCAAACATGACTGACAGAGAAAGAAGAAGAAAGAAAGAAAGAAAGAAGAAAGAAAGAAAGAAAGAAAGAAAGAAAGAAAGAAGGGAGAGAGAGAGAGAGAGAGAGAGAGAGAGAAAGAAAGAGAAGAGAGAGAAAGAGAGAGGAAGGAAGGAAGGAAGAAGAAGGAAGGAAGGAAGAAGAAGGAAAGAAGAAAAGAAGAAGAAAAGGAAAGAAGCAAGAAAGAGATATGATAGATAGATAGATAGATAATGTAAGTGAGATTATCTCTAATGGTATTTTGCAGTACTCATCAGTGCTAGCCTAGTCACCATCAGAGAGGCTTCCTCTGACACCTAATGGGAGAAGAAACAGAGGCATTGTCAGACAAATATTCCACAGAGCTCAGGGTACTCTATAGAAAAGGGAAAGCCAGGATTATAGGACCCAAAGGGTTCAAGAATGCCAAAAGAACAAGGCCCATAGAATCAGCTAGGTTTCACTCATAGGGTCTCAAAGAGATTGAAGAGTCAATCACAGAGCCTGCGTGGGTCTGTAACAGGCCCTCTGTATCCATGCTGTGGTTCTTTAGCTTAGTGTTTTTGTTGGACTCCTAACAATGGTAGTGGAGGGCTGGGCAGTAATCTCTAACTCTTTTGCCCTCTCATGGGATTCTTTTCCTCCTACTGGATAGCCTTGTCTATCCTTGGTATAAAGGTATATGCCTTGTTTTATTGTATCTTGTTTTGTAGTGTTTGTTTGATATCACTGGAATGCTTGCTCTTTTCTGATGAGAAATGGAGAAACAGTGAATCTTGGGTAGAGGTGAGATGGGGTGGGGACTGAGAGGAGGAGGGGGAAGGGAGGCTGCAGTTGGGATGTATTGTATGAGAGAAAAGTATAAAAAATTTAAGTTTTAAAAAGACCTAAAAGACAGGTGTCTTGAAAAAGAGATGTTTCCCCCAACCCTTTTAACCTGCCATACTTGCGAGAATGGGCCCTGCACCTCTCCTGGGCAGCATAGTAGAGCTGGCTCTGGTGGTATGTGTGCAGATAATCCAGCCCTGAGGGTATGAGAGAGGAAGAGCTGGCCCTAATCCTTGCTGTCCACAGCATTGGGTGCAATAGCCCAGGACAATGATGCAGAGCTCACCCTGGTGGTCTGGTGCTGGAGAGCTGGCAGGCTGACCAACTCAGCTACCATCAAGGCTCAGATCCAGGACTTTGAGCTGGTCCACCTCAGCTCGTCTATGAATTTCTGGAGCATGTGAAAGGGCCAGTCCTGTAGATCTAAAGCTGCAGGATGTCTAGACACAGGGCAATAGCAGGGTATCCAAGAGGAGTCCCAGCGAGGATCCGTATTGTAAGTGTAGCAGAAGTCAGAGGCCTCAAACCAGAACAATGACTCATTGCCATGAACATTTGCAAATTAGATGTGTGGACCAGAGGATATAGTGTGGGACACATTGGGACACACTACAGCTTCCATGGCAAGATACTTTTTAATGTTTTGTTTCCTTTTAATTTTAATTTAATTTTTTACTCTCTTTCATGGGGGAGGTTGTAAGGGCAGAGGGCAGATAATGAAGGAATGGGGAGATGGTGGCATTGCTGCATGGTGTGAAACTCACAAAGAATCAGTTAAAAAGTAAAAAAAAAAGAAAGAAAGAAAACAGTAAATCATTAGGAGAGTTTCCACTCTATATTTGAGGACCACCAAGAATTGACTTAGAGAGGCCTGGGCATAGCTCACATGCATACACTGAATTCATGAGGATGAGAGTTTCTTCTCTAGCACTGCAGCAAAATAACGTGTGTTTGTGGGAAGGGTACAGTGGGGGTCAGGCAATCTAGCTGATCCCCTTGAAGATGGCAAAAGTAAATGGTTTAGGGATTACTCCTCATCTTTTGTTTTCTAATATCTATTTAAGTTTGAGCTGGTCTTTAGATTTTTCAATTACAGCAGAAAATTAGTATATTATATTTAGATAGGAATTTTATGTCTGTGTCTCACCATTTCCCTTAGGCTTTGTTTTTTAAGTGTCAAAAAACCAGAAGGGTTAGAAGAAAAATAATCATAAAGAAGCAACACAAGAAACATAGTATGAGTGATGCAGAGAAAAAAAGGTCACAGGTCAGAAAATAACACCGCCCCCTGACATCTAGTAAACTATCACTACTTGATGAATATTGTTCACCTAGCCATGCCTCTTAAAGCAATGGTGTTATTGTCTGTAAGAAAATGAACCCGTGGTCCTGTATTCTGGGGACTCAGTTACTCACTGATGAACTTTTGAAAGATAAACCTGTTTCTGTGGGTTGTGACATGATCCTTAGATTAATGCTTTTATGGTTTACAGTATGATGGTATTAGTGGGAGGTAGTGAAAATTAGAGATGGGGCCAGGCTAGAGGAAGCAGAGTAACCTGGGAAGACAAATCTTGTCCTCAGTTTCTTCCTGGCATTTTGCCTCTAGCCCTCCATGAAGTAAGCTCTCTCTCTAGCTCATGCTCCCCAAGTAATGTTCTGCCACCTTGTGCACAGCGTCAGAAGGCAACAGACTCAGGAGAACATGGACAGGGCATCTGAAAGTGTGGAAGGACAAAAATCTTTCCTTCTTTAAACTGTCTCAAGAATTTGTCATGGAAGCATGAAACTACCAACTGGTTAACTTGTTTATGTAGTACACTTTCCCTGTGTCTTTGCTAAATTTTCTTTTCACATGAGTCATAAAGAAGGAATGTAAGTGTTCACATTTCAAGTGCCCTAAAAAATTTGCAGTAATCTCTTATTGAATCAGAAATCACTATTGAACAACACCAAGCATTTAAAACCAGATATGATGCCAATAAAGTATCTCTGTTTACACATGACTTTCACAATGGGGTCTTGGGACGACGAATTATTTTTGTTTTTCACACTATATACAATTGTATGACCTTTTTGGGTGTGTGTTTAATTCTTGTTTGTGAAGATCACCTGCAAGGACAAAATGGTGCTGAGAGATACAAAGAGAAATGTTCTCAGAAACTTAAGGTGACCATACAAGATCACGCAAGGATACTGAATTTTGAAATAGTCTTAAAACATTCTGTTCGTGTTCTTGTTCCCACAGCAAGTCAATGTGGGATGCATTATGGGAGAGTTCCTTCAGAGGGACTGAAATGGGAAAACGAAGGAAGCTAACGTGATAAGGATCTACCCTGTGAAATTTTCACTTACCAGTTTCCACGGTGATGACTGATAAATGAAGTGTTGTAGAAACATTAGACACTACTATTTAAGATATTTGCCTCTGATTTCTAAAACCTTGAAACAAAAGTATGGAAAACATTTGTCTCTAAATTGTGCTCTTAGTATAAGAGAAAAGCCTACTCTAGAGGGTAAGAGTAAGTTTAAGAGAAATGTAACCCTGTTCTTCAGATTACACTCAAGAATTCGAAATCCATGGTTCTGGACTGATTTAAAATCTAGCTTTAAATGTTTTACTACATGTGAAAAGCGGTATGTGATTCATATTTGATATATCTACGGAAAGACTGACCTAAGAATATGGGTGAATAATGCTTAACAAGTATGGGCCAAGAGTTAAGAAAAAAAAATCTAAAACACTAAATTAAGTAGAAAAGGAAAATAAAATTCCTTTCAGGGAAACATTGCCAACCATATCCAAATCAACCATCTAGAGTAACAGAAGTTTCCATTTCTTACCGTTTTTCAGAGATATTAAATTGAAGAATTTTACTCATTAAATTAAAAATAGTAATAGCTACAGTGCCAGTAGAATTGTGAAGTTAAAATAGATGCTTCTCTGAAAATAATGCTTCAACTTAAACTAGAATGTTAATGGAGAGACAGCATTTTTATGCAGCCTAATTTTGGGCGCCACTTCAGCCTCTTTTGCACCATTTTTACTGACGTGATAATAATAAGGTTTCCTCATCTGAGCCTTGATCTCCTCCACTTTGTTTAGTTCACTTTATAATACCTGCCTTTATTGACTGTATTTTCCTATCATTTCTCCAGCTTTAAAAAGGGTTCCCACTTTTAGCTGTGTTAAGTACAAAACTGGGAAGACATACCCAAAAGCCTCAGAAATTTTTAGATGAATTTTCTGGGATCCTGACTTCCAAGTTCTTTAGAAGTTTCCTGGAGTACAATGAAGGCCAAGAATACAACTGCAACCTATGACGTGATGTTCAAATGTCCACATGTCGTTAGAGAAGAACCTGGTTTAGTGACTGTGCAAAGTTTTATCTTATAAGGTAACTTCATTCTTAGAAAATTACTACTCTGAAATCTATTATATGAGAGTTCTGTGTAATATTTTTTCTTTTTTTTTTTTTGTAATAATACTAACTAAAGGAATCTGAAACAGGATAGTTCCATGTTCAGTCTACCACCTAAGGTAGCAGAGTTTTCTATATTGACTCTCATGAAAATCCCCTCTTCTTCAAGCCCCCTTTTCTCATCTCACCCCTATGTCATCATGTTAAATATTCAAACCCATCAAAGCCTTGCTTTCCTACAACTTTCTCTTTTCCTCTTAACTTTTTGTTATGTTTACAACACCCTTTCTTTTTCTACCCACTATTCTTCCTACCAATTTTTTTTTTTGGTTTTGTTTGTTTGTTTGAGGAAGAGAAACTTGTATTTTATAGTCACTAAAAACAAGTTTTAAAGAGTGGAATTAAGCACCAAGGCTTCTGGAAGCAATAATAAGTACCAGCACCACCACATGAATCCCACACATTCTATTCTTTTGAATTAGGTCCATTTAAGAGTGACCTAATGATATGGGAAAATATGATTAGCGATAAGAAGAATAATGAAAGCAACAGTTGTATTTTATTATATGCCAGCAGTTGCATATTCATTATATGCCTGCATTATTTTTTTTACCTCATTTCTTTCAAATCAGCAGTATCTAGGGCTACAAAAATGGCTCAGTGGCTAGGAAGATATATTCTTACAGAGGTCTGAGTTCACTCCTGAGCTTCCCCACTGGGCAGTTTATAGCTACTTGTAATGCCACCTTCAGGGGATCTGATGTCTTCTTCTAGCTTCAACTGACACTGCACTCACCTATACAAACAGACACACACACACACATGTGTTCATACACACACAAACATACACACACAGACACACACAAACATATGAGGGCATGGAGAGAAAAAGACGTAATTGGAAACAGTTGGCAACATCCCACAGTTTAGAATGCAAAACTGATGCATAAGTTTAAATCATTTGCTCAAAGTTACAAGAATTTAAGTGTGGACTTTCAGAACTCAAAAATGAGTCTGTTTGGCTGTATGCTATCTCGACATTGCCAGTCAGAATAGACATAAGAAACAATGATAAAGTATGCAATTTCAAGATTTCAGTGTTACTGATATTCAGTATATTGATACTGAGATATTTTCTTTGTCAGTTAAAAAAAAAAAAAACTTGCCTGAAGGTTTTCCATCATAAACATGTACTTCCTGAGCATATAACTCTGGATGAGATAACAGAAGTCATCAAGGACAATTTGCAGCAAATTGTTTAAAGTGCAAAACTGAAATGGAGCCTGTGCCTACCTATATGATTAAAACTAGCATTGGTCCTGATAGGACAAGAATGTCATGGAGTATGATGTGAATTAAGTACAGACATAAGAACAGTTATATTATTGTTGAGTAGTGACTAAAGGTAAATGAGAAAAACACAGGATTCAGACCTCTCTGCAGCAGAATGTTTGAGACATATTGATCCAAAAGCACATTTTGAAAGTTAGACAAGTGTGGGCTTCCACCTCATGCCATGGCTTGCTTCTTAGCTTGAAGGAATGTGAGCAATGCCAGTCTGCTGGAAAGAACTATTGTCTCTTTGCTAGCTCATTCAGCTAGCCTGGATTCTGAAAGCTGGACCTGATTTTAGCTTCCTGTAGTTGGTTGTTTCCCTCCCTTAAGCTCCAGCTCTCAAACTTGTGACTCAGTGTCTCCATCACAGGGTATTTAGTGATTCAAAATTTATCCTTAGGCAACTGAGCCATGCTTTCTCTTTGGTTGTTTCTGAGCGCAGCCCCTTTACACTGATATTGCCCCCATCTTTTCCTATGTGTGATTCTTCATAATTCAAATTTATAAACTACAACAACAATGGTGGCCACAATTCATTAAACTCTATGTATGTTGAAAGCAGCTTATGCAGATATCACCTTGTTACAACCCTAAGGGTCCTAATATAAAGATAGGAGCCCAGTAATAGCTGTGCTTGATGGGAGGAGTATGTCTAACCACAGTTATTAATGAATACCAGTGCTGAGCTTCAGCTCCAGGTGCCTGTTGGCCCAACCTAATTGCACAGTTTGCTCTCTCCCCATTCCTCATTCTTTGTACTGAACTTCATTCTTCACAGCCTCTCTGACTCAGGGCTGCTGATGTAAGTATGACTTTTTCATTTCCTGAGAACATTTTCCGTAAGCCACAATGAAAGGAAACATTTTAAAGTACAATACTGTCAGAATTTTCACGTAGGCACATGAAATTCTACTTATTAGAGATGATTGTAATTATACCCACTTAAAAAATTCACTTATATTTTAAAATGAACAGCAATTTATACCTATTAATCCTAGCTATCATTTTTATTTTAAATAGTGAAAACTGCAAAACTTATAAAATTCTGAAATTTTCATTGAGTGTTGGGTACTAAGCATTTGACATGAACATTTCTATACAATATTCAAAGTCAGAACCTATCAGAATATGACATTGTTGCTATTATTGTCATAATCCTTACTTAATAGGTGATGGAATCATTGAAATGTAAATAAAAAATTTTAATGTACAGAGGTAGGAAATATTTCAAATTCAGGGTTTGAAAGTACAATCTATTAAGTAATACATAATACAAACAAAGCTTTCATCACATATATTTGTATAGACTTTAAATCATGAATTTAAAACTGTATCTTGATATGTCTTTAGTCCACATCATCTCTGCTGAAGGTATTACAGGATGAGATATAAGGAAATGCAGAAAACAGCCCAGCCAGATTTCACAAAGAACTAATTTGGGCCAATGATAGTATCAACCTCAAGAAAAATTTCTACCACATTTCACCATATTAAAATAAGGATGACCTCCTACCTCCACAGAGCTGTTTCCATGTAGCTTAATGAAAATAAAACTACATGGTAAGACACACAAAATGCAATGCTTTACTTTGCATATTAGCCCTTACTCCAGAACTGTCCTAATACATGGAGAACAAGGATAGATTTCTCAAGTACAATCTTCTTTTTCCTCCTCCTCCTGCTCCTCCTGCTCCTCCTGCTCCTCCTGCTCCTCCTGCTCCTCCTGCTCCTCCTCTCTCCTGCTCCTCCTCCTCCTCCTGCTCCTCCTGCTCCTCCTGCTCCTCCTCCTCCTGCTCCCCTGCTCCTCCTGCTCCTCCTGCTCCTCCTGCTCCTCCTGCTGCTCCTGCTCCTCCTCCTCCTCCTGCTCCTCCTGCTCCTCCTGCTCTCCTCCTCCTCCTCCTCCTCCTCCTCTTCCTCCTTCCCCTCTTCTTCCTCCTCCTTTTCTTATTTTGTTTTTCAAGACAGGGTTTCTCTGTGTAGTCTTGGCTGTCCTGTAACTCACTTTGTAGAGCAAGATGACCTGGAACTCAGAGATTCACCTGCCTCTAGAGCCTCCCATGTGCTGGGAATTAAAGGCTTGGACCATTACTATTCGGCATAATTTTCTTATTTTTGATGAACCTATGTCTACTTATCACCTTAAGAGAATATCACCTGAAGAGTAATACACAATTTACTTATATCTAACACTGTCCTGACCATCAAAGCCCATTTTTAATGTTGTGTTGTTATAGATAGCTTTTTTATTTTAAAAGCTTTTATTGGATCTATCTTGTGGGTAATACATTTCAAGCAATGAAAAGGTCACACCCTCCAGTGTCAGACTTACTAGCTCTATAATAATACATCATCAGATTAGATCTGATTGCTAAAATTAACCCCTTTAGAATCAGACCAAGAGCTAGTTGGTTTGGGTCATCTCTCATCTCAGATAGAAGGTGGAACAATGCTTGTGCAGCCTTAAGTCTTAGACCAAACTAGCTAATGCATTAACCCATCACACTGCAGTCGGCTCAGCTTCAGTTGTGACCATTTCCTGAGAACTGCTGATGTTCTTTACACTCCTGATGGAATCTCTTGTTCAGTAACTAGTCTGCTTATGTTTATGGTTAGGACACCATTGCTTTGAGTTAATTGTGTGTTTTACAGGGAACCTACTTACAACATACTTTCAACCATGCTACCCATCATTTCAAATGTCCCCACCTGAAAATTCTAGAAAATAATAAAACAGAATCTACAACACTCATCATCAGAACTAGAATGAAAGTCAAAGATAGCTTGGTGTTTATTGGAATTACATTAAAATTTCAAATAAAATGTAATAGCAAAGCTAATATTTTGTGGGTGTCTGTGTATTTCATGTGTCTGTATATGAGAATAGTATACATATGGTAGATAAAATATATGTCTAAATGTAAGTCATGTGTGTGTATGTAATGTGCACATGTGCATGTTTATGTATGTGTTATGTATGTATATGTTGTATATGTGTATATGTCTATGTGATTATAGAATTTGTGTGTTTGGTGTTTGCACACATTTGTGTACAGGTGTAGCTGCCTATGCACATATGTATAGCGGCCAGAGGAGGAGGGTGTTGGGTATCCCGATCTATTATTTTCTCCCTAATTCCTTTGAGATGTAATTGGAAGCTTGGATGGCTTGTCAGCAAGTTCCAGAAATGTCATCTTTCCCTCTTAAAGTGTGGAGTTACAGGCTTACGTGAGACATGGCCAGTCACCTTAATTGGCACCCACAAGGACACAGATAAATATGAAGAAGACACTGAAGAATGAACACTGGTGTAAACTTTGAAAGTACCTAAGGCAGAAGCAAGGGTTTACATAAGCTAGACACAATGAGCACCCAGGCATTATCAGGGGTCTTAGGAATTCTGTAAGATTGGCAGAGCCATTAAGTCAGCCAAAGGAAAGGCATACATAACTTTGGGAGGAGAGAAGAAGGATATTTAGAAGAAGCAAGTTTTCCTAGCTTGTGGTTAGGAACATACTGGGATTAATTACAGTGCAAGCTGTGTTGTTTTTCTTCCTCTGAACTCTCCTGGCCAAACAAAGAAAGGGCAGGCATGGGATGGGGTGGGGTAAAGCAATGAACTTCAGAATTTTCACTGCATAGGTCTCCTCCCAGAAAAGCCAAAGAGCTTTCTTTCCCTCATTCATTAAGCCCCACTTATTACAAGCCAGTGGTATACACTAATTGATGAGCTTTTTACCTGTGACCACAGAGACCAAACAGCAAATCTCTTTTAGACATCATTTTATTATTATTATCATTATGGAGAATGAGTTAGGTCATATAAGCGAATTAAAGCAATCTCAAAAAAGACAAAATTATGTTTTCTGTCATTAGTGGACATTAGATTTTTCTGTGAAGCCATAAGATCATGCATGTATATGTTGAATGGAAATGGAACCATCCAGAAGACCAAGAGGGCTGAAAGGAGTGGGAAAAGAGAGAAAATAGAACTAGTTTAAATGCTTAACTTACAACATATACTTGTGTAGAATCTTTGAAAAAAATCAACAATTACATAAATTGTGAAGGTAAATTATATCATTTCCTCCCCAAACAACAATAATAAAAAATGATATTTAAGTGGTGGTATTAGAGACAGTTAAAGGTGGTTAGATGGCCTTTGATGATAGGAGTTAACTACTGCATAGAGATCATGCTCAACTAAAGCTGGCCATAGTTTGCCAGATGACATTCTTATTATGAGTAATCAATTTCCAGGCAGAATGGTGAGAGGCGCAGTAGTAGTGAAAGATTAGTTGGGAGGGTTTATGCATCTAATTCTTCAGCCAGACTTGAGTTAGGGAAGCTGGGAAGGATGGATAATCTGTAGTACAAACAGTTAATCACTAGAGGTGAGCACATACTGTTTTCAAGGGAAGGAGACGGAATGAAGCAAGTTTCAGTTCAGTTCAAAGAGAGAAATGTGAGACCAAATGTGTCTATTACAAAGTGATCTGGTCAGCAGGAGAACTAGCCAGAGAGTCAGAAGACAGTAAGAAAATCATGGCTGCATCATGGCTGAAGTTCATGAAAGAGACACATAGAGGGTCTCTCTCTGTCTTAACTGTCTCTTTATGCTCTTCCTTTTTTACTTCCCCCCTCTCTCTCCAAAGGACAGGCACGATCAAGGTTTTCCTGAAGTGTAGAGCTTTTGGCTGCTAGAAGGAACATGGACATTTGATGTGTAGTTTTTGTTCTGCCAGTCAAGGCTATTCCCTCTGATTTTTAGAAAACTCAGATTATTGTAGGGAAATGCATTCCCATTGGGAGTTTACTTTGAGGAGTCTATTGGGAAGCATAGAAACACATATAAGGTATTTCTTCAGCAATTTTTATTAGCCCTTGTCTTCTGTCAAGAGTGAGAAACTGACTTAAAAAATATTGTGGTGGATATGGATTTGAGAAGGAAAGAAACAGATTTTTAAAGATTTGCAGTAGAACAGACAATATAAATAATGTCTGAATATCATGTCTTGCCAAGTTCATCATGACAAAATGAAAAAATATTTTATTGAATAAATATATACTTCTATCATTTAGAAATCAACAGGTATTTATTGAAGTATTCTGGGAAGATCTCATGGAACTTCAGCCATAAGTGTCTCCTAAAGCCATTGTTAGTGTGATGCAATTATCTCTATATGCTTCTTCTGCCCTTCACTTCCTTTCGCATTTACACCACTTTTATGATATAAAATTCCTGTAGTTAACCTACCAGACACTTAATTAGAACTTATGTGTTGAGAATATATAACAGAGGATGGTCTTGCCAGACATCAATGGGAGGAGAAGCCCTTGGTCCTGGGAAGGCTCGATGCCTCAGTGTAGGGGAAGGACAGGACAGAGAGGCAGGAGTGGGTGGGTGTGTGTGGGAGCACCCTCACAGAAACAGGGGAAGGGGGGATGAGATAGGGCTTTTCCAGAGGGGAAACCAGGAAAGGGGAAAACATTTGAAATGTAAGTAAATAAAATATCCAATGGAAAAGGAGAATTTGTCTTATAAACACAGCATTTAACTTTTACAATAAACATTCCAATCTTGGAAAGAGGGGAGGGGACTATGGTTAGCCATTTGTTCAAAGTGATTAGTCTAGCCAAAATAGAAGAATTCTCTCAATTTTCCTACACTAAATTATCAGCTTAAAAATGTAAAAAACCAAACCAAACCAAGCCAAACTATACTACAACATTAGGTTTTGTATACTACAATCTTTTATGCTGTGTCAGTTTTGGAAAAGACTGAAGCAGGGGAATAATGGGTAAAAGTTGAGGAAGACTGGTGTTTTAGAACAGACTTGGCAAGACTCATGATGCTCTATGCACACAGAGTGCCTGGAACTGGAGGAGATTTGGAAGGGACCATCACAGAAGGAGACATTAGCATTCCAGCTGAGACATTTCTGTTCCTCTGCGGAGAAATATTTCATTGTGTAACAACATATGTGTGATTGTTCTAATTTATGTTGACCCAACGAACAGACCCATTGACATTCGTGAAATGAAAACAGCCCTACCTAGCCCTCACGGCCTTCCTCTGTGGTCCTGGCCCACACCTCAGTTGATTGATACTGACATATCTGCTGTTTTCTAACATACAGAAAAGAGTAAGTAACAGTCTTGTCAACTGTTTAATCGTGTTTCTGCTTTTTATTCAAAGAGAAAACAGTGATAAGCAAAAGATTGAATTCTGTATTCCCCACAACAAAGGATGACATTTCAAAACTGTTTTTGATTTAATGGTTCAGTGACTTTGTCTTTTGCCTTACAATATTCTAGAAACTGAAAATATATTAAACTTTCAGAAAATATGACAAGCATTTGCACAACTTACAGCTTTTATACAAGCCAGAGTACATCCCAGGGTCCACTTCAAGAAACTAAATTTAGATTATTTGCTTAATTTATAAAAGAGTGATAATTAAAATTTTGATAAGAAAAACTGTTTCCAAATCTCAGAATACTCACATTCACATTGCAAACAAATATGTTTAGATTCAAACATTTCATGTATAAGAATAAGCAACTTAACTTCATTTTAATGTTTTAAAACAAAACTATAACCTTCTAGATATTATTTTTATGTTGAAATCATCTAAACATTTTAATCTCTAAAAAGGAAAATTAATTTTCAAAATGTCAGCAAATTTATTTTATTTGAATTTTTTTTGCATTCCTGCACAATATTAAATGTAATCCTTAACCCCAAGCTTCTTTTCCCCCTTTTATTGAAAATAGATTTTTTTCTCACATAATATGTCCTGATTACACTCCCTTCCTCTACTCCACTCAGCTCAGGGTTTTATGGTATACTAATAAAATAAAATTTAATAAAAAGTACAATAAGATAAAACAAATATAACACATGGGAACTGGACTAAACAAACAAACAAACAAGGGAGGGTCCTAAGAGAAGGAACAAGAAACAAATACAGACATAGAGACCCTCTTTACTTTCACATTCCAGAATGCTGTAAAAACACTAAACTGGAAGTCATAATATATATGTACAGGACCTGTAAGGAAAAAAGAAAGGAAAAATATAAATAAAATTAAAACATAGTAAGATAAAATTAAAACAAGCAAACAGGAAGAGCCTTGACATGAAATTATGAAGCAAGGAACCTCCAGGCTGCAATTGAGTTTTCTGTTGTCTGTCTACTGCTTAAGAATAGTTTGTTTGCCTAGTGAGACTCCCTTGGAAGAAACTAAATTTTCATTGTAAAGTGGTTATCAATTGGCAATGCTTCTTGGTTAGGGAGGGCAGACCTGTGCCCACTGCTTTCAGAGCTGGGACTCCACCTGTAGTGGACACTTGCAAGCCTGTGGACACTGTCTTAAGTTTCTGTGAGCTCTTGCACATGTGTATTGATCATGTTGATTGAGAGGGTCTTGTTCCCTTGGTGTCCCCCATTCTCTCTGGCTCTTACATTTTTTCTGCCTCCTCTTCCTTTGGGTTCCCTGAGTGCTGAAAATCTCAACATTCTTAGAAAGGTCCTCTGATTCATTTCAGCAGTAGAGAAAAACACCCATATACCTTATACCCTCAGTAAAACTCATTAATCTTTTCACCCTAATAAGTTCTTGGTTTTTTTAAACTTTTCAAAATTGTACATTGTATGTTGGAGGGGCTCTAGGAAACTTTGAGTAACCTCAAAATATTATTATTAAAAATGAAACATAGGTTATGTGGTGGGGGCCATGCCCTTTATCCCAGCATTCTGGAGGCAGAGGCAGGTGAGTCTCTGAATTTGAGGACAGCCTGGTCCAGGGCTACACTGAAAAACCCTCTCTAGAAAAAAAAAACAAAACAGAAAAGAAACACAAACTATTCTAGTAGAGAAAAGATAGTACTTAGCTTGCCAGGGACTTGGGAACAGCTTTCTGAGGGCAGCATCTTCAGCATCAGAGCTCACAGGAGGATGTGGGCACAGCACTGACAGACATGTGGTATTGACAAGCATGGTTTAGAAACAACACAGCAGTTAGTGTGTTTGGGGCAGATGCAGAATGCCGAGTATTTGCAGAGCTGAACAAGGACTGAAGAGACAATTTGAAGCCATGTCTTAAAGGCCGTTTTAGACCAAGTGGAATAGATTATTTCAGGTCTGTTCTAGTGGTCTAGCAGGCCAGCAGAAAGATTCAAGATGCAAATGTGTATAAAGAATATTGTTAGGAATCATTCCATTGACTTTTTTTTTTTTTTGCCAGCTGTATTTGGTTCTATCCTAGTCTCTGGCTTATCCAGCCTTTGTTTCCTAGCCATCTAGGCAGTGTGAGGCATGGGCTCCCTCTCAGGGCATGGGTCTCAAGCTGGACCAGTCATTAATTGGCTACTCACACAAGTTCTAAGCTACTTTCCCCCCAGCACATCTTATAGGTAGGATAGATTGTAAGTAAAGGTTTTGAAAGTGGATCGATGTCCCAGTCCTACCCTGGAAACCTAGCCTGGTTACAGAAAATGGCCAGCTCAGATTCTATCTCCCTAATTACTAGTTTTCACTAGGGTCATCTTCATAGGTTTTAGGAAGTTTCCATGACACTAGGTTTCTACATCCACCTGCATTCCAGTCATCTCTCCCAGTACTCTCTCCCTTTATCCCTCCACACCCCATAGGCAATGGAATAATTCCTAATGCTATTCTGATATAGTCATAGACTGGAACTTAGCATAATTGTCATCAGAGAGCCCTCATCTAGCAATTGACAGGAGCTGGTGTAGAAACCTACAGTCAAACATTAGGTGGATCTCAGGAATCCTGCAGAAATGGGGCAGGAACGATTGTAGCAGCCAAATGGGTCAAGAATACCACAAGACACGGACCATAGAATCGACCAAGCAGGGCTCATAGAAGCTCACAGAGGCTGAAGCAGCAACCAAGGATCCTTTATTGCTCTGTATTAGGTTCCCTGTATATATGTTATGGTTGGATAGCTTGGTGTTCTTGTAGAACGAGAATGCCAAGCATTTAAAGAGCTGAACAAGAACTGAAGATGCAATTTGAAGCCACATCTTAAAGGACATTTTAGACCAAGTAGAATAGGTGACTTTAGTTCTGTTCTAGTGGTCTGAACAAGCCACCTGTACCCCAACACTGCTAATAGTGGGAGTGGGTGTTGTCTCTGACTTTTTGCCTGCTTTTGGGACTCTTTTCCTCCTACTGGATTGCTTTGTTCAGCCTTGATATGAGGGTATGTAACTTGATATACCCTATTTCATTGATGTCTCTGAAAGCCCTGCCCTTTTCCCAAGGGAAACAGGAAGAGTGGATCTGGTAGAAAGAGGACATGAGAGGAGGGCTGCGAGGAGTGGAAGGAGAGAAAACTGCAGTCAGGATGTGATATATGAGAAAAGAATACAAAATATGATGATATTATTTATCCCAATCTAGGCCAGAATATAAACCCTGTGAAACTATCTCTTAAATTTCAAAACTTTTCTGCTTGTATCCCAAATTAGTGCTCTATCTCTTAAATTTCAAAACTTTTCTGCTTGTATCCCAAATTAGTGCTCTGTCATGTCACCAACAGCTCTGTGGACATTTGTTTCCAAGTCCTATCTGTTTTATTCCTTGTCTCTTTTAATTTTGTTTACATCTCTTATTCCTGTTTGTAGATGAATGTTACTTAATGGTTCTCAACTAAACTTTGGAAATGGATATTGAAAAGTTGACCTCTAGCTCTGTTCTATTGAAGTCACATCAAAGAACAAAGCAAATATATTGAACACATCATCCGACTTGACTTAACAAGGACCCATTTTCTACTGTGATAAATTTGTTAATATAGTTGTACATGCATGCACAAACTCAGGTACCACAGTGGTCCTGTGAAGCACAAACTGCTGCATGATATAATGATCAACACAAAAAGGCAGAGCAGAGGCTTCCTAAGTCAATATCCTCACTGAACTCTTTATCGTGAGCACTTCATAAATGGCACAGCTGGTTCCTTCCCTTTATGTAGGACAGAGAGCAGAAACAGCCCCAGGGGCTAAATGTCCTTATAGCATTTACCTAGTTCAAGGTAGAACTTGTAAAATGACCATCGGGACATATTTTTTTAAACTGGATTATTTAAATTAACATTTGCTGCTTAAAACATTTCATATGAAATTAAGATTTGTGGCTTCTGTTGAAAATGCAGAAGATTTGTCCATGAAGGATCAATAATTTAGGTCCCATGTAGGAGAAGGGCAGATATGTTAAAAGATACCACTGTTTCTCTTACTGCATCTCAGTCGACATCTAACTTGTAATTCTGGGGCCAATGAGACAAAGGAGAAGGATGAGCAGTTCTACTGAAAGATCCCTGTGATCGAGTCTTATTTCATTGCAATAAAGAAAAGATTTTCAGATAATTAATTTTTGCTCATGATAACAAGAGAATATTTGGTAATACTTATGTGTATAAGTCAGGAGGAGCTGGGTATAATGTCAATTTCCTTGAGTGTAAAATAACCTCTACCTAAAATCTCTTATTTCCTCCTCCAATACTCAGTCACTCTTAGGCTCAGAAGACAGCAGAGAGAATCAACATATAGTCAACATTATAGAAATCCAAAGAAGTAAGGTAAGTTGGGGAACATAGAGAAATATAGAGATCTAGAGAGAAATGTAGAGGAAAACACTTTCTTAATAAATAAGATAGAGCAAGAATTCCAAATGAGATAAGATGTTAGCAAGTTTTGGGATAGCCCCCACTCCAGATGTTTGAGGCCTACATGAAAACCAAGCTGCACATTTACAACATATGTGCAGGGAGGCCTAGGTTCAGCCCATGGAGGTAGATCTGTGTAGACTAGGTATGCTCCACGGTTGGTGATTCAGTCTCTGAGAGTCTTCTAAAAAAAAAACAGTTGTTCAGTTGTTCATGGAATATTATTTTTTATATCTCTTGTATTCAGTTTGCAACTACTTCATTGAGAATTTTTGTATGTATATTCATGAGGGATACTGGACTATAAATTATATATTTTTGTTGGGTTTATACTTGATTTCACTATTTCAATATTATTTGCTTTGTGAAGGAGCTTATTGGTTCTGAATTTTTTTAAACATAACTCAAAAAGTATTGCTTGTTTGAAGGCTCTATAGAATTCTTGTATATCTGACACTTGGTATTTTGCTTGTTTGTTTCTTTTCATTTTATTCTGTTTGAATGCTTTTTAAATTTTTTTGATTTGCTGAAAATAAAAAAAAAATTGCAACAAAAAAAAAAAAAAAAGATGTTAGCAAGTAATGTAAACAAGAGTTTCTTCCTTTTTAAGTATTTGAAGACATCAGGAAATATCCCTGCCTAGAGGTCTAGAACACATCACATCGTGTGCTGGAGAAATCACCAAATCTATAAAGCAGCTGTGTACTTCCTTTTGTAGTTTACTGGTATTCATACTTAGGTACCCAATCCAGCATCACAGGGAAGGCAGCAGGCTAAAGAATTTCCTTCCTGAATTTAAAAGAACCATATTTGACTCTGCTTAGTCTAAAGGAATCACATTTGCCTAGAGTGTTGCATATAAATTTAGGCAATGGTGCCTAAACCAGTGGTTCTCAACTGTCCTAATACTGTGACAGTTTAATATAGTTTGTCATACTGTAGAACCGTAAAGCTATTTTGTTGTTCCTTGATAACTTTAATGTTGCTACTGTTATGAATGTAAGTATCTGATATGCAGAATATCTGTTATTCAACCCTCAAAGTGGTTGCAACTCATAGATTGAGAAGCGCTGGGTTAAATATATTCTGCAAACATTTAACAGCTCAGTATTAGAAGACATTAAAGGAGATCAGTTCACAACATTGTGTTGTATACCTTTAATTAACATGTACCCCATGTGATATGGAATGCATTTCCATAACGTTTGCATTGCTCTGGCCATTGGTAACACCCCTATACAGTCTGAAAAGGACCCAATTAACCAGGAAGTAGGATGCGTATTAGACAAGATGGACTTGAACATGTGAGGGCACTGGGGAAAGCAGAAAGGACATACCAGTTAAAGAGGATCCAGGTTCTTTAAAAAATCAACCTTTCTACAGTAAAGATATTTTGGGACTGGAACCTTGACCATAGGCATTGTTCTCAAAGGAAACATGTTTCTTCAAAAAAAGAAAATGCTGCATGCAATATTTTGACAAAATCTTTTACATTTATGTTTAAATTAAAAAAAAATCCTCTTCAGAGAGACTTGGAAAGTAATTTTAGAATGGCTTAATTTTCTTTTTATTATCTAAAACACAGACATAATTTGATTCATATTCCAGTTAGGTTCTCTTGGCCACATTGTAGATTGAACATTATAATTTAAAAAGAAATTAAGATGATCATTAACATTAAAAAAAATCCTATATCTTACCAAGAAGTAAAAGATGACTATCATGTTTCCAATTAAAGCTGAATTTTAAGAATGCTCTACATACCTCTGTACATACGAGCATTCTGTAAAATCATCTAAGTGCTCTGTGTTGCTTTAGATTGGTACTGATGAACTGACCCCTTCAGCTCCTCTGTAACATAGCTGAGAGCATGGGAGCTGCATTTCCCCTGTAACTTGTGATCTCACAGCTTCTTTGGTCGGAGCTGGCAAAAGGGATTGCCATTACTATTCTATTTTAGCTTTTCAGTAAGTGCCAACAAACAAAATTATATTCCTTCCCTTTTATGGCTTTCTTCAAGGTCCTGGACGGCAGAGAAGGCATTTGTGAGGCAGGCAACATTACAGTTAGTGTTAAGCAGCTAATATTTTAACCACAGAGAATTTGCAGTCAGGTCTATACATATTTTGATTCTTTGTCAGAGTTACTTGAAAATAGGAAACAAACAAACAAAAAAAGAGCACGTTTTATCCCCATTTCTTTTGTTTTGCTTCTGAAACGAGACAACCTCTTGAGAAAAACCCAGAGAAAATCTCTTGGTTTTGAAGACAGGAAGGACTGAGCAGGGTGGAGTGAAAACGAAAGTATAGGCAATCGACACATCTTATTTATATTAAATGATTTTGAAGCATAAAAGCAAAGCTATTTCTTTTTGTCAAGGAGTGAGGCACTTTCAGCTTCTTCTAAAGGCAGACATGAACAGTGGCTTGGAAGGCATGCCATTGCTAGGAAAAATGCAAAGTTTTTTTTTTTTTTCTAGAGTCATGGTAGCTTGCCACTAAAAACAGTTGCCGTTCCAAGATGTCTGTGGCCGATGCCAGACATTCTATCAGACATTCTATCAACAAAGCAGAACAGTATGGCCCAGACATGTTTGTGGATTTTTTATGAAGACATCTAAGTGATTTTAAGATAAGCAAGGAGAGCACAGAGTTATGCCACTTATAACTAGATTAGAAGGGGTCAGTTGGAGCATCTCTGTTCCTGTTCTGATCATACATCCAAAGACCCATTAAAGGGGACAAAGACACAATCAACCAATGCTGTGTTCATTTACGGGATTATCAAGTTCTGGTTACCTTTCTTTAGAAGCTGCATAGGTAAAGTAACACAGAAAGAGATGGTTTTAGGATGATGAGTGCTTTTGTCTGCACATTAGGTGAACGAGGGTCTCAGGAAGCAAATATGACTGCAGACATGAGCTGCTTGTGAGTAGAGACTTGAGAGAGCAAATATGATCATGAAGCAATAAAATACAGTTAAATATGTTTACTTTCATCTTTGAATGGTAAAGAAAATGTCTGTCAATTTACCTATGTGTATTTTCCTCCTGAAAAATACTTCCTTTATCATAGAAATATAAAGATATGAAAGTTTCTTTTAGTCTTTAATTACCTTAAAATATTTATAGAAAATGATTTTTGAGTTGAAGATATGGTTCATTGGTTAAGAACATTTGTTGCTCTCGACTAGGACCTGGGATTGATTGCTAGCATCCACGTGCCAGTTCACAAATGGCTCCGTAACTCCAGTGTCAGGTGATCTGATGTCCTCTTCTGACGTCAGTGGGCACTGTATGCACATAGTGCACACACTCAAGCAAAACACTCATACATGTAAAGATATCTATAAGGAGAGAGAAAGAGAGAAAATGAGTGCTGTTTCTATAAAAACAAAATGGCATATCATTGACTATTTTTTATTTTTATTTTTTTTGTAGCAAGAAACAGCACATATTTGAAAGCCAGTCTCTATGTCAGAGAAGTAGACTACTTTTTTGCCACTTTAAGCGAAAGGCCTCAGCTGTGTACTGGCTGTGCATGTCACCAGTTTCTAAGTTGAAAAGTATCTGTTTTGCAACCAGATCTTTTCTCATTAGTCCTGTTTTTCTAGCAATGGCAACTAAATAGATGCATGTAGTTCTTTCCCTAGGGGCATTATAAACACATAAAAGAAGGAGACATAGCTGTATGATGAAATTTTGTGTAACCATTGACTGCTATGTTGCTATTTTCTAATCTCAAAGGAAAAAGTGCAACATATGACTTGAAGTGAAACAAACATTTGGAGAATAATTTTAAGCACACAAATTATATATATATTTATATATATATATATATATATATATATATATATATATATATATATATATATATAAACACATGGCTTATAGGATTTGGAGGTTTATTTTCTTTGCCAAATAAGTGGCTATATTTTTTATAATTTGCAATCTGAAGAAGTAATTATAAATATTAAAATTAATGTCATTAAAAAATCATGACAATTGGATTTGTGAACTGTAATGAAGCTGTGTGTTTTTAGACCATGTAGCTTACCAAAAGCGTGTTTTCTCTGGGATATGGACTAGCAAATATGATACAAGGTGATAATGAGACAAAAGATATTTCTTTTCAGCAAAAGATTAGAAGAACTGCAAAACAGAAACAAGAGGAACAGGAAAAGAAAGTACAGGAGTTTAGATAAAGGGAAGCCGAGAAACAAAGGAAACAGATTAGCAAGTAACAGTTTTCATGTTTCTCCACTTTCTTCAGAGAAATCTAAGGAAAAAACATAAGATACAGTTTGATGTTTAGATTTTTACCATGGTAATGCTTATATTATAGACTCTTAAGACAAGGAAATAATTTTTTTTTAAATAAACCAAAAACTAGAACTAGGTACAGGATTAATTTAAACAGTTTTTATTGTTCTCAGTTTTTCAGCAGAAGAAAGCTCACATATATAACAGGAAGCGAAATGGTCATTGGTGTAAGATTGGCTTCTTTAATTCCTAACTGCTACATTTGCCAGTTATATCACAATGGCTAGCTCTGATGCTTGTCGTGAAAGGCTGTCATGATGCTGTATTACAGGCAATAGTGAGGACAAATGAGAAGTGCATTTAAAGCACTGCCAGACTAGACCATGCCCCACAGTGGGCCTGCAATAGATACTGCTTTCCTTTTCTCTAATTGCAGCCTTGAGGACCTGATGCACTCAGCCGCCTTCCCCCAGGACTTTTATCCATGGCATGAGCATCCCATAGTAGATGGCAGGTTACACTTAGATTCTTAGAGGCAGATACCCTTCTTTCTTTTCTCCACCTATTGTTTGTTTCTTTCTTTTCACTTTCGGGGACCCCCCACCCCCATTGTGCAATCGAACATATCCACAATGCTCAGTTTTTCACTATATTGAATTTACACTTAGAGCATAGATAATCTGAGTTTTATATGAAAGGATTCCGTTTTGGAAGCTAGAAAAACAGAAAGGCAAGCGAATCTCGTATTGGTTACTCTTGTCTACAGCTACATTTATCTTTCTACTTTTCTTCTTAACTTTTTATATTCTTCACCTAGGGCATTCTGTGTCACTGGTATACGTTGCCTCACATTGCCACCAATCACCTGCATTCTCTATTGCATCATCAGAAGTCATCCATCACTTACACACTCATTAGAATTCCTGGGCCTTAGCGTTCTGTTACTGAATCACAGACCTTGCATGGGGGTGGAGCAAAATGTGTTTTATAGAACATTTGCCAAGGCGGGTGAATCTATAGGATTAAACAATTAATTACACCCAGTCGATACTAGCAAGTTTTGGGCATATTTAGCAGTGTAACAACTCACTGTTCTTCTGTTTCATGTAAAGTTATCATTATAGTTGCTCTCTCCAAGACAATTTAGCTATTCTGTACAGTAGCAAGTTAGTTCCTTTATGCAGTAGTTATATATGAAACATGTCTGTAATGCTCTCCCTCTCTCTGTTCCTCTCCCTGTCCCTGTCCCCTCTCTCTCCCTCTCTCTCTTTCTTCTTTTGGTTTTTTTGTTTGTTTGTTTTGTTTTTTGTTTTTTAAGACAAGGTTTCTTTATGCAGACTTGGTTGTTCTGGAACTTACTATGTAGACCAGGCTAAACTTTAACAAAGAGATCACCTGCCTCTGCTTCCTCAATGATGGGGTTACAGGTATGTGACACTACTGCTTGGTTCTGTGTAGGCTTAAACAATATCCTGTGTCCTACATCCTTAAGCTTTCCAGGGTTGGGAGAAAAGTGTTTCACCTTACGTTCCTGTAAAACATTGACAATTTAATATTTTCTTGGTATTAGGAAACTATGACTCATTTTATAGATTTTAATATTAAAAACCTAAATTAAAATAAGTAAATAGGAAAACCTCCAAATGAAATTATTAAAATGACCAAGATTTAAACAGTTCATCGATGCACCTTCCTTTTGCAGACACAGTTGATGTTTCCAACTCCCTGTTTAAGGGCTGGCTACCTTCATCTTTTTCACCATATAGATCACCAGCACACCACAGTGGGAGCTCTCCCAAAATATACAATATATAATATCCCATTATTCCTCTAGCTGGGCTGCCTTGTCTGGCCTCAGTGGAAGAGGAAGCGCCTAGCCTTACAGAGACTTGGAGTGCTAGGGTGGGCGGATACACAGAGGGCCCCCACCCACTCAGAGGAGAAGGGGATGGGGGTGTGGGGGAAGGATTGTTGGAGGGGGTGACCAGGAGTGGGACAGTGAATGGGATGTAAAGTGAATAATTAAAAAATAAAATTAAATTAAAAAAGAAAGAAAAGAAAGAAAATCTGAAGTAGTCTTCTCAGTTGCCTGCTTAGTACAGCTAGGCAGTGGAGCTATCCCGGCTGTGGTGGTTCCTTGCCTTTTCCACAGTATTTTTACTCCCTCCATTTCCTGGGTGAGTCAAAGCCCACTCTCCAGCAGCATGGGCGTTTTGCTTTCTCACATTCCAGTTCTGATTTTCATTCAACCTTTTATTTCCATTTTTCTTTCCTTTAAGCTTCTTGTTCCCACTATCTATCTCTACCAGTTTTTTAAAGATTATTATTTAGTAGGTATTTATTACATAACCGTATGTTACATACTTTTCTAGCTTTCACCTGAAGCATCTGTCTGGTGTGCAGTGGAGAAAGGGCCCTGTGCATACCAAGTTATCAACAAATAAACCAAAATCTTCAAATTATGTACAACAGTATTTATCACAAACATCTGGGAGGCAAGATCTGGAGAACCATGGAAGCAATGTGAGGAGATCTTAATTAAATTTTGGGATGTCTTGATTAGACGTAGAACTGAATTACAGTCAGTGTGAATCAAAGTCCAGGTAGACATGAGCTCTGTCTGATTGAGACGTAGTTTCTGAATCAAGGAGAAGCTTCATAGAAATGATAATGTGTGGTCACTTCTCAGGGGAGAGAGTGATCCTTGGGTGTTTGCTCTTGTCTTTTCTAGGGAGCAAAAGTAGATTTGTTAAGTGTAAAAAGAGTTAAATATTCTACATGTAGATAGAAAGCCTTGTCTTACATACTCTGAACATGGCAATTCCATGTTATATTGGAAACTCCTTGAAAGCAGGGATTGTTTTTTATTCACATTTTGTGCTCCTTAGGATGAGCAGGAAAATCAGAGCTGTGTTCTTGATTGCAGGGCTTACACACACGACTGTAAATGCCTTGAGCTTAGCAGAATGCTCTCATACTTGGTGCTATACTTTCTTGAATTTCTTAACACTTTTGAATAAAGAATCTTTTTTTTTTTCATTTTGTACTGAGCTCAAAAATTATGTTGATATTTGAATGACTTTTATATTGTATAATGAATGAATGAATGAAGAGCCAAATATAGGTCAAATAAGAATACTTTTATAAAAAAAGTTTTCCTTTGGTGTCTTACTCTGGGTATGCTCTATGTGCCTCCCTTAAAACATTATTTCTTCAATAATAATTGAATTCTACATTGACTTTGCTATTGGTGATATTTTTGGAAAAAAAAAATCTCAAATTGTATGGCTTCATGGGCATCACTATTTGAGTCCACACTCCCAATACTCCTGAGAAAGGAGTAAGAAAGCTGTGGCACTCTTTATTAGGCCATTCATGTCTTTTCTTTCTATGAAAATTTGTCACATTCTGTATACAATAAAAGTGAGTGGGAGTTATCAAGATGAAGAAAGCATCTTATTCAGATCCCCCACTGAGATACAGTTTACTGGTTCCAAGCCAAATGTATGGACCATGGCAAACAGGGTGCTATACTTGGCCTCTGGATGTCCCTCCATGTTAAAATAAAATGTTACAATAATGGCTATTACAACTGAGAAGATCTAAAGAAAGCAGACGAGCAACAAAAATCTTCAATAGGAAGGATTAACCATGCTGCATGTGTAGTAAGCAGTGAATGATTAAACTATAAAACTATATTACTGTACATAAAACTATAATATATAACTATGATTATATAAAATAATAGTGATATATTAAGTATAAGATATATATAAGTATATATATTATATAGCATGTATATATACTAACTATATATTATATACCTTCTGATACTATATGTAATATGTATATTATATATATTATTAAACTATATCTGACATGTTGTAGCATGGGAGAGCAGCAAGGACTAGTTTAGTTCTCAGTCCAGACAGCAATGGTACTGTGAATCATTTGTGAGAACTTAGAATAAATGCTGAGTTTCAGATACAGTTGTTCTTGTTAGTGTTGGGAACCCCCCCCCCAACAGAAAACTCAGAAGGATTTTTAACTAATTTACTAGTCTACCCTGTTATGATCAACAGATCTACATGCTTCTTACACTTAACCTAATAATGATAGGTTGAGTGTCCCTATGTCTCTGGTCCATTATCTGTAGATTGTATATTCCTTAATACAGTTGGCAGCTGAAACAATCTTCAGTCTAGAAGAGTTGTACAGTTATGTGTAGTAATGAGAGTAAAAGTTGCCTCATGTAGAGTACATTAAACAATAAGCCTTCATTGTCTGGGATATAGTGTACTGATTCCAAGCCAGTTGTATGGACTATGCAAACCATGTGCTATGCTTGGCGTCTGGATATCTCTCAATGTTATACAAATGTTACAATAATGGCTTAATACTTTATTGGATTTCTGAGTTAATACAGAATATAGAATCAGTGGCTAAAAATATTACTATGAGAGATGATAAAACTTAAACAAATGCAGTCAAACATCGGAACACAGTCCAAAAATGCCATCATGCAAGTCATTCTGAATGCTTGTGAGAAAACAAAGAGTCTTGTGACCTAGCTCCTCCATAACACAGAATTTCTCTTGGAATGTGTTGTCATGCTCTTTCCAAGAGGAATGGGTGTTGGGAGCTGACTCCTAGCAGAAAGCGACTATCATCTTTGCAGTCATCTCGAGCCATATACCCTGACAAGACATTTGTTTTCAACAGCCCACAACAGCTGAACATACTCTGATAAACATCTTGTTTTTCTCACATATCTTGTTTTGCTGTTTAGTGCCCCCAGCTGCAAGGTGTACATGGTCTCCACACTGCAAGGCACATGACATAGTGCCGTCAGCTGTGCTTGTCCACGAGGGCAAAGCATGTGGTAAAGGGTATAAATACCCAAGATTTCCTTTCAATAAAGAAAGACTTGATCGACCCTCTGTCTTGTCTCCATTTTTTGCATCTCTTGCCCCTCCATACCCACTCTCTCTCTTGCTAGACCCTGACCCTGAGGAGCAGAGCAGCAGAATGGGCCTGAACGAGTGGGTAAGAATGAGTTTACCTCCACAGAGACCCAAGACTTTGTGTTAGCATGTATGTATGTCAGGCCTATTGCTGATTTTGGGCCTATGGTTGATTTTAGGCCTTGAGTGTATAAGCAGGGCTGCCCCTGACATCTCCCCTTCTCTAAGTATAGAAGGGCCTTGGCTATTCTAATCTTGCGAAGGAGGGGATAGAGGCCTGACCTCCAATAATTGAAGGGGACCTTGTAATGGCTCTGGTCCTCCTGTCATTGTCCAGTGAGGCATGAGGGCCATACCCATCCCGATGTCTTTTTCCTGGAGAGGGGATACTTTTGACATCAACCCCTATGCAGTCAGGCTTGTCCCTCAGGGAACCCAGAGAGATATTTTTAGTTTTTATTTATATTCCCTTGCAGTGCTTAGCCTCTCAGCCTAAGCAAGAATTCAGATCATCAGTCAGAGGGGGTTCTGGGTGGCCCCTCTCTGCTTGGTCTAGGGGTGGAAGTCCCTTCTTTTAGATTGGGTGGAGATGGGTTTTGGGAACACCCTGGACAGAGTAACAACCTCATCTTGAATCTTGTGGTCCTCCATAGCTAACTTATGCTGATGTAACCAAATAGGTTTTGCTACCAAATTATCTATCTGTTGTATCACAAAGTTAGTCAGTCTATTTAAGGCCCAGGGACCAGAAGAAATCAGCAAAAATAACCCAATTAATGGTCCCAGGATGGGAGGAAGTGGGGTTGACAACCATGGAGAGGTTGAAAACCAATCCTTGTACCAGCTCTCATCTTTCTCTTTCTCTCTCTGTCTTTTCTTGGGTCCTTCTCTGACCTTTTTCATGTTCTCTTTAACAATCCCTGTCTTGTCAATGTAAGGGCAACATTCTTCTTTAAGGGCTGTACACAGTCTAGAGCTGTACACAGTCTTTTCTATTGTAAAAGAGTAATTCAAGTCCAATAAAGTCCTTTGCAATTTTTGGAGATCATTTCAGACAGTGAAACAAAGGATTTCTTCAGATTAGTGATGTCAATCTCTAGCTATTTGGTGTCCTTGTCAATGGCTCATCAAAGGTCTGAGTAGTATAAGTCTGGAGGCCAGCATCAGGATTAGAACTTCTACCGGCAGACATCTCGTGTGTTTCATTTTACCTGGAAAGGAAAAAGAAGGGAATTCTCAGGGAGATTTCTCTTCCCTGGAGGTCACTTGCTATTCATCTTATCTATAGTTGGGCCTGGCTTTGTGGGCGTATCTATTTATTTCATTAATCTTTTTGGCAGCCAGTTAGCTGTGCCTTCCGTGGTATCAAACAGGCATATCAGTCCTTGGCCCCATATGGGATTGGGTCCGGGACATTCCATTTAAGGGTAAGAGGGTCCTTCCACATAGCTATGGCATAGTTTTTATTGGTCTCAGCGATGCCAGAGGCAGTCAGCAGCAGATTTGCCATGAGCTTTGAGTTTTTGAGAGTTAAAAGTAAATGGGCATGATGGAGAGTGTTTCAGGAGACTCCTTCTGGGGGGAAACAGTTTCCCCTCTTATATTTTTAAAACACATTTTCAGAGTTCTTGTAAGATCTGGGCAGAAGCGCCAGCAGCCGCTTCTTCTACACTTAGAGAGTCATAAAGACACTATTTAAAGAAATATAAATCTACATTAATAATCTCTTTTATCAAAGGACTGTTATAGAACAGCCAACAACTAATCAGTCTATATAATATATCAATTAATAATAGCTTCTTCTACTTTTTGTAAAATTACTCCTCTTTTGTCAATTAATTGTTGAGGGAAATTAGGATTCACATCTCTCTCGAGAATATTAAACAGAGACTTAAATTCTTTTGTGGAGAGCTTAAAATAAGATCTTAGCCAATTAGCATCTCCTAGAAACTTTTGAAAATAATTTGAAATAAGTAAACTATCTTTTTTTTTTTTGTCAGACCCATTATGGTTTTTTTTTTTTATTGGATATTTCCTTTTTGTGTTTATAACTCCTGTGTGAATAAGTAAATTACGATGTGATTTAAATAATTAAATAAGTTAATTAATTCAAAAAAGAATAAGTTTACCTTAGCTGTTGTTATCCAAATGCTTCTGTGGAAAAGCATATTTTTTTTGGTCACATGTGGCTTGTCCTTCTGACTATATACTTTACTCCAGTGATTCTTTTAACTCTCAAGAGTATAAATTATCTGATGCTCTCAATAAAGTTGGCTATTGCATGAGACTTTAGTCCACCTCACTTTGTAGGCCACACTCTCTCAGGTGCACAGCTAGTGGGGTAAACAAATGGTTCCCAAAAGTTGGGACCCTCACAGTACAAAGTGAGTGATAATAATGGAGCAGAAACCAGGGAAGCCTTTGCGTTATGTTCAGCTTTTCACATCATTTCTAAAAGAATATGTAGATGAAGAAGTATTGGGTTGAGTCAAAAAGAACACTGAGAAGACAAAAATAATAAGGGGAAAAGATACTGATTGAATAGACATATACCTAGGGGTAAAGATTCCTGTTCAATTTTGGGTCACTTGAGCATTTATTTGGACTGTTTTTGAAACACTTAAGTAGGATAAGGAAGGCATTAATCATGATAGCGAGATGGCTAATTTTTTGAAAGAATATAAACTGGATGATCAAACCTTGAAATTGATAAAAACAGGTGAAGAGAGATGTTCTCTCTGTTCAGGTAAAGCCAACATTAAAAATAGTGCCACTGAGAGCTATGCTTGCAATGGTTACCTCAGCTTCCTTACTGAGCCTCCTTTAGGTATGCGTCTTCTATTGCCTGAAAACAACTCTGAAAAAAAAGACTATGGAATCTAATAATCACTTTAATACTGAATGCTCTCCACTTTTTGATGAAGATTTAGAAGAGTCTATGAAGAGCTAACTTTATAACCTAGGCAATCTAGACTATGGCCAGGAAAAGAAATTCATTTATACCAATTATGCACTAGTCAATCTGCTTAAAACTCTATAAGGAAAGGGGACATTTGACAGTCCTTGAATATTATCTTGAGAGGCAGGAATAGAACCATAGCTATTTGAATCCAGACTAAAAGAGGCATTTGTATATGGAGTAGATCTTTTGCTATCTTTACATTTATTATTTTCTCTATTGTCTACTATAGGTATTATATAGCACATAAGGATAGACCTTTGGGATGGATCCATTTACACCATAAAGGATATACAATATTAATTGCTTACCTAACTTTTTTTGTTCAATTAGTAAATCAGGGGAGGACATGATGTAACAATTGTATGGATTTGATTCTTGCTATGTTATATTATCCTTAACTAACATTTAATTTTAAGAGTGTTACAGAATTCTATGGATTTTAAAATTTCACTTGCAGATTACTATATTAGAATAGGAAATTTTTATCTAGCTATGGGACCTTTTTCATACAAATTGAATTTGTGATCACAAAAAATTGTCTAACCTTCTTCCATGCCACAGGCAGATATTTTATTAATGGCTTATGTAATTGTATAGAGGGGATTCATGGTTTAGATACTCATCAATTTATTAATACTTCTTTTTCCTCAGCTCAGTAGATGGAACTGGCTGCTTTGATTCATCTATTATAGCTAATTCACAAACCCTTAAATATCATTTCAGATTTTGTTAAGATTGTAAGATTATTTCTAACAATAGACTCATATTTGTGTATACTCTAACTTTCCTGGTTTTATTACAGAAGGAAATAAGCAATATGATGCATTAACCTGCCTATTTTTACTTTTCCAGAAGAAAACTGCAAAGGGGTATGCATCATTGTGGACAGATCTACCAAATTCCTCTCAAGCATCTCTGGCCCTAAGACATCAAGCTCAAGATAGAAGGTGAGGAGACAGTGGAAGTCACCAGAAAGATAACAAGCCTCCAGCTAAAGGACAAAAGGTGACGTCAACCATATCATCACAAGTCAAGTCTGTCTACTTGGGCCAAATTAAGTACCTATGCACAAAGGGAGAAGTTATGATGACTGGACCTTCAGCTGTGTTGGTTCATTTATTCATCTGAAGAAGGAACTGCACTGAATATGTCCTTGGGGTTTAAGTCACTTCCTATTTGCATAAGATATCAGAACATTTGTATTCCTGTTAAAGACAAATGTGGGCTCGTGTTCTAAAGACAAATACAGACTTATATTCTTTAAGATACCAGAACTACTAATCATATTGATCTCATTTCAAGCTATTCTCTAGATTTTTCTGATCAATACAACAATGTAACTAATAGTAATTAACATAGTTTGGATCTCTTTTCTCAGTAACAGAGTATTACTTACAATTATTTCAGTGGTCTAATAATTTGTTTGCTTATAGGATCCTCATGTACCAAATGATAATTACATTTATATACAACATCTCAAGTCAAATCACTCTTGCAAGTAGATCTATGTGATTTTTGAGGCCAGTCTGGTCTACAAAGCAAGTTCCAGGATAGCCAGGGCTCTGCTACACAAAGAAACCCTGACTCATCACCCACAAACACTCTGATGTTCTCATATTAAAATAAAAAGGGGGAGAGGTGTTGGAACACAGTTCAGGAATGAAAGCTTATGAGGGGACTTTTGAGCGCTTGTGAGAAAATTCCAAGCAAAGAAGATATGAGTCTTGTGACCTCAGCTCCTACATAATACACATTTGTTCTTGGGATGTGTCTTCATGCTCCTATACGTGGTAGTGGATAAGAGTAAGTTCACTTCAGCTGTTGTTATGTGTATACTTCTATGGAAAAACATGCTTTTTGCCACATGAAACTTGTCCTGAGGATAGCATATTTCACTCAAGTGACTATTATTAACTTTATAGTATAAATTGTACTGATGTTCTGAATAAAGTTGGCTATTGCATGAGACTAGTTGACCTCATTTTTAGGTCCTGCTCTCTCCTAGGTTCGTGCTGCCAACTAGAAGAGTAAACGGCTATGACTAAGTAAATCAGTATTAAGTCTACTGGTTGACTATTTAGAGCTGTAGGGTTAGTCATATGCCAACATAGCATATTCATGTTGTAGTTGTAAGATACAGTTTGAAATTATTTATGAACAAATACTATTTCTCAATTGCTTCTTCTGAACTGGCTCAGAGAGAACTCCTCCTCTTTGCACATATCCTATGTAGAACCTCTTATCTTCCTTCTTTTACTGATTCAATCTGTTTCATGAATGTTATAAGGTATCTTGTAAGCTAAGTTTTCTATGAACAAAGTCAATCTAGGACCTTTTTCATTTTACTCCTATACAATCAACATTAGCTCTTAGTAGAAGCCCATGCTTCTACTGTAAAATCAATCTAAAATAGTTATCTGTCAAAAAAGCTTTGATCTGAGAAGCCTAGTATATCATCCTGATGATAACTGTGTAGAGACAGAAGAATAGTCACTAAATTCTTATATCACTCCAATCCTACAATTTTGTTATTCTTATATCACCCCAATTCTCCAATTTTGCTGTTTGCCGAGCAGTTCACCCTTTGCTTTTTAGTGCTTCCAGTGTTGTCTAAAATTACTTTATATGAAAATCCAACATTTTGTAGTTACAAATGACCTTAAAATAGTTTTACTCTTCTTAAAAGCACTTTAAGGTTACATTTCATTTTTTTGTGATTATTATTTTATTTTTCTAACATCTTTACTAGAAAATTTTAGTTTTATTATATTTGAAATAGTTAAAATTATTTTCAAATTTTGCTTTTCTTATAAGTGCCAAAAGCAATGATCTTATTGAAATATTGAGAAGCCATTTATTTCAGAAAGGTCTAGCATTTCTCTCATCAACTGGTGAGTTCAAGATGCCTTCTTATTTATTTATTTATTTATTTATTTATTTATTTATTTACAAATAAAATAGGCACAAAATATAATTCTAGTTGGTAAAAGTAAGTTTGCTTAGACGAAACTAGGAAATCATTACTTACTAAGACATGGTGCAAACGTACTGCCTATAGGAGTCTTTGGAGACTTGGGTTGGAAAGAGTGAGTACATAGAGAAGTCATGGGCAACTTCTTTGGTAGAAGAGACAAGTTAAAATCAAGAGGAAGAAAAAAATGATGGCTAGCTCCTGAGTGGATGGTAAAATCAGCCCTTTGAATATATGAGAAATCATCTGTCTTCTGTTTTAAGTGACTTTGAGGAACAGTAGCATTAGTATCTGTGGTGGACAGTGTCCTAACAGTTGTACCACCAGATATGCATAGAGAGTGCAATTGAGACATTTAAACACTACTTCAGTATTCCTTACTGAATGCTCAGATTCCCAATTCGTCTTCTAATTTACAAGAAGACATATTAGTCTAAAAGAAACTGTAATTTCAAATGTCTGCTGTTCTATTTTTTTTGAAACTGTTTTAATATTTATGAGTATGCAGTCATAAGTGTAACATGCTAACAGTTTTTACTGTTGTCAATCATCTATCTATCTATCTATCTATCTATCTATCTATCTATCTATCTATCTTTCTCTTCTATCCATTTGTTTAAGAGAACTTTTTACAATGCTGATCCTCTGATCAGGATTGTATTTTCAGAAAATGCACTTTATAGTCATATCAGAAGTTTGGAGAATGTTGCCATGAGAACCAACAAAAGTGCCACTTCCCTTTGGGAGAAACCCATTATAGTTTAAAAACTCAGAGCATTTTAGAATACATTGTTGGTTTTCTAGAAGGCTCATGCTTTCTTTCTCTTCCTGACATCCTTACAGGCAGTTCTAAACCAAAATCATTCCATGTTAAAACCACAATAACATACTGGTTTATAATGTACCACCTTGGGGGTTCTTTAATAAAACTCAGTTTAAATAATAAAAGAAGAAATGTCTACTTTGTAATCTGACTTCACAAACAGTATTTCATTGAAATATGCTAATGTTTTTTGGTATTCTTATAGTGAATTTCTAGAGTGAATTAATCAGACCAGTGATCTAAAGCATCTTAAACTAAAATGTGCCTTAGCTAGTGACATCTCCATTGTAGTTTTCTGACTTAAAAAGGTAGAGCCTGCTTAGCCACTGTACTTGCAGCAATCTAAATTACTGCAGGCAACATGGTGTTGTCCTGAGATGAACAGCAGCTTCCCAAGATGCATTTGGAATGAGGGGAGGAGCTGAACTTCAACAACCAGGCAAGGACAGCCAAGACTACAGCAAGACAAGAGGTGTCTGCTGACCTCTTAGCATTTACTGCAGCACTACTCATATTCTTAAATGAATGCTGCAGCCTCTGTTTTACTAGGACACTTGTTTTCCATTTCTGGAGAAAATTTTGACTCTCCATATTAGGAAATTATTTTTCATTGTTTCACAATATAGATAAATTCCCTGAATGCTCACAGAAACTAGAAACATTAGGTAGACAGAAACAACTTCTTGAGAGAATCTCAAAGGCATGAAGCCTTAGAGACTCCAAGTCCCTGGGGTTACTGCAGCAAAACTCAGCCATATTGCCCTATGAAGTATTGACAAGCACTGCACAGTGGCTAGTGTAGTGACGTTTGTTGTTGTTTTTGTTTTCAAGTAATGAAAATACCTATTGTGGGACTCTGCACATGACACTGATCAACAGTCATATGATGGTTTGGTCACTATGACATTTAAAAACCCACTATATCTCTGTACAATGTGGGCTCTGCTGTCCAGTTATGTAGGTTAGCTGAGCAGGAACTCTCTCTGGGTCTTACTTCTTGATGCTCCTTTATTCATTCAAATCCTACCAATTGCAGAGCTGACACCATAAATTATTATTGTGTTTAATAAAGATAATGACTGGAAAGTTCTAAACACAGTGCCTTGGAAGTCCTAACTGCTAATCTAATCCTCTTAATAGTGCTATGAGGGACAGTTGACAAGGTTGAATCATAGTATAATGAAATATTTCATACAGTTTCACATTGATTAAATATTATTCTCTTCATAAAGCATTCACATCAGATTTTTTACCTCCTAATCTTCTAATATATATTTTTTTGATGAAGAGAAAGACATAAATGGAATACAATTAACCCTAATATGAAACAGATGTCACTAAAATGTATTATGTGTTCTTTCCACCATGAGCATCTAACATCACTGTGGATAAGAAGACACATCCAGAGTTGATGTCTTGACTGCCTTTGGAAATTATTCCCATCCTTATCTGACCAGTTGGGTGGTGATAACCAAGATAGTTCCTCCTTAATTGCAAATCACTGTAATTTCAAAGACAGCTCTTGGCCTTGTAGCAATCGCAAGGGTGATTCTGGTAAATGAGAAACAGTGCCTATACTGAACTCAGTCTTATGTGGCACACAGAGATAGAATTGTTCTGAGGTATCCCACTTCAGCAGCAGCATACCCTTCCTTCCTCAGCCTCACGTCCTAGTCAGTGCAGTTTACAAGTCTTTTTTTTTTTTTTTTTTTTTTTTTTTTTTTTTTTAGCATAGAATAGAGTTTATTCAGGGCATGGGGAGGGGAGCCAGAAGGGTTGTAGAGGCAGAGATAGAGAGAGAGAGAGAGGAGTAGAGGCCGGCCATGACCACTTGGAGAGAGGGGGAAGGGAAAGGGGAGGGGCAGAGAGAAGCTACAGGCAAGAGATCAAGAGAGCAAGAGCTGCAGTTTACAAGTCTTAAGGGGCCCATGACAGTTCCATAAATTCAAAGTAGAGAGCTGCAGATAGAGTGAAGTATTATTTCAAGTCTGTTGCTGAAAATAGGATATTGTGGCTTCAAGAAATATTTAGACATTACTTAAGCTAACCATTATGGGATTATAGTGAAGGTCTTAATGTTATGACTGAACATACATTAGAGAGTGTGCGCACGCACACACACACACTGATATATTATGCCCCAAACAATAGTATCATTTATGTTTTTATGTGAGTACAATTTCCTGTTCTCACTTATTTCCAAACTTAATTTATAAATCTTAACTTATTTAATATTAATTCATATCTGAGTATTCAGCTTCATTGTTTGCCTCCAAAGGTTACTGCCAAAAGCCTGCATGTCATGTCCTCTTGAGCACATTCTGAAATCGTTCATTAGAAGCTGTGACTACTACTCTGGATAAGTTTCCCTTTGCACATGATCCCTCTTGGAATTCAAAGGTACTTATGCAACTCTAACTCTTAGCATCACTATAAGTAAGAGGAAGTTAGGTCTTGTATATACTCAGCGTGTATGGATCAAGAAGTTATAGGGCGATTCAGGACTATAATCTGTGCTTCTAGTATGTAATTTCTTTGTAACACTTCTAAAGTACTAATTCATGTGAATGTAACAATATTTCTTTAAGTATGCAAACATAATTAAGTTTTTGAGATATTTTTACTTGATAATTTATTACATTTGTTGACTCACTCCTATATATGTGAACGCATATGGTAGTTGACAAGCAGGGAAATGAGTTCGTGAAAGTTGCATACATGGAAAGCCTTTTACAATTATAGACTAAAGCAGCATGCAGGGTACAACTTCTAGGCCCTTCTCTACTCTACAATATTGCCATCTTACCCTAACGCAAAATAAGGGTAGATTGGAGCAACTTAGTCTGGTCTATAGTACAAATCGCACTCCATTTTATGGACTTGCTGTTGGAATGAATCTAATCTTAATGGAAAGAATAAGAAGGATGTAATCAAATGTATATGGGAACATTGTATTATACATGTCTATAAAAATATATATGGCCCAGATGAGGAGGCAAGAGAAAGGAGGTTATAGGGAGTAAGAGGAATAGGAAATAGTCATGTTTTGATGAATATTAAGTACGACTATGACTAGTTAGTGTTCAGTTGATCTCATCAATGCAGCTAATTCATGTTTGAAAGGAAATTTGGCTATTCTGAAACATCAGCACTTCTTATAGGGTATAAATATATTTCTTTGTCTAGGATGTTGAACAAGGAGCAATAATTGGGTAAAATTTTAGTTCTAACAACAATGAGAAGTTCTAACTAATTTAAGGAGATTAAAAACAAATCTTTCTGTAAACTTACACAAGAAAAACAATCAGTATCCATGGTGAGTCAGTAGAATAAGTTGCAAACTACTCAATTTGATTTATATGTTAATTAAGTAATTCATATAATTATTTTAAATTGCTAATACTGTTTCTTCAGTTTATTGGTTATATTTTCTCACATGATTTCAGCCTAAGTAGTGTTTACACCCTTTGGATAATGGGTGAGAGATGGAAAAGTTGTCAATATCAGGTTCCACCCTACTCCTACTCATGTTCTACCTGAGTCTCTGAACCATATTGTCTCTCTATCACATTAATCTTGATGTTTGTGCCACCTGTTTCTTAGATGAGAGCATGCATTCTGGCTTCCCTGACAGCATGAGAGAATGCCTGTTGGGAGATCAGACAATGAATGATTGTCTCAACTTAGCTTCCAATAGCACTGTGGTCCTTTTACCAGGATCACTCACTAGTATTCATCTGGGTTTCACTGAGTGATATAACCTGTGGTTCTTTCTTTGAAACAACCTTGTCTAACCCTGTCCAAACTAGATTACACTGCAAACTTCACACCAGATTCTCAACCATTTCATTTTTTTATGCTATATAGCAACCAAAAATAAGTAGAAGAGTTAAATCTGAGAGTTTTGTTTGAACTGAAATGTTCACTCCTTGGCCTGGAAGATTAAGGCTTAAGATCTGGAACGTTTGAGATTTTGCTGTGTTTTTAACAGGCACCTTCTCTTTTATCTTTTCTTTTTATTTTTCTACCTACTTGTCTCAATTTTGTTTTGATTACTGTGATTTAAAAAAAAAAAAAATCTGTGTCCAAAAGCAACATGGAGGAAGGGTGTGTGTGTGAGGGGGTGTGGAATGGTAGAGGAAGGAGTGCCTTTATTCCATCTTCTAATTCTCAGGCTGCAGACCATTATTGATGAAGCTAAGGCAGGAACTCAAACAGGAACCTGGAGGCAGGAAGCAGAGTAAAGACCGCAGAGGAGCAGTGCTTCCAGGTTTGCTCCGTGTGGCTTGGTCAGCATGCTAACGTACAGACTCAGAAACACCCGCACAGTGGTGGCAGTGGTGGCAATGGCCACAGTGTTCTGGGACTGCCCACATCAGTCATTATTTAAGAAAATCTTCTCCCAATGCTAAGTCCCTTACTCATTATCCAATACAAAGTAAGCCTTGTAATCATATACACATAAACAACAAAACAGACTTACTGAGTTGTATTTTATGTTCATTTGCTCACACAAACATGTATCTGACAATAATAATCAAGAAATAGATGCTATCAATTTAATAGTAGAACATGTGAGGGCTGGAGGGAGAGGAGATGATCTGGACAGTTCTAGCAGGAGGAAAGGGAAAGGGTAGGTGTCAGAATTCTATTTTAATTAAAATGTATAAAAATTTTGAAAATTATAATTTTAAATAAAAAATATATAAACATCACACATTGATATTATATAGCTAAAAATATAGAAAGGGGGGGAAGGTAAGTTCTATAGACTTTCTTGTAGACAGTCCAATGGACATATTCTTTTTAAGGTTTCCTCCCCGCCCCTAGATAACACTATCTTGTGTCAAGGTGACAAAAAAAAACTTATCAAGATACTACTCTCTTTCCATCATCTTTTTTGTCCCACACTCTTTTATGACTCTGGCATTTTTGCAAACCTTAATGAACTTAGGAATTTCTTTTTCTACACTGGAAGAAAATTCTGGTACTAATACTTTAGGTTTCTTTATTAAGATGCAAAAGGCTGAGGTAGACAGATGAGGGAAGTTTAGCAGGCCGTTTTTCAAAACCATATCCTGGATTATAAGGCAGTTTTCTTGCTGCATTATCCTATTTTGCATATCACAAATGGAATATGTCCTTCCTTTCTTCATTCCAACTGTAATAAATGGTTTCCTTCTGTCATAAATTCCAATCTTCCTTCAGCAGATGGTTATTTTAGGTCTATTATTGCCAAGCTTATGAGGTCATGTATTTAGAAAGGCAAAAAACATTAAACAAGCTAACGATTCCAGGAGGTCAGTGCTCCTCCCACATTCCCTTTTTCTAGCCTTGATGCTGAGACAGCAGCCTGTGTGCTAAATGATGATACATTAAGACTTCTGATTCTTGTCTGGCTTCCCTTCTTGTTCGTAAGGATTACCTAAGGTACAGATTATTACACAGTCCCACACATGTGCAGACAGGGCATCAGTGTGGAAAGAGTGGCTTGTCCAAACCCAAAGAATTTCTGTACTCAATGCACAGTCTCTTCCATTTTCCATATTGGATAGCAACTAATGAGAAAGCACAGATGACTGGTGCATATTTGACTAGGAATGTTCAGGAGATTATTTCTAGTATGTGGAAATTGGAGAATGGGTCTCTTTTCAGTTATGCTAATAAAAAATTAAATTAGGTTGAAAATATATCATATTTCGTTGCAGCCAAAGAAAATGAATCATGAGCTCAACAACTATTAACTGGTAAGACCCTGTCCATGAGAAACTTGTATATGGCTTTTCATACCACAAAGCCAGGTAATTTCATTTCTCTGCAAAAGTTGTTGAACCATTTAAGCATGTATGTACTTCTTCCTTAAATAGCATTTTCCCTCCAGAGATGGCTGAAAATTAACTGAAATAACTGGTTGGCCAACAGCCACATCACATGTTAATTTAAGAAAGAATAGTCATTGTCTAAATTTGCTTTCTATTGTTGTGTTTACACCACCACTAAGAACAACTTAAGTTTATTTAGCTTACATATCCTGGATCAAAGGTTACTGAGGAAACCAAGGCAAGAACTCAAGGTAGAAATATAGAAGCAGGCATGGAAACATAGCATGAAAGAATGTTGCATAATGGCCTTCACTCTAGTGCTTGCCCTGCCTGATTTCTTATGCACGCAAGAATCACCATCGGAGGGTGGCTCTGCACATAGTGAGCTGGGCCTTTTCCCATCAATCACAGGTCAAGAAATTGCCAAAGAGGCTTTTCTACATGCCAATCTGATGTGGGCATTTTGTCTCTGAGTTGAGGCTCCTTCTTCTCAGATTCCACCAGCTTGTTCTAAGTTGGCCAATAAATATAAATGAATAAGCAAACAAAGAAAAAACAAAGAAAATAACAAAAATCAAAACATAACAAAAACTAAGAACGTAGTTACTAACCTTCATATCACATTCTATTTATCAGATACACCAACCCCCAATGCTATACATCCCTCTTTCTTTTATTATTGTTGTTGGTGACAGTGGATGCATGTATGACTCAGAGAACAACATCTAGAGTTGCTCCTCTTCTTCCACCATAGGTTCCAAGAACTTAAGTTCACCAAGGCTTTTGCAGCCAGAGTCTTCATCTACTATACAAAATTTCTGGCTCATTAAACAATCATTTGAATTTGAAGACTGTAGGACAAAAATATACTAATAGGAACCTAAGCCCTGTATGTATGTAGATTCTCTCTAGATATCTGCTAGGTGTTTTTAAAAAAGATATTTTTTTCAGAGATGTAAAGGAACACATTAGACAATTTCAGAAAATTGTCAGGGCAGTTGTACATGACTGAAAATCCAGGATACTTTTTGATTACTTGTCCATTACCAAAACAAAGCCAATAAATAAAAAATATTTTTTAAAAATTTGAAAATCCAAAGCTTAAACAGCAACAAGGCCTATATTAAATATGTGTATCTATAAGTTCAGTTTCTCTTTTAGCAGATTAGTTTAATGTTCCCATGCTGTGTATTTCTTATATTCAAAGGCAAAATTTATTTCTTTAATATATTTCTTTTACATAGAAAAATTCAAGATTAATGAACATTTTTAAAATTTTTAATGCAAATATTCCTAGAGGGCACTCTGAGGTTAGATCAATGTGTCATAAAACATGTTTGAGAAATGTAAATTATTAGCATATTGACAAGTGGGCCGTTGACACTGGAATGTAAGGTCTGACACAGATTGACAGGTCACTTGACAACACTACAGTGCTGTTTAACAGATGCAGTGAGCAAATATTAAACGTGTTCATGGGTTATGGTTCTTTGGGTCTCATCAGGAGAAGTATAAGTCCTGTGTGGTTCTGACAATTTGGATAATACTAATTCATTTGGATTAATTTATGCCCCAAGTTACCACAGAATATGTTATTAATTTCATGGAAAATTATTTCATTCTTTTCTTTTTCTTTAACTAAGAAGAAGGAGAAAGATCAGATGCCCAGAAATTATCCTTCTCAGGAATGTCTGTTCCTCTGCACTGATGACACTGTAGAACTAGAACCACAGTGAGAGATAAACAGGTGCTGTCTTGGGTCAAAGTCCTCTTGTGCATTGGGTAGCTGAATACCTTAGAATCAGAAAAGGACACAAGAAAAGGAGTCTCCTCTGACACCTAATGATCGCTTCTGGATTCAGTTACCAGAAGAATTTTAGAAAGGTTGGGAGATACTTACATCAATCAAGAAACATTCTGTATTATTATAGCACTACCACCACCACTGTACCCATAAATGTAATGAAGTAGGATCAGCCACCTGATAGAAAAAAAATAGCTACAAATTAGATTTAACCAATTTGGTAAGCCCAGAAAAAAATGTCTACTTATTTGCTAAAAGTTCATTAATAAGTCTAAGGAAACTGGATGATAAATTAGTCGTTCTAGCAAGTATATATTATCACCCATCTATTATGATTAGAGTCTGAAATTCAGTGCTTGGATAGAGTGCTCTTACTACCCATAATTTTAACTATGCATCTGAGGAAACTTGCTTCAGTCTCAGAGCCTGTGGTATGGGTAGAATGGTTGATTAGAAGGAAATCCAATAGCTGTTGCAGGATAAAGAGAAAATGGATGCCAAATTAACAACACACACACATACATAGAAATGTACCCATATCAAATTGTAATGAAAGTATTTTGAGTTCTATTTAATTTCCATCTTTATATATGTGTATCACCATCTGATATCTTTTTTATGAACAAAGGCTTTTGAAAATAATCATGCTAGAAAATGAAAGATCATCAAAAGGACCATCTCTCATTGCACTGAAAGTTGCAACTTTCTAACCCCAAGCACACATTTCCTGAGCCCAGTACTAATTCTACTGTTAACTATTTCTTTTGTGTGTGTGCTCTTACCTTTACTCCTTGCTCAACACCTCCAAATCTGTCCTCAGTTTAGTTACCCAGTTTCTTTTACTCCTAGCTCAACAACTCTAAATCTTCCCTCGGCTTAGTTGCCCAATTACCTTCTGAAGCCCATTGGTCTTGCTGCCCAAGATGCTTTCAGGCTACCCTCCCATAGGCCACTTTCCCCTTCTGCCTACATTTTGGTACATCTCCCCTGTAGTTCTGAGTCTGTTTCATCTTTCTCCCCCAAGTATCTCTATTCTCCTCTTCCTCTCTCCTAGCCTGCAGAAACATGAAAGTCCCACCTCTTTCTTTCTGCCCAGGCATTGGCCTCTGGCAACTTTGTTGATTGATCAAGATCCAATTGGGAACAAGGACCTTCAGGGTCAGTACTTGCAGATTTCCAATTAAATCAAAGCATCAGAACCACTCCTCTACACTCTCACTCTCCTTCTCCTTCTCCTTCCCTCTCACCCTTGCCCTTCCTCTTCCCTTTCCCCCTCCTTCTTCCTCTCATCCATCCTCTCCCTCTGTTCACATGGACCACATAAATATAGAGACAAGTGATCAACACAGGGTGTCATCAGGAATTGTTCCCAGAACTCACTGATTCAGCTACACTGGCTGGCTAGACAAATCTCAGAGATCCTCCTGTTTGTGTCTCCCCTGGACTGAGGATGCAGGTACAAGCCATGAGATCCTATTTCTACATAGTTGCTAGAGATTCAGAAACAAATCTTCATGCTTTATTCACTGAACCATCCCACCAGCCTCCCAGCTCCCCAGTACCTCTCCCCTCTCAGATCCTAGGCATTTCATACAAAAGAACAACAAAGAGAAACTGGTGTTCCAAAAGAGTCTTAATAGAGTAATCTGTTTTAAAGGACTAAAAATAAAAATCATAAAAGATCACACACTACACGAATACAAATACGGTAGCTTACTCCTTATAAACTTTAAGTTTCAGAACATGTTAATGAAACTGCACATGATTTGAAGGAGAATGCAGCCACCCACCAGACTTTACGATTTCCCTCCACTATTTTGAAAACTGTGCAGAGGTTTTCACATTCACTGTAAAGAAAAGCCATCATAGGAGCTTTTCTCTCAATGTATACCTAACTATGACGACATATGCTCCTATGATTAAAATAGTTAACATTCAATTTTAAAGAAGTGTCATGTGCTGATATGGGGCTTAAAGACTTTCCCTTCAAATAAATCGAAATTTTAGGTTTCTCAGAAGGGGAAATCAATAAAAATTTGTGCTGAATTCCCAGTTCATTTTTTTAATTTAAATGTTGCCTTCTCTATGTATCTGCAGTTTCTTTTGTATGGAATTGGATAAGACTTCTTGAACCAAGAACCAGAGGCTGTTAAAAATTCTTTGTACCCTTTTCATACAAACATCCAGCTTCTTACATAAACATTTTTTATCATCTTGGAATGATTCATAAAGCCTCTAATCCTGTGGTGTAATAGGACACTGCTCACTTATGCATTCCAGAGATGAGTAATTTCACAAGCTAGGGAAAGAGACAAATATATTAAAATGATTCTGCAATACAAATTTCAAGGAGAGAAAGGATAAAAATGGAAGTGAATGTAGAAATTGAAGACTTTTCTCATAATAAAAGAAGATGTATTAGATCTGCCTGTCAAGAGGACTTAATACATAAGTCTGCACAAGCAACCTGGCAATCACTCTGCCAGATTTCTTGTTCATGTGCGTGTACCTACAATGTTCAATTTTATCGCTGCTAACTACAAAGTGAAAATTGCACAATAATTAGCTTACATTGAACCATGGGCCAGAGAACCAGTGAGAAATCTCATTATCCTTTCATCCAGGGTCACATCTTTTCAGATTGGCTAGCTTCTCCTAAAATTTGAAACTTTGCCTTAGTAGCTGTTTGTTGAGTCCCTGCTGTTTAAGAGGCAGACTGTAGGCAGGTGTAAGCTGGGTTAGCACATCACATGAGACAGACCTTTTTTTAGAAACAGAACCACATAGTTAAATAATGTCCTTTGTCCTGGCTGAGAAAAGTTAAAGATAGGCAGAGGTTGGCACAGGCAGATTGTTTGAATAGTTACATAAGGTTTCCTGGATGAGCAGACAATTGAAACTTAAAAGACAGTCTAGATAAACAGAGATGGAGAAAGATAATGAGATTTAGACATGATCTCATGAACAAGAAACAATATCATAGATGGCTAGGGACTGGCGTGCTTCACAGCAGTTTTCAGAAATCTCAGATGCTAGATTTCATGATACGATGCTGCCAAATTTGTAAGGCAGAATCAAGGATTACCATTTTCATAAATCTGAAAACTTGCAAAGCTGAAGTCAAGAATGAATATTTGCATAGGACTTGTTAATAAAGGTAGTAAGAATGTTATGAAAAGTATGTGGGCTGAAGCATTTTCTTCAAACCCTTTTCTTTTAAAAACCTTCTCAAAATATGACATCTGAAGCTCAGTGGATAGACTTTTAACTTATATTGCTTTGCTTGGGCATTTCTGGTCTTTTGCAGATATATTATGGTTAAGATTATGGGTTTCTCTCTCTCTCTCTCTCTCTCTTTCTGTGAGGTTGTCTTTTTCTTAATATTATTTATTTATTTACATCTCAACCGCTGCCCCTCCTTCCTGTCCCCCTCTCACTGAGACCATCCCTCCATGCCCACTAGCCTTCTCCTCTAAGAGGGTTCTCCCCTCCCCAGGTTATCCCCCCATCCTCTGCCAGAGTAGCCAGATCTTCTCCCACTGAGGCCAGACAAGGCAGTCCTGTTGGGGTAGAGATATCACAGTTAGGCTACAGCTTTAGGGAAAGACTCCACTCCAGTTGCTGGGGTCCCACATGGAACTGAGCTGCATACCGCCAGCTATGTATGTGCTGGGGGACTTCGTTCTTTGGTTGGCTCTTTGGTAGCTCAGTCTCTGAGAGCTCCCAGAGGTTCAGGGTAGCTGAATTTGTTGGTCCTCCTGTAAGTTTCCATTCCTTTCAGGACCTTCAATCCTACCCCCTACTCTTTCATAAGAGTTCCTGCCTCTGTCAAATGTTTGGCTGTGGGTACTTGAATCTGTTTCAGTCAGGTGTTGGATAGAGCCTCTCAAAGAACAGTTATGCTAGGCACCTGTCTGCAAGCATAACAGGGTATCAATAATGTCAAGAATTGGTGCTTGCCCATAGGATGGGCTTCAAGTTGGGCCAGTTATTGGTTGGCCATCCCTTTAGTCTCTGCTCCATGTTTGTCTCTGCATTTCTTTTAGACAAGACAAAGTTTTGATCAAGAGTTTTGTGGATGTGTTAGTGTCATTATCACTCCACTGGGGATCTATTCTTTATTCTTTTATTTGTTTGCCTGATTGCTTTTGAAAGAAAAGAAAGAAAGAAGAAAGAAAGAAAGAAAGAAAAAAGAAAAAAGAAAGAAAAAGAAGAAAGAAAGAAAAAGAAGGAAAGAAGAAGAAAGGAAAGAAAGAAAGAAAGAAAGAAAAAAGAAAGAAAGAAAAAAAAGAAAGAAAGAGAGAATAGGGTAGAGTGGGAGGAAGAAAGAATAAGAGATAGGAAGGAAAGAAAGGAGTTAGAATTTGGTTGGAGAATTTCAAAAGAATATAGAGGTTATAAAAAAACATAAAGAATATAATTTGTAGAAAAGAATTTCTTCATAAATGAAGTGAATAGAAATCTGATTAGCAATTACAAATTCGATTTTAAACCTAGGAATAAGAAAAATGGCAAGTAAATGCAACTTTAATTTGATTTTAAAATTAAATAATAGATTTGAATATCAACTATCTCAGCCCTCAGTAAAATGTTAAAATTTGAAAGAATAAATAAATTAAATTTGCAATTTAATTTGGTGATAATTGGTTTATTAACTAAGCAAGTATTTTTCTTTCATTCTAAATTTAAAAAACTAATAGTAAATCAATAATATCTTTGTTGTGCTTATCTGTTTCATTGTATTCTGAGCACAACTGTTATGTTATTCTTTCATGAATATATATTGAGTTAATGGATTAATACACTTATATCTTCTGTTTGCGTTTAGCAGCATGAGCGCACACAACAGACTTGCTGTACTGATTTGAAAGAATGTTGTGAGTTTATGAACTGAATTCATCATATTCGAATTTCTAATGTTTATCCTTTGATCTCCTGACCAATTCCTTAAATTTTTCATGTAGATCATTATTACAAAACAGTAAAATTTCTATTCTTGAACGTCTAATGTTTTTTCCTATTATTCTTTGTAATCAAATTTTTTTTTCAATGAATCCATAATTTTCCTCAACAACTAAAGTTCTTTCCTAACACTCTCTTTTTGATTTTTGTTTCTATTTTTTATCTTATTAATAAATATCATATTCTATAGTTAACTAACATAGTACAAAAACTTCATATCAATGTTTGACCCATCTCCCAACTGAAGTTCAAGATTCCCTAGATCCACTCTGTTTCTTTCTCTCATTAGAAAATATCATGATTCTAAGAGATAAGAACACAACATAAGATAAAGCAAAAACTAGCATATCAAAGTTGGACAAACAACTCAACAGAAGGAAGTTGAAAGAGTTCCAAAAGCAGCAACAGACAGGGGCAAGCTGTCCTCTGAGAGGCTCTAACCAGCAGCTGACTCAGACAGATACAGACATCCAGAGCCAAACAGTGGATGGAGCTTGAGGACTCTTATAGAAGAATAGGTGGAAGGATTGTGGGCCCTAAGGAGATAGGAACTGCACAGGAAGATCAACAGAGTAAACGAACCTGAACCCTTGGAGCTCTCAGAGACTGAATCACCAACCGTGGAGCATACCTAGTCTACACAGATCTAGCTCCATGGGCTAGACATAGGCCTCCCTGCACATATGTTGTAAATGTGCAGCTTGGTTTTCATGTAGGTCTCAAACATCTGGAGTGGGGGCTATCCCAAAACATGCAGCCTGTATATGGAGTATGGTCTTCTAAAAAAACAAAACAAACAAACAAACAAAAATACAGTTATTCAGTTATTCATGGAATATTATTTTTTTATATCTCTTGTATTCAGTTTGCAACTACTTCATTGAGAATTTTTGTATGTATACTCATGAGGGATACTGGACTATAATTTATATATTTTTGTTGGGTTTACACTTGATTTCACTATTTCAATATTATTTGCTTTGTGAAGGAGCTTATTGTGGTTCTGAATTTTTTTAAACATAACTCAAAAAGTATTGCTTGTTTGAAGGCTCTATAGAATTCTTGTATAAGTATATCTGACCCTTGGTATTTTGCTTGTTTGTTTCTTTTCATTTTATTCTGTTTGAATGCTTTTTAAATTTTTTGATTTGCTGAAAAAAATTAAAAATAAAAAATTAAAAAAAAAAAAAAGAGTTGGAGACTCAAAAGAGTTTGTGACTCTTTTTCTCACAGTCAGGAGTGCCATAAAAATACAAAGTTAAAACCTATAATATATGAACAATGCACCTGGTATAAATCCATGTAAGCTCTGTCCTTGATGCTACGATCTGTGACTTGCTTAGTTGATTCAGAGGGCTTTGTTCTCCTGGTATGCTCCATCCCCTCTGACTCAAAATCTTTCCACCTTATACAGGATTCTCTGAGCTCTGAGTAGGTGGATTTGATGGAGACCTCCAATTTCAACTCTCTTTCTGAATAAATAACATCTGGCTGTGGGTCTGTGTATCTGTTCCCATCTGCTGCAAGAGGAAGCCTCTCTGATAATGACTAAATAAGGTGCTGATCTAGGAGTATAGCAGAATATCTTTAAGAATGCTTTTATTGTTTTGTTTTGACCAGATGTGTTTGGATTTACCCTAGGACTCTAGGCTATATAGTCTATGGCTATTGGTTAACTAAGCAGTGTTAGATATGGGTTCCATTTTGTGGAGTGGATCTTAAGTTATATCAAACATTGGTTAGCTATTGCAAAAAGTTCTGTGCTACCATTACCCAATCATATTTTGCAGGTAGGAAAAATCAGACGTGTTGTGACCAGGTTGGTGTCAGCAACTTGCGAGTACCTTCCCACACCAAAGAGAGTGGAACATAGGGGAGAAGAATCCTCATGTAGGCACTAGCTTTATTTCTCTGTCCAATGAGTTTTGTGGGTGTTATCCTTGACAAAGGGCCCTGCTGTCAGTTTGTGGGGAGCAACCTTTTGTTTTAGCAACAGCCTGTGTTGTTTTGGAATTTCCATGGGACCCACTTGGCCAACAATTCAGTTAAATGAAATCCAGTCCTTTCACTGGAAGACTCGCCTAATGACAAGAGATGAAGAGTTAATTCCAGCACTCCTTAAATTATTTCACAAAACAGAAACAGAAGAAACACTGCAAGTTCTTTTATGCACAGTTCACAGTTACCCTGATACTCAAACCACATAAAACTCAACAACATAAAAAGAATTACAGACAAATTTCCCTTATAAACATACATGCAAAAATATTCAATAAAATAATACTTGCAAACTGAATCGAAGCACACAGCAAAAAGAGTACATATGTACCATGATCAAATAGGCTTTATCCCAGAGATGCAGAGATGGTTCAATATATAAAAATAAGTAAATGTAACCCACTATATCAACAAACTGAAAGAAAACAAAATCACATGATTACCTCAGTAGTGCAGAAAAGGCCTTTGACAAAACCCAACACCCCTTCATGATAAAAGTCCTGGAGAGATCGTGGATATAAGGAACATACCTAAACACAATTCCTTTTTTTTTTTTAAATTCTTAACCTGAAGTTCTTCACCTCCCTGTTGAACACCTTCAGAAAAGCTTCAATTTGTGAAAAAGTTCTATAAAATTTCAAATTCAATACCACACAAAAGACATCTGCTAATTTTAAAGTTTTATATATATATATATTTATATATATATATATATGGGGGGTGTATGTGTATGTTTAAATTTATCTTATAATTAAATAATTTTCCTCCATTTCATTTTCTCCTTCATCATCTCCCTTGCATCTTTTCCCTTGTTCTCTCTCAAATGCATGTCCTATTTTTCTCTAATTCTTGTTACAGGCACCCATGCCCCTCCCTCCACATATAAGTACAATTTGATCATGCTGTACAATGTTACCTGCACGTATATCATCTCAGGATAAAAAATAGGGAGCAAAATTTATAACTAATTAAAATGTAGAGAACAAGAGAGTGTGTCATTCTCAGTCTCAACTAACACATGTGTAAAACACTTCCTGCACCAGGGTTCAGTGTTCACTGTGAAAAAGGGGGTGGGAAAGATGTAAGAGTCAGAGGAACAGGAAGTTTGCTATAAGACTGTGTCTCCTAGATAAGTCATTTGGATTTTGTATGACAATTCCTTCCCTCCTCCTGGAAAGATATTCCAGTTAATGCTTAGTAACATAATCAAATGTTAGCAAGTGCCATTCTAAGGGGAATCATATTAAATAGATCTGTTAATTCCCAATGTTGATGTCCTATTGGTTATGAAATTATGAGACCCAAATGTATGGTTTGTTTACCACAGTAAGGACTGTCAATTTAGTTCTTAGTAAATGATATTTAAATGCAACTAGCCTTTTGCTTCATTTGTTGAGATAAGTATTACTTCAATCAACATATTATCCATTGATCTCAATTGTTTCTTTTTACATTTGATTGGTCTATAACTAAACACATAAAGACTCAACAAAGAAAAAGTTACAGACCAATTTACTTTATAAACATACATGCAGAAATACTCAATAAAATAACACTTGCAAAAATTATTGAAAACAAGCCATGAATTTGAAGTAGAGAAAGAAAGTTATGTATACAAATATTTGGAAGGAGAAAAAGGAAGCTTGAAAATATGCAATGTTATAAACTTAAAAAAGAAAATAATTAAAAATAAATCTCTAAATAAAATATGAAAAGTATATAAATAATGAAAATCACATAATTTAGTAGATTTTTATACTCACCAAATTACTGCAGATGTAGTAAAGTTTTAGTTCTCTATACTCATTTTCAAAATTCAGCCACCATGGCTGTGCTGCTGTTGAGTTCCAAGATTATTTGTGTATTTTAGGCCCAGATATTTTATAGATACGTGGTTTGTAAACATTTTCTTCAGGAAAAAGAACTCATCTTTACTTTTTAAAGCTATACTTTTAATATCTTTCCTCTGATCTGGGACCCATTTGGAATATCTATTGCATAGACATTGTGATTCCTCAGGTGTCTGTGATTTTTAATAATGTAGACTTCCTCTGTTATAGATGACATCAACAGTACTGCACACTCTTGTCATGGTACATGTGGTGGTGACTTTTAGGAGGAATGTTACCGAGTTAAAAGCCATTCTCATATGCATTTAAAGCACCTGCTCTATTAGAACCAGTTTGACTTGTTCTGGACATTAGGCTTTGTCAATGGGTTTTAGGGATGACTGATTTACCTACCATGAAATCACTCCTTCTTCATATTTCCTCTCTTATAATATTTATTTTTTAACAGACTCATAAGTACAGTCTGCATTAAAGCAGAGAGAATATATCCTATTTCTTTAAGATGAATTGTCTACAAATATCATTTGAAATTCTTCCCCTTAGAAAATTTATCTATACAAGCATTTATTTATATGACTATAATATCATATATTTATATGTGCTCCATTCCTAGACTCAGCAAATTCTCCAAGGAAACTTGGCACATTTTATGCTATTCTAAAAGTATTAGAAAATAAGAACTCTATTCTGGTTGTCTTTTCTATTTGGGTTTATGAGCTGACATAACAATTGGATACATTGTGAATACTAACACATACACAAATATACATATATTTAGCTTCTTATAGGTACTGAAATATATGTGCACTGTATAATACATGTACATACGTATGTGTTTATACAGATACACATAAAAATCTACAAGCAAATATGAGGTCAATTTGAAGACTCCAACTCAAATTTACTATTACATGGTTTGTTCTAGCCTCCTCCCTTGCTTATTTGAATGCTTCACCTACCAGAAGGATGCCTAATTCCATTTGCCATAAATGTGTCTTCAGTAATTACACGGAGTGTTCACTGCCCTGTCAAACTGAATCTGTGAGAATATGACCTTATCCACTACAGCCCAGTGACTATACAGTTTATTTCTTAATCTTACAGATTTTACTTATCTCCAAAATTATATAGGTTAGTACATTTTTATTAACTTCAATGGTGTTATTTCACAACTGAATGACAAATTATATTGTTTTGACAGTTTTTACATTATTAGAACTCTACAAACTATGTTTTTGAACTTTGGATCTAATTCAGTTTTTTCTTTTTTTCTATAAAACCTTATGAACTTTGATAAATGATTACATCTTGTATATACCACTGCTGTGTAATTCAAAAGTAGTGTCAGCAACCCTTAAAAAAATCCCTCATATGTTACCTAATTCTATCATTCTTCCCCAACAGCAAGTGAACTCCTGATAAGCATTGATCTCTTTATCTTATTGCTTTGCCCATTTTCAGACATTCTTGTGATTGGAGTAATAATACATAGACTCTTTAGATTTTTCTATCAGTAATATGTGTTTGAAATTTCATGTATATCTTTTCTTGGGTTGACAGCTCATATTTTGTTACTCTTGAATATTATTTATTGTACGATATACCATTTGTTTACCCAGTCACCATCTGGCTGCACTGAGCTCTGGAGAATGAAGTCTGCACTAAACATTCATGTGCCAACATATGTGAGGTTAAGCGTTGTGATTTGAATATGAAGTGTGCACGATAAGATAAGCTCAGGTAGGCCCCATCTACTGCGAGAATGAAGACCATTCTCAGCAATCAGACGGTCGACATTCCAGAAAATGTCGACATCACTCTGAAGGGGCGCACAGTCATTGTGAAGGGCCCCAGGGAACTCTGCGGAGGGACTTCAATCACATCAATGTAGAGCTGAGTCTTCTTGGGAAGAAGAAGAAAAGGCTCCGGGTTGACAAATGGTGGGGTAACAGAAAGGAACTGGCCACCGTCAGAACTATCTGCAGTCATGTTCAGAACATGATCAAGGGTGTTACACTGGGCTTCCGTTATAAGATGAGGTCTGTGTACGCTCACTTCCCCATCAACGTCGTTATTCAGGAGAATGGGTCTTTGGTCGAAATCCGAAATTTCTTGGGTGAAAAATACATCCGCAGGGTTCGGATGAGGACAGGTGTGGCGTGTTCTGTCTCCCAAGCGCAGAAGGATGAACTAATCCTGAGGGAAATGATAATTGAGCTTGTTTCAAACTCAGGGCTCTGATTCAGCAAGCTACAACAGTTAAAAACAAAGATATCAGAAAGTTTTTGGATGGCATCTATGTGTCTGAGAAGGAACCGTGCAGCAGGCTGATGAGTGAGGCCTCAGATTCCTAGCTCCAGAAACAAGATCCTGATCACAAGTACAATTTGGGCTTTTTGAGGACAATAAAGGACTCATATATATGAAAAAAAAAAAAAAAAGAAAAAAGATAAGCTCAGGTATTCGGATCCCTGGTTACAGATGCTGGTATTATTTGGGGAGGCTATGGAACTGTTAAGAAGCAGGGCCTGGATGATAGAGGTAGGACCCTTAGTTTTGGTCTTGGCATATTATTGTCTGTCCTGATTCAGCTTCTTTATCAACCAGCAGTGTGAGAAGCAGCTGTTCGTGCTGTACTGTGATGCCTGATCCTCTTTGACAGACTGAAATCATGAGCTAAAATAAATCATCTCTTAAGTTTTTTCAGGAGTTTTATCACAGGAATGATAAAAATAACTAATAAAAATCATAGTACCTCTAAGTGGGGCCATCACTGTTCTGTGATAAATCTGAGCACACATTTCTTAGGGTTATAGAATTAATTTGTGAGAGAAATTTGGACATATTTTGAGCTATAGCATAGAGATGTTATAAGATCCTACAAGTAGAGCTTAATAGACAATTTAAGTCTGGGGGACTGAAGCATAAGGATGATAGAAAGGTAGACAAGAGGAAATCCTGTGCCCATATGGCCTCAGATAGGCCTCAGTAAGGCACTGCCTTACTGCTTTATTTGGAATATTTACTCTGTGATATTATATATTGAAAATATCCAGCCCCCTAATCCTTCTTTCTTTCCTCATCTACACCTCCAGAAATGGTGATAGTAGCTGGTAGTTAAGAACTGATAGTAGCTCACAGTCAAGAGCTTAACTCAAGTGTCATAAAACTCTGGACTTTTGAACAATGTCAAGATGCCTAAGACTATAATAATACTGAGTTAGACTGAATGAAATTTGCACTGAGAAATGGCTATTAGCCTTTGGGGTCTGGACATGGAACGATACTATCTGAATGTGAGATGTTCAAATAGACTTGTTGTCCTGTTTGGAGGATTTTGGAAACTTAGTATGTAGGTTTTATCCAGTTGAAGTAGATTGATAGGTTGGGCCTTAGAAGATGAAAGTCTAAGCTTGATCAGCTCTCTGGTTACCATTATGATGTGTGAGGTGTTACCTCTCATTTACAGCAGGGAAACTACCATGCTACTTTATGCATTGATAGGATGAATTGAATTCTCCTGAAACCATGACCAAAATAAGTTATTTTGCAATTTTTGTCAAATATTTCATCTCATTGACAAGAAATTAATACAATGGAAGTTATTATCTCATTTGAGTAAATACCTTAAGGTGGAAATTCTGTGTCTTGTGGTAAACTTGTGTTTAGTTTTCCATTTAAGGATAGAAATATGGTCCAAAGCAAGCAAAACATGTATGCATGCCCATCCATCAACAATGACCAAGGACTCCTATTGCTTTCAAGATCCTGATATTTTCAGTGATACTAGATTTTATCATTCTAATAACTGTGCAGTGATACTTCATTGTTCTTTAAATCTTGAACTCACTCTGTAGACCAGTCTGGCTTCGAACTCAGAAATCACCTGCCTCTGCCTCCCAAGTGCTGGGATTAAAGGTGTGTGCCATCACTGCCTGGCTTTGAGTATTTTTTTAAGTATGCAATTGATTGGTATTAATTACATTCTCAATATCAGGTAAGGGTTAGCACACCCAGGTTTCAAAAAGTTTTGATTACTCCAAATAGAAAGTTTATATTGATTAAATGTGTCTTCATTTTGCTCTCTGCTACCTCATTAGGGTTATAATTTATGTTATGCTTATGTAAATTAGCTTACTATATATTTCACATAAATCAAATCATACAGTATATATCTTTTCATGCTTTTTCAGTTAGCATAAATTTTCAAGATTCTTCCCTTTCTATACATGTATTAAACTGTATATGTATACTAACTGTTATGTTTCTCTCCTAGTGGGTGTATTAGCACATTTTGGTTGTGATTGAATTTTCTAAAAAAATTGCACATCTACATCAATACCTATTTTACATATGTATATTTCCTTTTAAACATAATATTTGAGCCTTTTTTCTAGGAGTTTGGTGGGGTTTTTTTGTTGTTGTAGAAGTTCTTCATAACTCCTGGATAGTAATCTCATATACTATATAATTACTAAATAGTTGCTAATTATGTTTTTTGTCTTTTAGTTATTATATGTAATAAATAATGTTGAAATTTGTGTTAAATTAGATTCTTCTTTTGAAACTTTTGCTTTTTGTATTATTTAAAGAATTTATTGTCAGATCATTACTATATGTAATAATCCATTGATGAACTTATAGAGGCAGATGGTCTTAATGCTTTTCATTAAAAAAATGCAGAGTTTTAGATCTTCAATTTAATGTTCTAGCTGAATTGCTGCCTGAAAAGGCATTAGCAAGTGATTCTCCAGTACAGCTTGAGTGTTCATTTTTTCTACAGTGTCTCTAATACAACCTCAAATATTTGTCTATCTAATAATGAGCCAAGAGAATATGATATCATTCACATTTTATCTATACTTTCATAAACGTGGCTAAACATCTTTCATATATTTTCTTCTTATTCTTTTGTTCACTTCCTTCCTTCTTTCTTTTCTTCCCCCGGAGCTAATGACCAAACCCAGGGCCTCAAGCTTCTTTCACTAAGCTAAGTTCCCCAACCCTTACACAAAATTATCTTAGTTACCTACCTTGTGATATTTTGTTTACCAGTCATTTTTACATTGTAATATTATTATGGATGGGTTTTATATAGCTCTTGTGAAGATGCTGGTGGTTGACTTTTCAGTGGATCCTATATGTAGAGAGTGTTAGTGTCCATCTGCCAATAAATACTATATTTGATGCTAGGTACTTTATCTGCAGCATTTTTCATGTCATTTAACTATTTTTTAAAAAGTCAAAGGAAACAAATACAGAGTTAGGATAGCTTTAATAGATATTTCATGAGTGTACTATTGGAATAGTTAATAATTTCCATACTCAGCAAAGAAGGTTCATAATTCTTGGATCATCCTGTGGGACGATCAGCCTGCCCCTAGGGAAATTCTGCCACTCCCCCAAAAGTGCCAAATAGTCTACATGCTGGCACCAGTATTGTTTAATTATTGACTCAGTTGTTTTTTAGTAAAGAACATTATGTGAGCTTCTTTATGTTCAAAGGATTAGTCTGTATCTTAATACAAAGATACCATTTAATTTTACTTAGAAATTCAAGAAGAATGACATGTGGTGAGATAATTTTAAAAGTATTAAACTATTTTAAAACAATTAGAAAATATAGTCAACTATCACTCAAACTATGCATGTTCTTCAAATTACATTGAATAGAGCTCGGGATCTAATGGCAGAATCTGAAATCTATTTTAGCTTGTTAGAGATTGCCAATAGAATCGCCCTACAGGGAAATTACAGCGTCGTTTGCCTATTTGGAAACAGGATGGTAATGCATTTTCTTTTCTCCAGGAAAGATTTACTTGTATGTTTGAATCTCAACTTGAGAGTACTGATTTATCTTTTGAACACTCCTGGATTTATACCAGTTTATCTGCTTGATTCACATACTCTGAATTATTTTATAGCTGAAAATGTCCAATGGAAATATCCTGTGATACACACAGAACAAAGTGAAAAGTGTTACTCTATTTGTGAGGTTTGGGTTCAATGCCAGAATCCTTTTACTGTGTTAAACTTTTTTCAATAAATTTTACATTTCCAAATTAGTTTGCTTATCCTAAAAGGGAGCTGAGAATCCATGCTGTACACTGTTATGTGGATGAGAGAAGTGGCAGATGTGCCAAGCACAGTACTAAGCAAATGGAGGCCTCTCGAGTCTAGACAATCCATTCCTTTGTTAGATTTTCATCAGGTATTTTGGAATGCTGAGAAATATCACAAAGGTGTTCCCTACTGTGAATTCTCAAGCTCTACTAAAAACAGATTTAGGACAAAGCACATTGGGAATTGAGCTGCAGCCACATGGGTGGAGAAGGGCTGGATAGCTGGAAAGAGACAGAGTTTGAGAAATGTTGAAACAGGAACTTTCACAAATTGGCAGAAACTTTTGACAACTCGAAGAATCATGAATAATTGCTATCTTCACTGTGCATGCAAAACATAAAACCTTCCAGCCAAAGACAGAGCTATACCCCAGTCTCTAACTATTGCTATCTAGTTCTATTAATTTTATCTTATTTTATTATTTATTAGAAGCCTGATAACATTTAAAAAAAATTCTGTCAGGTTACCTGGAAGTGGAATTACTGATGGTTGTTGACCACCATGTGACTTCTGGGAACTGAACCTGTATCGGCAAGAGCAACTAATGCTTTGAAACCACTGAACCATCTCTCTGTCTGCCTACCGAGTAGGCATTAACAAGCATTTCATCTATTGGACTTGTGTTTTGATTTTTATTCTGTAAGCTGGTAACAAAAATATTCCACACACTGTGTACTCTATATGATTATTTAAGAAGTCGTACGTGGTAATGTTTGAGGTAAGTCTGAAAGTGTATAGTCCTATAGTTATTAACCATTGCTATCTCTTGGCCTGAATAGTTTAATAATATGCCGTATACCAGAGAAGATATAAGAATTAAGACAAAATGTTATGTTTAAAAGTGATACATAATTTTCATGAAAAGTATTCTCAAGAAGATATATGGATATTTTCAGTATACAAAACCAGCTTGTATAGATCATATAAAGTTTTATAGTTTTTTATCACAAAATATTCATTAAAGAGAACCTTATTAGAAAATAAACAACAGTCAGCTGGAGTTTTATTTTTATGGGAAGTGTTTACAATTCTTTTTATTATTATTATTATTATCTTTAATCTTTTTTTTAACCATCCTGTCTTTAGTCGTTATCCCCCTTCTATTATTGCTACTTCAGACTTACAACTAGCTTAACACTCAAATGCAATTTCAAGTCCTTTTAGAAACTTAATAAAATAAAATGGACTGTTTTTTTTCCTTCAGGTCATTCAATCAATGTCCTAATAAGGGCACAAACAGAAGCTTGGGCTGTCCTGTGATTCCTCAGAAATGAAGCAAGCAGCTTCCCCGGGCTCTATGAACTGATTTTCTCACTGACACTATGTTGCTCAAAAGCTTCATTGAGCAGAACATGGAAAAGAAACTCCAGTCAATACAACAGTGTGAGCAGCTCGGGCTGGACATACATCTAACTGTTTAGAAGAGCTCCCGTTATTAGAACTACTTCAGTGACACCAGCAAGTATAACAATTCCTTAGGACTTTAAAATGAAGAATAATGTCAACAATTAAACAGATATATGGAAGGAATGAAATACTGCACCACAAGTGTGTGCTGAGAAGCCTGAATACAGAATTCACACATTTGAGAGATGTGTATGGACTTTTCTAGAGTGCACTCCCCTGAAAGCAGTGGCTTCAGCTCTGTGGAATAATGATCTGCTCTGTCCTTTTCAGTATGACTAAAATTCAATTTTGCTATGTGTAATACCCTCTTAAAATTCTTCCCTATTAGGCTTTAAGATACATACTATATCATATGTACCCTGTATTTTGGGTAGGAAGAAAACAAAAGACTAATAGTCTATCATCGGCTATATTGTCCTAATATTTTGAGCATCAGTGTATATCAGTATCATATATAAATATATATATATATATGTATATAAATATATATATATATGTATATATATATATATATATATATGTGTGTGTGTGTGTGTGTGTGTGTGTGTGTGTTTGTGTGTGTGTACATACATACATACATACATATAATACATACATACATACATATAGCCATGAAAGCATAATATGCTGCATTGTGTTTTGATTTAGTGCTATGGAGTGGTTTATTATGATCAAATTTAAATCCAAGGCAAAGGGAGAACTTTATAGAGGAGAAGTTTGCATTTAGGGAAATTTTTTCTTTAAATTCCTTCAGTTATTCAGAGTATAAGCCTAAGTATCTCTTTATAAAAATAGCTCAGCTTTTTTTTTTTTTTCATTTCACCAAATGGACATTTGTACATCTATTGTTTATCAATAATCATGTTAACTTAGAAAAGAGAAGATAAAACCCATGAGACTAACATGATAAAAATTTATAATTAAAAGTCAGCATGCTGCCGGGCAGTGGTGGCGCACGCCTTTAATCCCAGCACTTGGGAGGCAGAGGCAGGTGGATTTCTGAGTTTGAAGCCAGCCTGGTCTACAGAGTGAGTTCCAGGACAGCCAGGGCTACACAGAGAAACCCTGTCTTGAATATAAAAAACAAAAACAAAAACAAAAAACAAAAAAACAACCAAACAAACAAACAAAAAAACCCAAAGCAACAACAAAAAACAAAAACAAAAACAAAAACAAATTCAGCATGCTAATTTTAGACCAGGAAACTGAAGAATATGTGTAACAAGAATCACAAAAATGTGAATTCATTGCTATTTTTGTCTTCCTTGAGAGACTTCTGTACTATACTCTCCAGAATTCAGGTAAGGCATACACTTGTTTCTATACGTAACACATTCACTCAAGAAAATGGAAACTCTTCTAAGACAGACATCATGCCATGCTTTTTGACATTTCTAACATTGAACTTGGTGTCTACATGGTAGTTAATTATCAACCTGACAGAATCTAGAATCTGCCAAGCCAGTTGCGGGATTATCATTACCTTAGTTGATATGGGAGGATCCATTTTGGCTGGAGAGAGACTTATTCTCTAGATATAGAGTGATCAGCTTCATAAAATAGAGTGTGTGCGCTGCTCTGCTTCTGATTGAATATGCAGTGTGACCAATTGCCTCTAGCTCCTGCCATATTGAATTCCTAGCTGTGTTGGACTGAATTGTGAGCCAAACAAACCCTTTCTCTCTTGAGGTTTTTTTTTTTTTCCTTTTTTCTTTTTTAAGAATAGTTTTTTTCATATATAAAAAAAGAAAGTAAGATAGATTAAAAAGTATACCTGAATGGAGAAACAGATTTATTTTGCTAGTTTTAAACATAATGCAATGATTTTCTTTGACAGTGATGTTTGAATTGAGATGCAAAATACAAATGTATAATATGCTCACATAGCTGAAACCTAAGTGTCATCAATCAATACAAATGTAAAACAAAAGAAAATTAGGACTCTACTTTATCCTTACTTCATGTTCTTCTGTAAAATTTTCTTTTAAAATATCTTTAATTGAGAAATATAAATAACAATATGAATTTAGAAATAGAACCAGAAGATCCAGTTTAGAAGACTGATTTTTGGGATAAGAAGAAAAATAAGAATTAGACAATCATTAGTTTGACTTGAATACAGAAAATGTAGCCAACAATATTAATCCCAACCCTTCCATAAAATGATTCAGAAATACTGACAGAACACTAAAGCTTGCTGAGAACCAATTTCTGGATATGAGTTCAGAGGCAACATAAATATTCTGCAGTGTTGGTGAGTAGTTAGAAAGGCAAGAGAAAGGACACAGGAACAAACAACTAACTAGAAGAGGTATAGTGAGCTACAAGGATCACAGAGAGTTGGAGTAGATACATCGCATGAAGTGAATGCTCAGCTGAGGATTTTATGAAGACCTCCACATCTCTCTTACATATTTATTGGAGACAGCTTAAAAACAAAAGCATTTGATTATTTAGGTGACAACACAGAATGGAGAACTGAGTATTTGGGTTTTAAGTCTGGTAGGTGTTGGCAGTTCTAATGACAAGTTTTATTGGCACTCTTCTTTCATTAATTCTGTACCTCTCATTAGACATAGTATCACTCAAGTTTATCTTTTTAAAAATGTTGTAACTATGGAAATACATAACTGCTTTTCCCTCTGAAAACTGGTGGTATTGTTTTTGCATCTGATTTAACTATGACATGACCTTAGGAATCAGGGTCAGGACTTCTGTTTGTATAACAGAGTTAGGCTAAACCTTAATATCCGTGAAACATTTCCACAGGCAGGCAAATATGCTAGACAACAGTTGAACTGGATTGCTCTTGATATAAAGCTAAGATTATCATGACACACCATTCTGGAAAATCCTCATACAATCTTGGTTTTAGAAAACACCAGTCAGATCAGCAACTATAATAACAACATCATCAACAAAAGAGTTTCCTAAGAAGCTAAATACTAAATCAAGCATTCTTGTGTATAACTTGACCATAATTACTTCATTTTTCATAATGAATGAAAACCCACTGGAATTCTATTACAATCCCATGCTTTAGAATAAAATCTTCCTAGCAATGGTGCCCACAATCTCTCACTAAATTTACTTCCTTTCAATCCCAACTGACAATTTTAAGTGTTGCCTCTGATAGTTACTTCTGGGAAAAAGACAAATCCATTGAGATCCAGAGGGATCACACACAGTGCTGCATTAGATGCATTTTAAGACATCCAACTTAGTTCTCTTCGGACTTCAGAATAACAGTTGAACATTATTTTCATGGTTTGTTCTTGTCCTTTGGATTTACCAATGAATACAATAAAGAAGTTTTATAAGTAATCTTTTTATAGTTGATGCATTTTACTATCATGATATTACATGATACAGAAATGACTTCTTGTCATTCTAATTCATTTTCGAATTAAACAGCCTTCACTATGAAGGAAGTAGCCAATGCAAACCAACTACCCACATCAACATGATGATGCCGAGATATCTCGACTTCATTTAACAGGTAAGTAATGTGCTCTTACAGCATTAAGATGTATTCAGATATACCAGATGCTTATTCCAATGGTTATAATGTAGAACCTCCTGTATTACTTGATAATGACAAAGCACATTATGAAAACAGACTTGTCTATTTCATAGTCTTACAGACCCTCTTCATTTGTCCAAAGATGTAATAACTTTTATGAAGTGACTTATGACATGGCAAATTCATATAAACATCATTTGAGTTTAATAAATAACATATAACTAAGTTAGATGAATAGATTTTTGTGCAAGGAAACCTCTATCATAGCTGATCTGCAGAGCTAGTGGTTAGAATTATCCTATGTACCATCCATTACTGAACACTGAAAGTGGCTTTGCTGGAGGATCAAATGATTCAAAATATTCTTATTAAATATCAAAGGAACCATTTCCATCTACGCATTAGTGGCTTGAAATATGCCTTAAAGTATTCTCTTAATGTAAATACTAATAATGATAAGCTTTAGGGAACAAAACCCTAGAAACTAGTAATGGGCTACTTAAAATTACAATAATTTACTTACATCAGGTAAAATACTGTTGGATGCAAGTAACCGTTAATACATCAGTGCTACTTTTTGAAAGCATTCTACAGATTAGTAAGAACATCTAAAACACTATTTTTCCCAAGTGACAAGTCTTACAAGAAACTAATTAGTCAGAATTGAGTTCCTTTCTCTGTTAATTCTTCAAACTGAGTTCAATTGGCAGTGAGAATGTAACACTAAATATCACAGATTCCAAGATGAAAGTTTATTCTACAACTGTGAATAGAAGAAGCTGAGTCATAAGAGGCAAAAAAAAACCCCTTCCAGAGCTTTGAAAATCTGACAGGACTTCTGGTTTCTTAGGGTATAATGATCATAGAAAGTCCACTCTGTCCAAGTGACCTCTTCTTAGCAGTGCAAGAGAAACGTAATCACACAGGTTATTACATAGGGTTGTGGAAGAACCCAGTGAAATATCAGGCATCAGATGGAAATAGGAGAGACATTCGAGTGTGTTTCAGGATCCTTGGACTTTTGCAAATTGATTCTCTGTAGCAGCACAGTCAAGTAGAGTTTGAGAAGGCCAGCTATGGCAGGTTAAGAATAATGTGGACCTGGACCCCACCGGACACGCGAGCCTCAGGTAAAACCAGAATAAGTGCTTCCAGATCACCTAATCAGACTCCACACCTAGAGAAATTAAATAGGAATAAGTAGCCATAGGTTCTGTTGCCTAATTGGAGAAAGGTAAATATGCCTGTCCAAATTCCTTTAAAATTTCTGCTTTTTGCATTTTTTCTTATCCAAAGACTATAATTTAAGTAACGTTCTTTGTGCCACATCCCACAAGGACATGGCTAGTTAAATTTTTGTTTCAGAACTTTCTTTTAAACTTGTTCTTCTCAAGATAATACTCTCTACTTGTATTATTCTGAAATGAATCTGAAAAATCCTTCAGGGAAGTGGAGAGGTCTTGGAAAGCATTCCTCTTGGCTTACATCTAGCTAAGATTCTTTTCTTTTAGTATGTCTTACCAGGAGAATAGAGGACAGTGAAAGATTCCCTGAGATTGTTTACACAAAGCTGCAGGAACCTGGAATTCATCATAACACTTGGGCTCTGGAACATTTCATATTGCTCCTCATGCTACTGAAGAGAGGGATTTTGTGCAATCTGTGAACGTAGTCAATAGTAGCTCGAAATTGTTATTTAAAATCCCACTCCATTTTGAGGCTTACATTTTCACTTGTTACAGTATATGTATGACAAAAGGAATCCTCCCAGTTTCAATCAGAGAAGACTTTCCCTACAAAAAACTGTAGTGAATGCAGAGACATGGGAAGAGGCTCTCTGCAAGGGACAGAACAAGCAATGGTTCTGGACCCAGTCCTAAACAGAACATTAATGGCTATTGAAGCCTGTTGAAGGTTGATGGTCCATAAATATGTAAGAGTTGTAGAATATCTGGTGAAGGGCTACAAAAATGCTATTCTCTAGACTAGACACAATAATACCAATTTTTAATATATACTGATTATTGTATTAGTTTTTTTAAAAATTTCATATGATGTGTTTTAATTATATTTACCTTCCTCTTTCCAAACATCATCCAGATTCATCTCCCTTCCATACCCACCCAACTTTGTATCAGTGGTGTTTCAAATGAAACTAGCTGTCATAGGAGCTTCACAGGGAGCATCACTCTTAGGAGATGTGGTCTTGTTGGAGTAGGTGTCTTTGTTGGAGGAAGTGTGTCACTGGAGGTGGGCTTTGAAGTCTCAAATGTTCAGACTGGGCCCAGTACATGCTACCTGCCAATTTAGATGTAGAACTCTTAGCTACCTCTCCAACACTGTGTCTGCCTTCATGCCACCAAGTTTCCTTCAATGACAATAATGGGCTAAACCTCTGAACTATAAATCAGTTCCAATTAAATGTTTCCTTCTTAAAAGAATTGCCAAGGTCATGGTGTCTCTTCACACCAATAAAAACCCTAATTAAGACAGCATCCTCTTGCTTTAAACCTCAAAAGTCCAATTTGTGTTACCTTTGTCTTCTTAGATCTTCTATAGGGTGTGAACTTTTTATAGTTTACACTTTTAGGGAAAGTTAACTTTCCCTCTCCAACCAGCTATAAAATATCAATAGCACTGTAGTTAGGGATGTGATTTTGTGTTTCTCAAACAAACAAACAAACAAACAAAAAACCAAAAACTGCACTTACCTGCACTGGGCAGACCCACGACCAGCACTAGCAAAATAAGCAAGAGGAAGTAGCTTGTGGATCCCTAGCAATTACCTCTAACCTATTATTGTCTATTGATAGACTCCAGGAGAGTGGGAAACAATGTCTTTCATTGTGTTCCAATCTCTGAACCCAAGGACACACAGACAGTGCTGAATGATCTCAAAGGGGCATAAACTGCACATAAGAGACAGAATTGTAAGGAGAAAGGGTATTAACAGAAATGATTGGAGGTAGGGGTAAGAGTGAAACATATGCATTGAATACATGTGTAAAATAAGTTAAAACCAAATTTAATTACTAGCTTTAATGATAACAAAGATCTACATTCTTAGAGAACATTGACTTTTCCTCTCCCAGTAGCTGTCAAATGACAATTGAACCTTAGCTAGAGGTGTGACTGGTGTGACTTTGTGTCCATGTCTCTTATAGTTGAGGCGATTTTAAAGCATGGTGGGCAGAACCTGCAAGAAAACTGAGAAAGTCACTCAGGTATTCTTTTGCATACATGGAATTTCTAATGAATTTCATTTTACAGTGAAAACTCTTTCTTTTAAATCTTTCCTATTGCAGATACAAATGAGGTTGCCATGAGTCTAGGATATCCGAGCGTGAGAAGTCTCTTCTGAGCCAGTGTCCAATGCAGGGTTGAAAAAATGGCATCTTTGAAGAAGTGTGAATCATTTTGGAGTTTAGTACCTCGGATATAAACATTTGCTTTTTGAAACTTATCTTTCCCCTTTCCTCAGAACTAACGTAGACACTAATATAAAAATAAAGCAGGATTTTGAAAGTGAAGTGTCTATCAAGAAGCAGAAAATTCTATGAATTTTATAACATGGAGTAAGCAAAAACCAATTCTTTGGCAAACTACTTATGTTTCAGCTTCTACATTTTCCTGGAAAACAAAGATCAGCTTAAAAATATAATTATAAAACCATGCAACACAAATATTTGATATTTAAAACAACTCAGAGTCAAAAATGCTCACTTAAAGTATCATCGAGAAAAAATGTTATTTAGAAGATTAAATGCTCTGAAAAGAAATGGTGATATGCAGAAGAGCCTGGGAAGATATTCTTCAGACTCAGAAAGAACAGACATTCCATCCCCAAAACTACTCTATATTCAGCAAAACTATCAATCACAATCAATGGAGATATTCAATACATAGATTTCTTTAACTTCTCCAACAGGTTGTGGTGATTGTGAAGAAATATACTTATTTTTATTTGAAAAATGGATAGCAAATAAATCATAAATATTACCACACTTACATGTGTGTGACTTATTGTCTAAATTTATAGCATATAATATAAATAATAACTGTCTTAATAGTGAAAGCTTTAGATACAGATTTGTCATTTTATATTTGATTTAAGTATACCAATTACCAGCCTGTTTTGTGATTTAGCATTACTAATTTTATACTGCTTTTCACATGATTTTTTTTCAGTCAGTTAAATATGCACTTTGAAATTTTTTCTCCAGTACAGCTCAGCTATAGACAAAGGAGGCAGAAGAGTCAGTTCTGCTGTAGATTGCCAGAAAAGTGACTGGGCAGCTCACCTAGGACCTTACATCCTTAAAGATGGCGTAGTAGGTAGCATTCCCACCTTATATTACAGACATCATAGAGACAAATAATATGGTTATAAGGACCTAACTGTGAGGAGTAAATGCATACATCAGAGGAAGAACTATTCTCATTGTTATAGTGATAAAAAAATAAGCATATTCTAAATCTGAATAATGAATACAAGAAAATTATTTTTATAGTGAAAGCACATTGGAAACTTTGAAATGGATAAATAGCAAACTGTTGAGCTGGGAAATTTTGAGAGCATTAATCCTGCCAGAGGCACTTCAGGGTGTGGCTATTTATGACACTCCTGTCTGGCAGCTTTGAGGTGAGTCAATGGGAGGTTGCACCTCTCCCACCAGACTTTGCAGAATCATTTTTCTTTGATGTCCAAACAAGCTGTACTTCTTCTGGGCAGGAGTAAAATCTATGGCCTGATCAACCAAGCAAGCTTTATTTCCTTGGTTTTCGTAAATGTCTATTGTTTGAAATTGAACACTGAAATGGAATCTCCCTGTGAACCCATCATGTGCTGAGCCTCTTCCATCATTTTTAGTTAAATGTCACAAGGGACAGACACAAACAAGTCCTGAAAGGGCATCATTGTACCGTTGAAGTTGGACATATATTCTCTCTTGAATACCAAATTGTCATGTAAAATGCCCTTGGAGGGCTGGTTCCTTTCCCACCTCGCTGTATCTCAGGTCCACTGTCTCTGCACAGGAAAGCTCTTCTAATATCCCTTTTCAGTCATGTTCTTCTCCAACATCTTTCTTCTTTTCTAATTCCGAATTTATTTTTCAAAACACTTATTTTGGTTGTCATTGTACACTCATCTACAGAATTGATTAATGCCTCTTGTTCAGTGGGAAGGGTAAATTAGACAGGATTGATTGATTATCATATATCTTATTAGTAAATAAATAAAAAGTTTGAAAATTACTAGGAATTTAGTTAAATTGAACATCAATAAGCAGAGCAATTGCTCATATCTAGAAGTTGTTTATATAAATTTCAAAATCTTTGAACATGTGAATTCTGCAGTATGTTATTTTTATCACAGTTATGTCTTCAGGACTTGTTAGAGTTCCATTTTAGAGTTCTTTAAGAGTTCCATTTTAATATCTTCAATGGGGGGAGTGGGATACTGAAGATAGGAAATAAAGTACTGTGAATTTTAAACAGTTATCAATACATGTACACAGTTGTATACTTAAAGTACAATGCCCCAAACATTTCCTTGAAGAAAATTTTAATTTATCATATTAATATTATTTCTACTTAAAGGGTAACAGACATCATATAAATGCCATAGAATTCGATAAAAGCCACAGTTGAGACAAAATGACTCTCCTAATTCTCCATAGTATTGATTAAAACAGCTTAAGAAGTTTACATAGTAGGGACATGCAGAGAAATCTCCAAGATCTGCAGAAATGGCTGGGTACCTCAGAAATAGGCATCATAAAGATGAGTGTGCTCAAGTACTGCTCTTCCTCCTCATTTTTATAATTGTGTAATATAATTGCAGGAGAAAACACAGACGTGACCTGGCAGACAGCTTACCTGACACCCTGTGCTTCTAAATAAGAAGCACTATACACCATGCTCCTGATTGTTTTCAGAACACTGAATTTCAAAGTAGTATGAGTTGCCAGTAGCTGGCCTGCAGATCAGTCTACACGCTTCACATCTCCTTTTATGTGCCTCTTCCACATAGAGATCCTGGTTGTATGAGTGCTCATTGTCCATTCAAAGGGAATGTGCTAACCAGTCATAGTTGATAGGCTTCCACTATATAACATGTACTAGTTGTTCACATGTAAAAAAGCAGACATTGATGCCTGAAACTATTTCTGAAGTGGTTCATCTCAGCGTCCTGTATTGAGAAAGAGGCATCACAGTCTTGGACATAATTCCTGCTTAGAAATTGTGAAGCAGATTGTTGATTTCTCAGCTTTTTATATTTGCCTTTCCTTTAATTAATTTCAATAAATTCTGAATGCCTCTTTATACAGAAAAATGTCAAAATACATAGTAAAAATTGTAAATTTATCAGAGATGTGTGTAAATGTATGCCCAAGTGCAAATCATATTGCTTTTTCATAAAAGCTGCAAAGCACAGAAAGTATTGAAGATAAAAGAGTAGACATTGAAAGTTATTGATAATAAAATGGTGTGATGTACATTATATCTATAGAAAAATAAACCAAACAACCTGTAACATATATAGTTTTGCCCCTACACACTTCTCATCTATATAGTGCTAGTCAATTTACTGTTTCATTTAAGAACATTATTAATAAAATTTATTGTACTATATAATAAGGTTTACTTACATAATTACTACAAATAAACATTTCTACTCTATTTTTGGCTTACTTAGTCTTGATTTGTGGAAAAGATTTTTCAGAGAAATTCTAATAGTAATCATAATGAGATCCTGAGGGTTTTTGTTTCTTGATTCAATTGTTAGGCTTGCGACCAATATGTTTAAAATTTATATTCACTTCTGTAATATTGTTCATAATATCTTCTTACTCTATATCTTGTGCAATTGTTAATATTGTATTCTTTAAGTCCTCCCTTCTCACTTCTCTCTAGGCCCTCTACTCTCTATCTTCATTATTAAACTTTGAACTTCCATGAAAAAGTAGTCATTTATTTTGATGTAAAAGGTCATTTGATGTATCTTTATTCTCAGTTTCACTTACAGAGTAGAAACTGCTCAACGTTCACTAAAGCTTTTCTGTATGGATTCAGTCGGTATGGAGTAAGATAAACAGACCAAACAATCCTCTTGCCTCCAGCTCCTGAGAACTGATATTGTAGGTTTGCTATCTTGCTTCCTTAATGAAACACTTTTGGCACTAGACAAAATGAAGCAAGATAAATTGGAGTACCAAGTATGTCCAAGTACCTTCACCTAAATTCCAGAGGGACACCCAAGGCTATACTCATATGAGCAAAATATTCAGAGTTCAGACATAATATGATTGGCATTGAGAAGAGAATTCTATGTACTATAATCCAAAAACCTATTGTTAAAGCACTACCTGAGCCTATAGTCAGGAAGTATAGCTGCTTGTATTCTAATCCTAATTATGTCCCCCACCCAAAAAAAATACTGTTCACAACAAACCCTCCAGTTGGTTCTTATTGGTAAATAAAGATACCAACAGCCAATAGTTGGGGAAGAAAGAGGCGAGATTTCAGGATTTCAGAGGCTTAGGATCTGGAGAAGGAGGAGAGGAGATCTGCCATGATGGAAGAATGTAGAGGAGGAGAAGAGAGACACTATTCCTGAGAAGAGTGCAGGACAGGGAGGCATAGCCACCTTGTGAAGGATCCTGGAGAGTACAGATCAGAGGAGTACCCAACTGGGTCTAGAGCAGTCAAGATAGAACTGTAGAACACAGAATTTAGTAAATAGTAACTCAGAATTATCAGCAGGAGGTAGATTCTATCAGCAGTATAGGTTAGGCAGTGGCCCAGCTATTGTGCTGTTTAAGGCATATTAAAATATAAAGGGTGTGTGTGTGTGTGTGGTGTGTGTTTTGTGTGTCTTTTATTCTGAAAATTAAACCATGCCAGGACTTATTTACTAATAATTAATAAAACAATGGAGAACTTAGAAGTGCCATAAACTAGAATATTTTAGTAGACTTTATGTGAACCTACTGCATTTTCCTTGTTTCCAATGTATCGTGTCAATGGATAGACTGTGTAAATTCAGAAAACTTCCATCTAGTATTCTGAAAGATAAAATATGTAAACTTATTCTTCCCATGAACTGGACAGGACAAGTAGAAACCAGTGATTGCCCTTATTGGCTACTTTTCTTGTTGCCATAACAAAATATCTAAAAACGATCAAGTGGAGAGGATTTATTTGGCTTATAGCTTAAGAGTCTAGGTCAGAATAGTAAGGAAGACATGGTGTTCAGATGCCGAAGCTACTTGCTTACATCTAAGTATCCCCCACACGTTTTTTTTTTCTAATTTTCCCCTTTTGATTTGGGACAAGCCTTCAGTCCATACCATGGTGCCATCCATGTTCAGAGTAACATCTATTAATCTTTTTTTCTGGAAATGACCTCATGGACTGCCCAGGAGTGAATTCCTCTGTTCTAAGTGTAATCAAGTTGGAAATAAAAATTAACTATTTCATTGCTTTAATTTTAATGCTAATGTAGACTAATATTGATGGTTACTAGCTTGGGCATGTGATTAGGCATAAAAATACTGACAATGCTTTATTAAAAAGGTGTATACCAGTACATATATACAGCCTTATTACAATATCTATGGGAATTTGAGAGGTGTGTTACTGGCAGATCCTTCCAGGTTTGAAAGGGAATTGGAAGTAGAAAATAAATATCCTGGTGTGCTTTCTTAACGTGGTGGTTACTTAAAAAGAGAAATATGATAGAAATAAATTGGCCCTTAGATATCTCTCTCTTACATACTCTGAGGTACAAATTGCTAGCAAGAACTATTTTGGTCACTGACAAGAAAGAGACTGTTCAAAGATATGGGCCAGATTCCCTAAGGAAGGGCCCTGCACATAGCTGGCAAGTAATATTGATGCTGGTAGTCCCTGGAGACTATAAATGAGTCCAGACAGGAATAGACATTCTAGATAGGGTTTCAGACACATGGTAGGAGATGAAAACACCATAAAAGGACTGAAACAGAAGACGGGATGATTGGGAATGCCAAGTCATGTTTCTTCCAACTAAGAAACACAAGAGCTCATAACATCTAAGAGTGGGCAAAGGAAATAACTCCTGGGGAAATGGTGAGATGTAGAATAAGAATGGGAAGTATGAACACTTATCTACAACTGGGCAGATAAGCGAAGAAGGGTTTAGTTCTACTTCTTCATGTGTGTGTTCTCACACCTAACATGAGGGGGCCAAGAGAGCATCCTCACAAGACATATTTGTTCACTTTTCTGTAATATCTTGGTACATGAGCTAGGGGAAGCTGGTATTTCTACACTATTTTCTCACGGTGATTATTCCAATTTCACTGTCCTTTTTCTTACTTAACATAATGGATTAGGTATCTGGCTTGCAATTGTGAGCGGCAGAAGAGGGGAAAATCTTTAAATAAACAACAACTAAAAAACCTTATAACTTTAAAGGTTTATTTTTAAAGATTCATTATTTACTTATTTTTCTAAATTGTGTGTGTGTGTGTGTGTGTGTATGTGTGTGTGTGTGTGTGTGTGTGTGATGCACACACATGAATGGAGATGTCTGTGAATGCTACAGGACTCAGATATTCCTGGATCTGGAGTTACTGGTAGTTTTGAGCCACCTTTTGTGGGTGCTAGGATTCAAAGACAAGACCTCTGTAGGAAGAGAACAGACTCTCAGCTGCTGAGTTATCTCTTTAGTCAATTTTAGCATTTTATGATGTAATTTCTAAGGACCTAATGAGCTATATTGAGTTTCTATTTGATGAATGTAAGAACTAATAAAAACATAGTAAAGAGAAAAAAGATGTATTGTCACTGTTTGAGATGACTCAGTAATTATGTAACCCAACAATCTGACCATGTATGAGTGGGAATGGGCTTAAGGGGAAGTACTTGCTGGACAGTTGTTGCTACAAAAAGCTGAAATATTAACAGTGGTCAACAATCTTGATTTTCCAGAAATGGATTGGCCTAATTTCCAGTGATTGAGGAGTCGGTGGAACTTAGCAATTAGCCACCGCAGAATTGTTTGAACTCTGTTTCTCAGGTTACATCTACTGGCATATGAAAATATAGCAGGTGTTGTTTGTGTCTATAGCACTGACACTGATATTAAATTATGCCTTTACTTGATGTAATACTGTACAAATAGGAAAAGAATGGCCTATGGAAGAAAAGGATTTAGACAGTCACTACAGAATCCTATACAAATAAGAGTAAAATAAAACAAAAAAAATGTGTATGTCCCAATGAGGTTGTTGGAAAGACTAGTTGCTTTATTTAGTCTTTCAAAAGACTTTCCCCAGTTTTTCAGTTGCAAATGTCTTGTATATTTATAAGGGCATTACTGATAAGTGATAGAAGCACTTTCCTGAATGCGGTTGTTAAGAACAGTCTCATTGATTTGCTGTAAGAGAGCCTTAGACAAAGTCCAGATATATTTTTTTTTTTTGCAAAAAAAAATTAAAAATGCCCTTGTCTAAGAAAAGCTTTGGAGTCTGTCTCTGACTCTTGAGAAATAATTTCTAAATATCTTTTATGTTTCTATTCAAAATTTCCTTTTCAAAACTTTAAGTCCTGTTTCCACATGCATGATAAATTTCAAAATACAAGATTTAAATGCATTTAGTGTGTGCACATGTCTGTGCATGTACACGCTACAGTGTACGAGTTGCTTCTTCCCTTCCACAGTTTGGATTCCAGCAAATGAACTCATGTTGTCAGGCTTTATTGAAAGTACTGAGCCACTGAGTCATCTTGCTGGAGTATTGTGGAGTATTTGTGTTTCTCAGTGAGAGGAGGACCTTTGTTATTCAGGGCGGGCCTCCTGGAGCAACTAATATTATTGCTAATGAGGTAATTTATGGTACACTTTTGGGTCACATGACATCAGCTAGACCCCCAGAATGTGGGAAACTTAAGACTGAGTTTAGTGAGTCAATTAACACATTGTCATTGTAAAGTCCTCAAAGCCATAATTTAAGCACCAATGAGTCTCATTGGGTTCAGAATGCTCAATTTATACTGCCACTCCGTTTTGCTAGAAGAATGAGACATTCTGAAAATAACTCAACTTTCTTCACATTAAAATCTCTTCTGGACACTTGCCTATGTGTTTATTCCCCTGGGCTCATTTTAATGAGATTTTCCTTATAATAAACTGTAACCAGATAGCTTTAGTGAGCTCTGTAAGTCTTTAACATGATCTTTCGGGCCTGAAAGCTGCTCAGGTGACCTAGAATTTAAGTTGCTGTTAGAAATCCTAGGCAAATATGGCAAAAAGCTATGGTCTCAAATCTTGCACTGTAGCTAACTTCAGTGTATGTTTTCATGGGTGTGTTTAGAAATGAAGAAGTCAGAAAAAAATTAGGAAAACACTCTGTCCATGCTTAAATTATTTTAAACATCCTTGTAACTTATTTGAGGAAGCCACAAAACAAGGCATACCAGGTCTATTTAATAAAGACTAATCTTTATGATATGAAGAACATTTGGACAGAGACTTCTCTACACTAGAAAGAATTTATGCACTCCAGTGAAACTTCTCAGGGTACCAATGAAGAAACTGATCCATTTTTCCCCTTGTTTATTGAGATAATTGTTAATTGCTTTCAGACAAAATTTCAGGAAATACACTGGTACTCTATCATCTTGAAGAAATTTTATCAAGCTATTTTTACATTGATATATATATATATATATATATGTATAAATTTATATATGTATGATATTGATATATATGTATATATGTATAAATTTATATATATGACATTGATATATATATATAATATATTTATATGTGTGAATATATTCGAAAATAATATATTACAATATATAGTATTGGTTGAAAATAAAAATAAATTAAAAATTTCAAGCAATGGTTTATGAAAATAGTAAAGAATTATTTTGAGTTTCTGAAATTTCAAAAACATCTCAGGTAAGTTGTGTTATATATAAAAGTCAGCAGAAGATGTTGGCTGAAAAGAGAAAGGAAAATAAACTAAATGCCAGGATGCTAACCTGGGTCAGTCTATTAAAATCTAAAAATATGACTTCAACTGTAGTTCAAGACAGATTCCTTGTTGAGGTTGCTTCTTTTCCAACCTAAACTAAACTCAAGTGGGGCACACATTCCTTGTTACGTCTTCTGTAATTTTACTGGCTTACTCTTTTCACAAACTCACTTTTTCTGAGAGCCTGAGTCCCCAAATCATATCTCTTAGAATCTCTGCTACTGAGTCTATGGGAAAGGACATCTTCTTTTTTTTTTTTTTTTATTGGAAATTTTATTTACATTTCAGGTGTTTCTCTCCTTACCCCATTTCCCCCTTCCCTTCCCCCCTCCTCCTGCCTCCACGTTGGTGTACCCCCACCCACCCTCCCCCATACCTCACCTCCCCACCCTTGAATATCCCCCACCACAGTCCAGCCTTCATGGGACCAAGGATCTCTTCTCCCACTTATATATAGCTCCCTTGCATATATAGCTGGAGCCATGGGTCCCTCCCTAAGCACTCCCAGGCTGGTGGTTTAGACCCTGGGGGCTCTGATTGGTTGGTATTGTTGCTTTCCTCATGGTATCTCGAATCCTCTCAACTCCTTCAGCCTTCACTCTATCTTCTCCATTGGCAACCCCATGATCATTTTAATGGTTCTCTGTGAGCATCTGCCTCTGTGTATGTCAGACTCTTGCAGACTTCTAAGGAGACAGCTATATCAGGCTCCTGTCAGCATGTAATCCTGACATCCACATCAACCTCTACCTTTGGTGACTGCACATAGGATGGATATCCAGGTGGAATGGTCTGTAGACGGCCCCTCCTTCAGTTTCTGTCCTGCACTGTGTCTCCATATTTGCTCCCTTGAGTATTTTGTTACTCTTCTAAGAAGGACTGAAGCCCCCCCTACTTGGTCATCATTTTTCATGAGCTTTTTGTGGTCTGTGAGTTGAATCTTGGGTATTTCAGGCTTCTGGGCCAAAATCCAATAATCAGTTTGTGAATACCATGTATGTTCTTTTGTGACTGGGTTACTTCACTCAGGATGATATTTTCTAGTTCCATCCATTTACATAAGAATTTATCAAATTCATTGTTTTTAATAGCTGAGTAATATTCCATTGTATAAATGTACCACAGTTTTTGTATCCATTCCTCTGTTGAAGGACATCTGGGTTCTTTCCAGTTTCTGGCTATTATAAATAAAGCTGCTATGAACATAGTGGAGCATATGTCCTTGTTATGTGTTAGAGCATCTTCTGGATATATACCCAGGAGTGGTATAGCTGGGTCCTCAGGTAGTGATATGTCCAATTTTCTGAGGAACTGCCAGACTGTTTTCCATAGTGGTTGCACCATCTTGCAATCCCACCAACAATGGAGGAGTGTTCCTCTTTCTCCACATCCTCGCCAGCATCTGTTATCACCTGAGTTTTTGATTTTAGCCATTCTGACTGGTGTGAGGTAGAATCTCAGGGTTGTTTTGATTTGCATTTCCCTGATGACCAAGGATGCTGAACATTTCTTTAGGTGCTTCTCGGCCATTCGCATTTCCTCAGTTGAGAATTCTTTGTTTAGCTCCATATCCCATTTTTTAATAGGGTTATTTGGTTGTCTAATTTCTTGGGTTCTTTGTATATATTGGATATTAGTCCTCTATCGGATGTGAGATTGGTAAAGATCTTTTCCCAATCTGTTGGTTGCCGTTTTGTCCTATTGACAGTGTTCTTTGCTTTACAGAAACTTTGCTATTTTATGAAGTCCCATTTGTCAATTCTTGATCTTAGAGCATAGGCCATTGGTGTTCTGTTCAGGAACTTTTCCCCTGTGCCTAGTTATTCGAGGGTCTTCCCCACCTTCTCTTCTATTAGTTTCAGTGTGTCTGGTTTTATGTGAAGGTCCTATATGCACTTGGACTTGTGCTTTGTACACGGAGATAAGAATGGATCGATTTGCATTCTTCTGCATGCTGTCCTCCAGTTGAACCAGCACCATTTGTTGAAACTGCTGTCCTTATTCCACTGGATGGTTTTAGCTCGAAAGGACATCTTATCTACCTGGTATGATTCTGACCCTGCCTTCTTTGCCTTATACAGATGAACACTGGCTTCCTGAGGCCCAGAAGGCTTCTCTCATCCTGCCATTCTCATTTCCTCAGTGTTTGCCATAATCCTTGGGGGGCAGAGGATTCACAACTTCCTCTTGGGGTCTTATGACATCCTCTGTGTCTCTGAATTCTCTGATACAAGCATGTTTTTTGTTTTCCATGAGACAGATTACCTGTGCTCATGGATAACAATTATTAAAAATACCTTGTGAGTGCTAAACCAATGTGTTTGTTAATCTCCAAGGTGATGTATGGAACATGTAGGATTCATGTCTTCTGCTTCCCCTCCACCTAGGGTGTTCCTCTTTGTCAAGTGATGGATGTAATTTTTAATTATAGAATTCTGCCCATTTTCCCTCACAGAGCTCTGTTCTCTCCCATTTCTACATGCACGATAAGAATTCTCTTCTACTAGTAACTTTGTAGAATTTTCCTAAGATTTTCAAAATTTAATGTCTATTTGTAACATCAAGTGACATTTAAAAAAAATCTTTTTAATTATTTCTTTGTGATTTTCACATCATGCACCCTGCTCCCACTCTTCTTCCTGTCCCTCATAGTCTCCTTTTGCCCTTTGAACTTCCCTCTCAAAATACCACAGACACACAGACACACAGACAGACACACAGAGACACACACACAGCATTGAAAACATCTCATTATGGAAGCTGCAGTATGTCACAGTGTGTCCCATAGTACATCCCCCTCTTTACATATCTTCACTTGCAAATGTTCATTACAATGGTCTTTTGCTCTGGTTCCTGGTCTCTGGCTTCTGTGATACCATCAGTTTTGGAACCTTATTGGAACTCCTCCCAGTTATCTTTTGTTGCCTTATGCCATGGAGATTCTGCAGCTTTGGAACAGCAGGACTGGGCCTTTCAGGAGTCCCTACAATTTGCAGATGATATAGATTTTGGAGTGGGTCAACTCAGAGCCCTGGATCTGGGCCTGAGTGGTAGATGTCCTGGTCAGCCTCCAGGCTCTCTCCTAGTCACACCACCAGGGTAAGCTCTGCAGCACTGTTCTAGTGAGGCTACCCAATGTGCCTTTCTCAGGAGGAAGGGTTAGCTCTTCTGCTTTCGTGCCCTCTGGACCTGCTCAGTCAGTTGCAGCCATGGCTCCACAGTCAGCTCCACTGTGCTGCCCAGTCAAAGTTCTGGGTCTACTTTCCCAAGTACTACAGTATGCAAAGGGCTAGGTCAGATTTCTTGTTCTCACATCCTACAACATGCAACAGGCTGAGTCACCTGTGCCTTCACCATCAAGGCCAGCTCAACTGTGTTGCCAAGGCAAGGTACAGAACCTATTTTCCAGAGTGCTGTAGCCAGTGAAGGGGCAGGGCTAGCTCTACCCCTCTCATGACCTTGGCATCAGCTCTTTCAATTGTTGCACTTGTGTGTGTGTGTGTGTGTGTGTATGTGTGTGTGTTGTGGGAAACATCACTCTTGAACCCATACCACTTCACAGCAGATGAGAGGCAGGGCTAGCTCTACAGGCTGGCCAGTTTTCCCATTCTCACACTCTGCAGCATGTAAGGGGCTGGCTCACCAGTGCCCCTACCATCTAGATCAGTTATTCTGTGCAGTCCAGGAAACATATAGGGCCAGCTTTCCCAAGTGCTGGAACCACTAAGGTACAGGGCCAGCTCACCCACTCTTGTGAACCTAGGGACAGTTCTCCTGACTGATTCCAAGGAGTCTCTCCTAATCCACGAAGTAGCATCATTTTTAGCTACTGGTACCGTCTCTTTGAGCAATATTTAAACAAACAAGCAATCAGCGTACCCCCTGATTTTCTTCTATTTTTTGTTGTTGTTGAGCTTTCTATTGAATACATCAATTTCCTGTAAGAATGTTGAAATTTCCCAAGTAAGGAGGCTCATGAATCTATTTTAATTATACTTCAGAATCTTCAGTAGGCATGCTCACTGACCCAAGTGAGGGATTTCATCTTATAGGGATCTTCCATAACTACTTTCTTGGAAACTCTTTGAGAATATGAGTCAGAAGAAACTAATTCTATGTGATAAGAACCAAGAATTTACCAATAGACAACTCATGGCTTTAGAATTAATGCATATTTTTGAGCCTAGAATAATTTTGCATCAGGTGAGAATAAGTTACTGTTGTAAGATTAGTATCTAATGTGCACTTTTCTGGTTGCATAACCAATAAGAACAGTGCATGGTATAAGAAAACTGTGAGGTAGGTAGGTACTGTAATTATCTCCATTTTGCAGATGAAAAGATTGAGAAGCAGAGCAGTTTGCTTTGTTTTGTATGTATAGTATGGCATGGAACCAGGATTTGAACCCTTGGTTTCAGATACTGTGTCAATCCTTTGAATGTGCTACAGCATAGTCCTTATGTTTACCTCTGACTTGAGCAGTAGTAGAGGGAGTCCATTCCCAGAACACAGCTTCTAATAATAAATTTGAATACTTACTCTTGTCAACTTGAAAATTTGTCTGCTTGGTGCTTGGGTTTTTATGTTCACTGAGATGAGAAGTTTCTCTAGCTGCTGTTTGATGTGTTGCTCATCTCTTTTGTGGAGAAGCTCATAAATGGCAGATCTTTGTGCCTTTAGAGGAACTCCATAAAGTGTGGTTGTAAGTACTGCGCTCTCACATCTTACAGGAATATTCAGATTAATTCTCTAAAAAGTCTCCCCAAGTGTCTCAAGTTAGTTCCTGTTACTTGCAAAAACCAGTCACTCATTATATACTGTAGTCTCTGCCTTTTTATTTTCCTTTTCTTCATGCCATTTTTAAAATCTATAATTCTTCAAATCACCTCTGAAAAATGTTATTTACTTTTGCCATGTTTCACTGTTAATGGGAATATAGGAAAACAAAATTTACTCATCTTAGATTAAACAAACAAACAAACAAACAAACAAAAATTAACAGACCCAAGCTAAGATACCATCAAAATCAAACTTGGTAAACCAATAAATTTTATTGGGGTCCCTTACAGGAATATAGGTGAGGAATTACTTACAGGAGCTGAAATGACTAAAAGAAAGCTATACCTCTGAAAGCTATCCAAGCATGGGTGGGAGTATGCCTTTCAGGTAGCTCAGGTGGTCTCAACCCTTTCTAGGCATCTTGGTTTGTCTAACAGAGTCTCTTGACAGTCCTTTCTGCTTATATAAGCTTGGGGAGTGAGTGGCCTAGTGAATCTGATCACTTTCAGGGGTATGTTAAAATTATTGAGTTGTTTATTCTGAAATTTAACAAGCTTTCCCACAGAATGGAATATTCTACCTCCATTTATAATATTCTGCATTTTAAACTCTTCCCTTTGAGATAGAATGCTTTATCTTGGAGGAAATTGGTATACAATATCCTTTGACATCTGGGATTGATTTTTCAAGCAAGGCAAACTAGAAGAAATGTGTAGTTGTGTGAATATAGCTGCAAAGGAAGCTGAAAATGGAGTTTCTCCCTGAGTATTGATTTCCCTGCTAACACTCATGAAAGTAAACATTGAGAAAAATTAAAAGGAGACTGAAAAAACGTCCCTTTTGAGTATGTATTTATTTTATATATATTTATATATACATATTTTATATATATTATATGTATATATAAATCATGTTTAGATGCAGATAATTCTGGTTGATCTGTTTTGAGTAGGTTATCCACAGTAGAATATAAATGAAAATGGAGAGTATAAATAGCTGACTTATATAATAAATGGTCTCTTATATTTTCAAATATCCCATTGTCAGTAATGTAGCAGATATACAAGTTCACAATAATTTGAATTTTAGAAAGTTGAATGAATTCAACTACTTCTTATGTCAAATGCTGTGAGTTTTTATCTAGTATATAATTTTATGATGTTAAGAAGAGTTTAATTCCAAATAATTGTTTTCTCTCCCCCATAGATTATTGTAACATATTTATTCCTATATTTAGCTTTTATAAGGCTCTTTGCATATGAATAATTTTTCATAATATATAATGTTCTAATTTTTATTGTTTGTCAAATATAAACATATGCTGACAATTTCTACTCCTATATTTGGCTGTTCTGTCGTTGCTAGCAAAAAAAGTGGGCACAGTGTGAAAGAGAGAAAGATGCTACATTTGGTTTTCTGAGGCTGTTGTGAAAAATAATACTATCACAAACTCAGTAACTAAAACAACACAAGAATTTATTCTCTCCATCTGGAGGCTAGAAAACCTGGAGCCTCTGTGGCCATTTTCTCTCTGGGACACTGAAGGACCATTTGTCTCTTGCCTCTTCAGCTTCTGGTGACTGTCTTCACATTTCTGGGCTTGGGAGCTGCTCTTAGATCACACATACTTTCCTGTGTTTGTGTCTTTAATGTTTCTATCAAAACATCATAATGACACTTTTATTGCTTTGACAGTCCACCAAGATGACTCAGGATTATCTGCTTATTTTAATATTCTTAACTGTATTATATTTGAAAAGGTCTTCCTTTCCAAATAGGGTAATGGTTGCAGTTTCCAAAGGCTATGTGAATATCTGTTTTATTTTCATTTTCTTTTATGGAAGGGAAGACTTTCCACAACACATTCTCTGTGCTAACATCCACTTCACATGGGAAGTTTACTCACCTCATCCTAATGTCTAGCAAAATCTCAACACATTACAGGTTAGCCCAATTTAAATTCACATGTATATATCAAAAGCTCAAAATTACCAAATACCATTAACTCAATCAAAAAATAATTATGCTCTTATTGTGATTCACCCTAGATCAAAATATCTCTCCATCTCCAAAGCTTCAAAAACTAGAGGACCAAAGTATTCCAGCGAAATAAAACTGAGAACTTATGAATCCTAAACAGTGGGGAAATGCACAACTATAGCTCGGCACAGTGTGCACCAGCAAGAGTCCAAAGAAAGGTAATGCTTGCCATTCAATATTCAGTTCTTGCATGTCCACAATGAAATCCCTTGAACTATCATCAAAACTTTATTAACTGGAAATATTTGGCAGAATAGAGAATGGTTACAGACATTCTTGGGGTACACTGTGGAGAAGGGATATTAGTTAAAATATCCTGGAAAGAGACAACTGATAATTAAATTAGAAGTGAAAGCTGTAGAAATGTTATAACTCTAGTTTTTTAAAAAGGATTAAAAGGCCTGGAATAAAATTCAAAATATTAACCTTAAATATCAGTAGCCTAAATTGTCCCTAATTCTTTTTCAGGATTTCCTTGGTTGTATTTTACTAGGAATAATTATTAATGATGTGCTTACATGCTCAAATATTTCTGCCAGAAATATGTATTTGAAGGTATAAAGGGAATGCCAAAATTCAATTTACACTCTTCACATATTTCTAAGATTCTAAGAAATTGGAGAGAAATACTGTTTTTAGTAGTCATAGGCATCACTTAACAAAATTGTATCATAAGAGTACAGAAAATTACTTTTGCATTCTTCTCTGGTCTTTTTATAATGACTTTTCTCAGATATATCGAAAATTAGGTTCTTAATAGTATTTTTATATAAATAGTCAAATCAAGGTTTAATACCAACTACCAGGCATTTTTTATAGGATTTGAGGGCTTAGAGATATAGCTCAGTGACTAAGAGCACTGGATGTTTTTGCAAGGGACATAGATTCAACTCTCAGCACCACACAGTAGAGTACAACCACTCATAACTCATGTTTTAGGGTATCCAGTGCCTTCTTCTGGCCTTTATGAGCACTGAGCATGCAAGTGGTATATGCTGATACATGTAGGTTAAATGTCATTAAAATAAAATAAAATAAAATAAAATAAAATAAAATAAAATAAAACAGGATTTGAAGGCTAGATGTTTAGTTTGGTCATGTAGCATATTGGGAAGGTAGCATATTGGGAAGGTAGACCTTGGTTCAATCCTTAGTGTGTGCACACATACATAAACACATGAACATACACAAATGCACAGATACTCACATACACACAAGACACATAAGTGTTCACAATCACATGCACATGTGCATGTATACACATACACATGAGCACATACACATGCATACAACACATACACATGTACATACACATATATGCACAGGCATGTAGGTAAGCACACAAAAATACACACATAGGTACACATATACACACACATGTGTATAATACACTCACACACTCAAAAACACACACACATTTGGGCACACATGTATACAAATATCCAAACACACACATGTGCATGCACATGTAGTGGATAGCCCCGGTCTTGTATTTTGATCCTAGTTCCACTTTCTTGGGAGGGGCTGCAGAGGATGATTGAATCTGTACACAGGTGATGTCTTGTGAACCTTCTGTCCAATTAAACTTGTAAAATAAAGGCTAGAGCTAGTGATGGGGCAGCAGAAGGGGAGGCGGAGAAAAAAGCTTAGGGGAGGAGAGAAGAAGACGAATTCAATATCGAATACCTAGGCACAGGGGAAAAGTTCCTGAATAGAACACCAATGGCCTCTGCTCTAAGATCAAGAATTGACAAATGGGACTTCATAAAATTGCAAAGCTTCTGTAAGGCAAAGGACACCGTCAATAGGACAAAACGGCAACCAACAGATTGGGAAAAGATCTTTACCAATCCCACATCCGATAGAGGACTAATATCCAATATATACAAAGAACTCAAGAAATTAGACTCTAGACAACCAAATAACCCTATTAAAAAATGGAGTAAGGAGCTAAACAAAGAATTCTCAATTGAGGAAATCCGAATGGCCGAGAAGCACTTAAAGAAATGTTCAGCATCCTTGGTCATCAGGGAAATGCAAATCAAAACAACCCTGAGATTCCACTTCACACCAGTCAGAATGGCTAAAATCAAAAACTCAGGTGATAGCAGATGCTGGCGAGGATGTGGAGAAAGAGGAACACTCCTCCATTGTTGGTGGGATTGCAAGATGGTGCAACCACTATGGAAAACAGTCTGGCGGTTCCTCAGAAAATTGGACATATCACTACCTGAGGACCCAGCTATACCACTCCTGGGTATATATCCAGAAGATGCTCTAACACATAACAAGGAAATATGCTCCACTATGTTTATAGCAGCTTTATTTATAATAGCCAGAAACTGGAAAGAACCCAGATGCCCTTCAACAGAGGAATGGATACAAAAAATGTGGTACATTTATACAATGGAATATTACTCAGCTATTAAAAACAATGAATTTGATAAATTCATATATAAATGGATGGAACTAGAAAATATCATCCTGAGTGAAGTAACCCAATCACAAAAGAACATACATGGTATTCACTCACTGATTATTGGATTTTAGCCCAGAAGCCTGAAATACCCAAGATTCAACTCACAGACCACATAAAGCTCATAAAGAATGATGACCAAATAGGGGAGCCTTCAGTCCTTCTTAGAAGGAGTAACAAAATACTCAAGGGTGCAAATAAGGAGACACAGTGCAGGACAGAAACTGAAGGAGGGACAGTCTACAGACTATTCCACCTAGATATCCATCCTATGTGCAGTCACCAAAGGTAGAGGTTGATGTGGATGGCAGGATGTACACACTGACAGGAGCCTGATATAGCTGTCTCCTTAGAGGTCTGCAAGAGTCTGACATACTCAGAGGCAGATGCTCACAGCTAACCATTAAACTGAGCATGGAGTTCCCAATGGAGAAGATAGAGTGAAGGCTGAAGGAGTTGAGAGGATTCGCGACACCATGAGGAAAGCAACAATCCCAACCAACCAGAGCCCCCAGGGTCTAAGCCACTAGCCTGGGAGCGCTTAGGGAGGGACCCATGGCTCCAGCTATATATGCAAGGGAGCTATATATATAAGTAGGAGAAGAGATCCTTGGTCCCATGAAGGCTGGACATGGGGGTAGGATATTCGAGGGTGGGGAGGTGAGGTACAGGGGAGGGTGGGTGGGGGTACACCAACGTGGAGGCGGGAAGAGGGGGAAGGGATAGTGAGTTCCTGGGAGGGAGGGGGGAAATGGGTAAGGAGAGAACATCTGAAATGTAAAAAATAAAAAATTTTTTTCAATAAAAAAAAAAAAAAAAAAAAAAAAAAAGAGATAGTCGATGGAGGAAAGTGGTAGAAGGAAGTTGAAGGAGAAGGAAGTCGACAGAGGAAGGTGAAGGAGTAGGAGGAAGCCTACGACGGAGGAGCTGGAGGTAGAAGGACAAGCATACAGCCTGGATAAACCACAAGTTATAAGGGATCTCATAGCTGGGGAATAGAGTAGAGTAATGGTAAATCTGCCCAATCTAGGCATGCAATTTATAACGTAATTATTGAGTTGTGTTTTCCTTGACTGGTCTTATTTGGGTCAGATGTTTACAGCAATATGCACACATACATTCATAGCCATACACATGATCAAACATATATACACAATGACATGCACATACATATACATATGTGCACACATGTACAGACATTCACATACTCGTACATGCTTGCACACAGGACTACATGCACACATGAACATGTCCACATAGGCATGGTCACACACACACACACACACACACACACACACACACACACACATTCATACTCATGGGCTTACTTTTGTACTTGTACTCAGTTATGTACATGCTCACGCACAAATGTGTACAAACATACACCTGTGCATACACCCATATCTCATCCATGTGAGTGCACATACCCACATATATATCCTTATGAGCACACACACATATATACACTAGCATCCATACACAAATAGCTGCAGCATTAAAAATACCTTACAAATTACTTTTGGACCAAGGAACTTAGTTCCAAATTCTCTTGGTTTAAGTCTATGAAGAGGCATGTGTAGCAATCATAGTTTGTATCTTTGCTAATTTGAAAAGATATCCATGTGATAGTAAGAGTCAATAATAAGACTAGAGTCTAAAATAAAGTATGTCTTAAATATAACAAAGAAGTCTAAAATGTGAGAGGCCAAAAGGGTGGAAGGCTGAAGGTCAGATTTTCTAAAGTCAGCATGTGTTTGTCTGTGTCAAAAAGAAACTCTCCAGTGGTGAAACTTTCCTCTGTAGAAAACTTGTCAGACTGAAACAGGAGTCTGGTTCCTATGAGAACCAAGGCAATCATAGCTCAGTTTTCTGCTGTGTCTGTGAAAACCAAAGTCAAACAGGGTCCTCTTGAGGAGGAGACCAGGCTGACAGGAAGAAAAGGAAAGGACAGGCTGTGGACTGGAAGGAGGTGACTGCTGGGGACACAAACAGAGGCTTGATACTGACCCTGAGAATGAAAAGTGAAGACAGCCTTGAAGATATTCATCATGCTTTTAAGTTTATGATTTGTGTCCTGTTGCATGTAGAGTTGTCTTGAAGTGCATGCAGCCTCTGGTCTTCATGTTGGGCACGCCTATGAAAGATACTTTGAAGTGTGGCATATGATTAATATAGTTAGATTGGGTTAATAATAGTAATTACAGTCTTCGTATCACCTCAATTTCAGAAAAGATTGCAGGTACGGTCCCCTAAATTTGATTTATTTTAAAGCACTTGAGAGTAAGTTATAAATGTGCAGCCCCCTCCCTTCCTAACATGTTACTTTTTTTCTCTTAGGCCAGACACTTTTAGTACTTCTATGATCTGAACAAGAAGAGGAACTGGACTTTGTTACTCTGTGACTTTCTAGTCAAGTATTGCTTGAAGTCCCAGTACAGTACTTCAGTCGAATGCAATCCCCACACCCTACTCAGTTTCTCAGTTGTAATGACAAGACCCTTAATAGAGACTATACCAGTGGAATGTGTGTGCCCTTAGTTGTTGTACTTCTTTTTTCTTTTCTTTTTTTAAGCTTCTGACTTCATTTATTTATTTATTTATTTACACTCCAGATTTTATATCCCCCCCCCATCCACCCTCCGGTTCCACATCCCTCCCTCCAGTCCACCCTCCAACTGTTCCACATCACACACATCCTTCTCACCCCCTGTCTCCATGAAGATGTCCTTACCACCCACTAGCCACCCAACCAGATTTCTAAACTCCCTGAGGCCTCCAGTCTCTTGAGGGTTAGGTGCATCTTCTCTGACTGAACCCAGACCCGGCAGACCTCTGCTGTATATGTATTGGGGGCCTCATATCAACTGGTGTATGCTGCCTGGTTGGTGGTCCAGTGTTTGAGAGATCTCGGGAGTTCAGATTAATTGAGACTGCTGGTCCTCCTACAGGGTCTCCTCCTCCTCTAGTTTCTTCCAACTTTCCCCTAATTCAATCACAGGGGTCAGCAGCTTCTGTCCATTGGTTGGGTACAAATATCTGCATCTGACTCTTTCAGCTGCTATGCTGGGTCTTTTGGAGGGCAGTCATGATAGGTCCCTTTCTTGTGAGTGTCCCATAGGCTCATTAATAGTGTCAGGGTTGCTTTATATTCTGGGAGTTGTCTTTAGAAGCTAGGCTTTTGTGGCACATTTGTTTTGTGTAGTTTCTTTTAAGTTGGGGTTGTCTAGTGTTTCATGACTAGTTTTAGATTGGCTTTGACTGAATTTGAGGAATATGACCTTTTTACTTTCTTTTGATATGACTGCCATCCTATGAGATCAGTTTGTGTTCTCTGAGCTCTTCTAGCAATTATAAGGCACACAGATTTGTTTGACCTTGTATGTATGTTACCATAATAATTTTGAGACATGTGTACTGATATATGCATGTTAACACTTCAATATTTCAATTGTTAAGGAAATCTGTGATGTAAGACAATACTGTACTTTATCGATGCACTGCTGATGAATATTGAATTCCATTTAGGTTTAGAGTATTCTAATAAAGCTGCCATGAACATGATATGTATCTTTGATTGGACTTATCTTTTTAAATTTATTGGGCAAGTATACAGGAGTTAAAGGGTATGTACTACTAACAATATTTGCTGAAATTATTGTTAAAGTAACTGGGTCATTTCATGTTGCTCTGAGAGGTATGGATGAGTTCTGAATGTACTATACTCTTCCTGGTACTTGAATGTGGAAGATGTTGAAAATGTTAAGCCATTCCAGTGAAATATCACTGGGTGTCATTTTAGCATTCAACACAAACTAACAGCAATTATTAAATAGCTTTGTCTTTTTGTATATACTCTTTTACCATCCCTACTTCTTTTTCTTATGAAAAGGGTGTATCTCTGACTATTTTGCCTGTTCACGGGACTGTTTTCCTCCTATTGGGTTGCTTTGTCTGCCTCAATACAAGGTCTTTTGCCTTGTCTTATTGTGACTTCTGTTGTCAGGTTTGGTTTTGTCTCTTGGAAGCCTGCTCTTTTGTGAAGGGAAACAGAGGGGGAGTGGATCTTGGGGAGAAGAGGTGGAAGAAGGAGCTGGGAGGAGTAGAAATGGTCAATATATATTGAATGAGAAAAAATCTATTTTTAATAAAAAAAAATAAAAAATAATTTTTTGGCTAATTTGTGCTACTAAGTTCTAAGAGCTTCATTCTCCATTTGAAATATATGTTCTTTTAAAAAAAAGTTGAAGACCACTTTTTTTTGGGAGGGGTAAAGTATAGCCTTTAAAAGGTACTTTAGAGAACTAATACTCATTTAAAAAAAATAAATGTGTTTATTGTTGTGCAAATGGAAAGATTCTAAGCCTTGACCTTGGCTTGACTCTGGAACTAGATTTCACAGTCATCTGCGCCCCACCCTCCACCCCCCACCTCATGGCTCAGCTAAAACTGCTGTACTTTTCCACTTCTATGTGCACATGTTCCTGTTCCCCTTATGCAAAGTACTCTCCTGGATTGATGTGCTGCTGTCTCTGGCACTCGAGGGTAGCCATTTTGTGTCATGGCTAGATACATTTCTCAAGGGAGACCTTGGTTTGTGTGTGAATCTCTTGTAACTCTCTGTCTTAGTTAGAGTTTCCATGGTAGTGAAGTGATATCATAACCATGGCAATTCTTGCAAAAGAAAATGTTTAATGGAAGCTGGCTTACAGTCTCAGAGCTTTATTCCATTATCATCATGGCAGGAAGCAAGTCAGCATGCAGGCAGATATGGTGCTGGAGGAGCTGAGAGTTCTACATACTGATCCACAGGCAGCAAAAGGGGACTGTCTCCCTGGATATGGGTTGAGCATAGAGAAGACCTCAAAGCCTGCCTCCACAGTGATATATTTCCTTCAACAAGGCCACACCTGCTTTAACAAAGCCTCGCCTCCTAATAATGTCACTCTCTATGGGCCTAAGGGAGCCAATAGCACTCAAACTATCACACTCTCACTCTTCTGAAATGCCAGGGACATGAATATGCCATACCTTCATGTAGAGGTCAGAGGACAACTTGAAGGAGTCAGCTCTCTCTTTCTACTATGTGAACACTAGGAATATAACTCAGCTCATCTGAGAACAGGTCCCTCGATCTGCTGAGTCGTCTTTCTGGCTCAAGATTACTATGGCTTAAATTTAAAACAACATTAACTAAATTTGCTGAGTTTATTCTGTTTCCTTGTAGTGATTTTGTAAACTTTGAGCCTACATTTACTTCTATGTTGTGTAGTAGATTCCTCCAGATTAAAACAAGCCATCTGACCTAGAAACACTTTAAGCCAGTAGAAAGTAAACAACTCAAAATAACTTTAGAAAGTCTCCCAAACTCATCAGATTCACTATGCCTCTGAGTCCCCAAGATTATATAAACAACAACAACAGACCAGTGAGAGTCACTCTTAGACAAACCAAGTATCAAAAAAGATTCTGAGATCAGATCAGCTGTTGGAAGAAGCAGAGACCATAGGAATTTCCCAGAAGAGGTTTAGACCAAGTGAGTCACCTGAAAAGAATGCTGTCCAACCTGTTGAGCTGCTTGAAGGTTGAGCAGTGTGTTCCAGGTCCACAGCTTTTGTGAACTGGAACTCATACTGGGATGGATTTTGGCCATCCAACTCTCTTTGCATTATTATGGTGCTTGTAAGTAACTACTCTCCCATATTCTTGTAAGTAACCAATAAAACAAATTGGTTCACCAATGTGGACTTTGGTAGTATCCTTACTTTGGTTTGTCTAGAACTCCCTATCTGAAATAAATAGGTGTGTGTGTGTGGGGGGTGTATGTTGCAACTCCCAGAAAAAGTCTTATCACGTAGCACTCTGTGATTAAATTGTTATATTAATTATAATTACATTATATAGATATGCATATGTGTGCATGTCATATATATGTTTATAATAAATATTTGAGCCCTTTTGCCACATGGCACGTTATTTAAACATTAACTGACCATCAACATGCTTTCTGTTTGGAAGCTCTATTTTTTGTAGTTGCACAGCAGTTTTTTTACAACAAGAAAACTGATCTATTTGTTTATTTAATTACTACTTCTTTATGGGGTGAGACTCTGGTGACTGCTGCCATTGATCTTTGGATGAAAACTCTTCTCACCTGACTAGACCTCCTATGTTCATGTTTGATATGAGCCACTCTTCTCCTGGAAGACTATCCATTGCCCTCTTATAATGAAGCAGTGCAAGGCAAAGCAAAACTGTGCAAAGGACTCTCCCACACCTTTGAATAAGTGCTTTATCTTCATGTCTTTGGGATTGAATTGTCTTGCAGAAAAAAATAAGGTGGATGAAGAAGAGGAAATAGGAAATAAGAAAGAGGAATAATGGTATAGAAGAAAAGTAACAACATTTTATTTTTATCCTAAATAATATTTGAGTTATGGTTGAACTCTATTGTTTGTATTGTAGAAAATTATCCTTAGGGCATGAGAGACCTTATAGTCATAATAATTATAGATAAACAGGGCATTAATGCTTTGTAAGTATGATGGTTGTGCTAGTCATTACCTGGACAAAACTTAGAATCAATTGAGAGAGCTCTGAGCTCCTGTGAGGGATTCTTTTCATAATATTAATTGACGGGAGAAGGTTCACAGGGGATCCTGACCTGTACAGAAGTAGACAAGGTTCATGGACTGTTTGAAAGTGGAGAAAACTAGGTGAACACTACCATACATTCATTCCCTTATCTTTGCTTCTTGCTAGAGATATAATGTGACCAACTCCTTCAAGCTCCTTCCACTGTGACCTTTCTTGAATGAGGGATTGAACTTGAAAATGTGAACTAAATAAACCCTTTCTTTTTCTTTCTTTCTTTTTTTCACTCTTCTTTCCTTCTTTTTCCCCTAACTAAATCATTTAATTGTCCTTAAAGAAATGATTGAAAAACACAACTCTAGACAAATAAGGCTGAAAACTTATTGCATAACAAAACTGGCCCTATAGGAAACATGATAACAATGCTCATGGTTGGGTCTAACTGTAGAGATGTGAAAATCGTTCATACAAATTTCATAACCTAAAAGAAAGAAGGAGAAAACAAAAATCCAAAAACAGAACTCCAAACACCTGCAGAGTGACGATCCAGAAATAACCCAGAACCCTTTAGTAAACCAAAGGAAAAGCCCTGAAATGGCCTCGTCATGGAATGTCAACAGTCCTGAGGTTGATTGTACCTGCAAGCTGTCCCTACTTCCCTCAGCTTGTGTGTTTCCTGCTAGGACTGGTGCAGAGGGCTCCTGTGGGATCTGCTTATGTGAACAAGCAGCACAATTGGAAGACTGGTGGTTTCTTTAGTTGGAATATTTTATCACAGCAAAGGAAAGGAAACTAAGACAGAAGTGAGGGCATTGCTGTCATATTCAGATTTCAAGCCCTTAGGGCTGTTTTATTTTTATTTTTTTATTTTATTAAAGAATGTAACAGTTTTAAAGCTTTGGGTTGGAAAAGCCATTAAATGAGAGATACTGAACTTAATGGGCTCTTCTAATGGAAACTTGGAAGACAGTATTGCTGAGAGGAGTGTAGAATGTGCAGATGTAGTTCCTACGGCTCTGGAGAACAAGGGTTCTATCTGGAACTGGGCTTGGGTCATTATTTGGCATTTTTATGAAGAATCTGCCTTCATTCTGCAATGTTCCATCATGTCCTGGATAACTTGAGTGAAGTTACACATAAAGATAATGGACTAATCTGTTTGATGATGAAAGATATATAGATAGGGTTAAAGTTTTGTATAAATTATGCAGACTACAAAGCAACTGTAACTGTTAATGAGATTAACACCATTAAAGACCAACCTGGTGCTCTGCATTAAGGTAACAGGAAAGCAAGTTATTTCTTTAGAGCGAGCACAGGGATTTTGACAAAATTGATCCAAGTGGGCTAAGCAATATCTTGCTTGAACTGGTAGCAAAATTCGACAGGGTTGTCTACATGGCCTTGGTTTCAAAAGCTTCACAGATGAAGAATTGAGGTGGTCATGGAGAACAGGTGGTGCCAGGCAATGTGTGGCGGGGCTAGAAGTGCTGTGGAGAGGCTAGGAGGCCATGGAGCCAAGCTGTAAAGCCTAAACTGAGGTGGAGAGACCAGTGGAACATTGGAGCTGACAGGACCACAGGCATGCAATAAAGGTAGTTTACAGGCTTGGAGTGGAGCTTGCTTCAGAGTCTACACTGCTGAAAGCAGGAAAACTGAAGGGAGGAGCCAGAAGATTACTTTATGAACTTTGGGTAATGGAAATGAAATGATAGATTTTTTTTCATTCCTTACTGAGTTGTGGTTTTGCTCTAGTTTGATCGTTCTTTTGGATTCTAAGATTTCCCCTTTGAGAATAAGGATGATTACTGTGTAATATATTGGAAGTATAGAACTTGTATTTGAGGTAATAGGAGCTCACAGATGAGAGACTTTAGAATTTTAAAGTGTTGCAAACTTAATGAATATGTATACATTTAAATTTGAATTGTGTTTTATGTAAAGAACATGAGATCATATGAACAAGGGTAGAGAGTTAGGGCTTAAAACTCATGTCTTTAGGTATTAAATGACAGGTACGGAGTTGTGACGGTAGTGATAATTGTCAATCTGACAAAGCCTACAGTTATCTGGGAGACAGGCTTCTGAGCATGCCTGTGAAGGAGTGATTGTCTTGAATACATTAATTTAGTGGAATAACTGTCTTACCTGCATCAAAGGATCCTGGACTGTGTGAGAAAGAGAACGTGGTGTAAACACCCACTGTTCTTTAGTTCTGACAGCAAACGAAGTGTGACTAGTTCTCTCAAGTTCCTGTTGCTATGATTTTTCTGCCTCAAAGCACTGTAGTCAGGAACTGTGAGAATAATAAATTCTTTTCGAGACCCAGACGTTGGCTGCATTTTCCAGTGGAACACGGTTACCGCAGCTGCCTCCAAGCACATACCCCACTGGGCTTCTCCCTGCTTTCTGCCTTATAGAGTAGTGCGGATATAGTTCTGTGGGAGACCCTGAAACAGATGGAATTCATGAAGACTCCTGGTATTTGCCATTGCTGCAGGATCCAACGGTGACACAGAAGATGAAGACAGCGTGGACATTCCTCTGGACCTTTTCTCTTCAGTGGCCTCTGGCAAGAGGAGAGACAATCTGCCCAAGGAGTCTGTCCAGGTTCTGTGGGGCTGACTATAGATAAAACGTGTATTCCTCAGAGCAAGAGAAAACACTGCAGTCACACCTGTCCACATCCATTCATCAGCATGTGCTGCAGGCTCCTCCCTGACTTGATGAGAAAGGATGGCAAAGATCTAAATCAGTTCACGCATTTCTGTCATGGGGGTAAGATTTCAGAAGCTAGCTCTACGGAAACTGAGATGGGTATCAAAAACTTCATGCCAGCTCTAGACTAGAGCTGCGCAGCTGGACTCAACCTAGCCCTAGGGAGGCCAGTGTCTCCTGAAACTTTCTCCCCAGGATCCATTTTGGCTCACCTATCAGTGATCTGCCATACCACTGTGACTGCATCGAAAAAGGGAACTTTCTCGCTCTCTGACAGATGGTTGGTATGGAGAGAACACGGATATACAGCAAATCGTGGAGCAACTTTACAGACATCTTCGCACACCCAAAGAATGCTTGCAAACCCCAGAGTGGTCTTTTCAACACTCCTCCCAGCTACTCTGTCAGACTTCAACCAGAATTTTAGCAGATTCCAGATTCTAATGTTGCACTCAAATAGTCAGCAGAGATGGATCTTCAGGTCAAACTCACAGCTTAACCATATTTTTTCAAACAAAACCAATCCCCAAAATATGGTCATGATTGCTGGGGGTGAGGGCAAGAGACACATTATTTTATATTTTTTCTATTAATATTTGCACATGAGATTTCTCAAACAAAGTTTCAAGTTACTAAGATGTCTCCAATGGAATACAGTCATTCCAAGAACTACAGACTAAAGTTACTGTAGAAACAAAGGGTTTTCTTTTTAAATCGTTTCTTGGTGGATCTTGCATAATGTGAGATGGTTCTCAATATCATTTGATCTTCTCTCCACTCTTTCTTTTTTTAATGTTTTTTTCAGAAGCCCTAGCATCTTTCTCTCCCCATGTAGAAAAAGATGCTCACATTCAGTCTAATGAATAAACTTTCAGGGGTTTTGTTTGTTTTTTGATTCAAGCAAGTATGAATCTAGTTGTTGGATTTTTTTTTCATGATGTACTAAAATGTTTTCTTAAAAAATTCCTTTTCCCTTATAATGTTTTTGTCAGGGTATTTTATCAAAGCAACCAGAAAATCATATTATTCACACTGTATATTTGAGTTAGTTGGCACTTTTTTCTACAGAAGTCAAAGCACCCAGGCTTGTCTCATATTGTTTATTCTTTCCTAATGGGTTTGCTCTAATGGTTGTGACTATAGCTTTAAAACCACAAATCAGGATTCATGACGGAGAAAATGTGCTAGAAGTAATGTCTCATAGTCAAGGTCAAGGTTGATTTCCCTATGAATCCTTAACAAACTTGTGAGGCCCTTTTCAGTGAAGTAAAAAGCCTTTTACAACTGCTTGGACAAAGAGCTACAGAGGTCAGCAGTGGGGCTATATTTGTGAGTGGAGGCTGATATCTGAACACATTACATGAGTTTATATTTAGATAAACCTCAGTATGTGAGGGCAGAAGAGATTTGGAAAACTTTCACAAAAACATAAAGTTTCCTTGAAATTGAGTATAGCTTCTTGTTATGATGTAGATGTATGGGCTCTAAAGAGGTTTAAACACAAGGACAAGGATTGAAAAGAAAGCAAAAAGAATCCCATTGTAAACATTTTATTTTGCCATTTTTATGTTTACTATCATAGAAACATAGTATAAATTACCAGTAAATTATTTTAACAATTTCCAAAGGTCCTGAGGAATGATTTTATTTATTTTGGCTTCTGGAATATAACTTCAGTCTATAAACAATGCCATAAAAATTTAAAGCCAAGGACTATAGAATTCTGAATGAAGAACAATATGTATGTAAATAGAGATATTAAGTGTAAATGAGTGAGAAAATAAATAAGAATTTTCACACTTTAATGAATACTTTAATACCCAAAATAATATGTTCCCTTTCACAGAAACTCCCAAGTATAAAGAACTTGCTTAATTTTACGAAGACAGACTCATATATAAGTTTTTCTTCAAAAATAACATAGACTATGAAAGATAAACCTTTCATTTCCATAGTAGTACAATAAGATTCAAGACTTTGTGCATTATTAGAAAACATCCTGCCACTGAGCTACACTCCGAGAAATAACTATTAATTTTCAATAAGATGAATGTGAAAGTCTGTACTCTCTGGACTAACAAGCAGTGTGGGTTATTTTTACAACTGTCCACTAATTTAGTTGGTCATTTACTTACAAATAACATAGAGATCACATTTATTAATTAGAAAATCTTTGTTTTTCAAATGTATTTTATGACATATAGTTATGAAAGATTTAAACAATGACCAATAATTCTCAGGGGGGAATTTGCCTACAGTCAGTCCATGACTTTGTCATCCGTTTCTCACTGACCATCAGCACACCAGGAATTGGACATGACTATGGTCAGTGAGACCATTTGGTGTACTGACTTACTTCATAATGTGATTTTTAAAAATTAGTTTGAAGGAGAGGAATTTTATAAACTGAAAGAAAATTCACATTTTCTTGTGTTTAAAAGGATATCAATTTTTCCATTATAGTGGTATTTAATATGTAAATTGTATTACTATGCATAAAATAAAGTGCTATATGATTTCTTAAAGTCATGGTCATAGGAAATCAATCACAAACTTCTTGAGGTTATACTATTAGAACATACTTATCATGAAGAAGTTCTGAATGTGGATTATAGCGAAGGGCTGGGGAAGTATGACATCAAACAAATCTTTTAGTACTCACTTGATAACACTTCAATCACTATCTTACCTCAGAGCTTAATTTCCCAGAACCTCAATTTTCTTAACATTAAAAAAAAGAAGTAAATAATCCTTCTCTCTTACACACATATACACTACACAAATGCATACTTGTATATTACACACATGCACGCATCTCCCCCTTCACATACACACAGACACACACTACATGTATACACACTCATATGTACATACATGTATACATACATGCAACATACATATATACACATAGGGTCACAGTTAATATTATAATCTCTTTGCCATGACTGGCACACTAATAAATTGTTAATGCTTAGGGAACTCTTAAGTAATATTTCAATGGAAGAATTTTTGGGAGAAATATGTAACATTGAGTTGATGAAAGAGAGAGGAAATCCAGACAAAGAGACATTTCTGATGAAAAGGGGCAAAAAGAGACCATTTGGGGCTGTGCAATTTCATTAACGGTCTATTTACAGAGAATAAGTGAAGTCTCACAGATGAAGGCTAAAAAGTAGCTATTAGAAAGTTTATAAATGCTAGCTAGTATATGATATGCTGATTATTTTATTATTCATGAAATGTCATTAAAATATTTTTACTTGATAAAAATGTCAAGTGTACTTCTGATTAAAAACAGGTGTGAATATTACTTTGTGGAAGTGAAAGAAAAAGTCAGAACCTAAAAATATATGTATCGGTATGCTTATGTCTTTGTATCACATAAATCTAAATGTGTTATCCCAAAGAGGGTATTTCTTGATGGAAACAAAAGGATACTACAAAAATAACAAGAGACAAACGCTCCTGACAAGAAGAAAAGCCCACAGAACCCAGTTGTGCAGTGACTGGTGGGAGAAAGATAGCTGATGGGAATTCCAAAGCAGAAAGAACTTCCATTTGTTACACCATGAGGCACAGGGTGACACCATCTTAAAAGCGAACCTATTGTTAAAAAGATATTTTTTTCGAGCTGGGTAAATCACTGGACTTGTGTATTCATTGAGTCACTGACCCATTTCACAAATGTTTACTTTGTAGAGAACTACAACATTTCATTCTCTTGCCTGACATTTGGTGGCATGTGCTTATCTCATGATAGAGTTTTCTGTGCACCTTATATGGTGAATTGTGCTCCTTGAAAAAGTGCTTTCTCTAGTTCTTATGGTATATGGGAATCAGAACCATGCCTGACACATGACCTAAGTACATATGCTGAGTGAACAAGGTGATGGGACAGACTTCTCTGCTTCAATACACCCACCAGCAAGTTCTCCCTTGGCACAGCTTTTCACTAAATGGTCTGAATCAGAGCATCTTTTCTTCTTAAGGGATTTTACACAGAGATACTATTATAACAAAATTGTGGTTTCCCATTTATCTGACAAATATTCTTAACATACTTATGACTTGTGAGCTATCTTTAGTTCTACTTTAAAGTTTATTATGATTCTTACCTTAAACTTCCCATAGTTAGAAGATGCTGAACTGTATAAACAGAGATAGAAAACTTGGTAGCAGCATGTGTCATGACTCTCTGTTCCAGATTGTGAATGAGATACTTTGAACTGTGACCCAGAACAAACCTTTTCTCCCCTAAGTTGTTCTTGTCAGGGTATTTTATCAGAGAAATGGGACAAGAAACTAAGACACTAATATACCTTTATATAATCCCAATTGAGAGAATTCTTTAACAAACAGAATAGTATGTCTGATATTATCTTAAAATTTGTTAATATAAAATTATTCATTCCTAGTGTTTCATTATTTAAAAAGAGCATTTAATAGTATTTCTCTCAATGAGCCTTTGTAAGGAGGCTTGATGGAATACCCTAACCACACTTTCAGTGTCTGGACTCCAAGATAGTATATCAAAAAGGAAAACTATGAGCTTTGTTGGCACCTATAAAGATCAACTTCCTTTAAAAGAAAATTAAAAATTCTGTTTCTTTGGTTCTGTAACCAATTTTGGAATGTTCATCTGAGTACTTTTAAGTCAACCTAATTTATGGGTAAAAGTATCCTGGTTACTTCAGTATGTAGTTAATTCAGTTAAACAGCTTTGGATTCCCTCTCAGATTTATATCTTATCGAAAGATGGTATAAAATATATTCTCTCTTAGAAGAGTTATTGTCCTTGGCCTCTCTGTTAGCTTTTTAAAATGAGAGTCCTTGCTATCTTAAAACTGGAAAAGAAATGTGTTTAATAACAAAAGGTAATGTTTAAATGGGATTTCACCAGAGTCCAAGGAAGAAAAAAAAGCAGAATAACAACTTGCTTATTTATTCATTGGATTTTGACTTCTTGCAACACACATCACTTCTACTTGCTTGGGAAGGATTTCATGTTTGACATGTGCCTTTCATATTGTAGATACAGTTCAGTTGCTTAGTAATGGAGACATCATCTGAGAAATGTGTCACTCTTCAAATTCATGGTGTAGACGCCGTCGCTTTATGTGCTGTAGTTTCATACAGCTTTCTGGACAGTAGGAACGCTCCCATAACATCAAAAAAAAAAATCATGTGAATAATGCGTTGTACCACAATACCAAGTTAGCTATCACATTCACACAAGAATTTATTAGTTCTATTGTAATTCCGTTGAAGATCAAACTCAAGACCTTGGACAATACTTGACAAATATTGTACCATTGTACTACATCTTTTGCTCTCAGCTCCATAATCATATGGTGCAACTTCTGACTATATGGCTGTGTTTTTTCATCAGCCAAACTGTCAACATGTGGTATACATAATTTGACTGTAAGATGGTTAGATGGAAAATGTGGACCGGAATTAGGCTGAGATTTTAAAACATCTTGAGGAGTCTAAAATATCTGTAATATCTTACTCATCAATAACAATTACCTGATTTTTTTCTGCAATGTGCTGAACCGTAGCCCAGTATTTTGAACTAGTATAATTACTTCTTTGTACTCAAGTATAAGATTGTCCCCATACAGACTTTCGGTGTGATAGTAAGAGTGCCTACTGAGGTCTGGTAAATCTAAGATGACCTCAGGCTCACTCATTGAGTGAATGAATAGTATGAACATCCTGCTGTTGCCAAGTAAAAGAAGGATAACACCAGGCATAGCATGAAACTCAACAGCAGAAATTTTGGCATGTTATAACATGGCCAGTCAGTCTTTCTTAGCTCCATACATGGTGAAAATTTGTTGTGATATGAGTAGTCATAATTTGCTCTTGAGTATCACAATGAGCAAAATGTAAAATCTCATTGTGTTTATATGTGCAAATTAGATGAGGATAATATCTGCAGAGTACATCTTCATATAATTTTAATTTATTCCTATTATTAACCAGCTCAATAATCTTCCTTTCAACTCACAAAACTGACTGTCAACTTAGACAACTTCTGTGATACTCATTTCTTTTTAAAATGTCTCTTTTCTGATGAGATGTTTTTCCCAGGTTTCCTTCTTGAAGTCAACATGATCCAGACTATACTATCTTTAGTAGTGGACTACTTGGGAAGCTTCCAGTTTCTCCATTCACAATTCAGTTGAGTCTTTCCATCCTTTCTGGGTAACTCCATATTAAAAATAACTGCATGTGGCTTATGATATATTCAAAGCTGAATCCAGTGTCCTCTCTTTATCACCTTTATCTTTTATGCTTCTCTACTCAAATCCCTTTCCCCAGGGAGGCACCTGGCATTCTGATTCCATCTTGTAGACACTCGTGATATTTCATTTGTCTTCTTACCAGGTCTTCCTGACTCAATTCAGTTCAGTTTATGGCCAGCACACTCTCCTACTCCGGGTTGTCACTTACATATCATTTTCAGACAAAACCCAAGGAGATTGATACTCCCAAATTGATATTTTCAGTGTTTGATCCACTAAAATAGTTCTTTGAACAAATATAATGCTCATACAGCTGCTGTCTTTCAAGTTTTGGACGGGTACTGAGGCTTTGTGATACCCACTCTCTCTCCTCTATGACTGGCATCTATGTCTTGTGTACTTAGAAGATCCACGGAAGCAAACAAGTTCTGTACAAGATACTCTTGGTTTCCTTTTGAACTGCAGCATCACCAGACATTTTTCTTTTATAAGTGGGGATTGGTACAATATAAAAACACCTTTGGCATAATTGAATAGTATAACTAAAACTTTTAAACTGAGAAATTGCTGCATGTAAGATACTTGGTTTTTAATATGTTTTTCAGCTTGAATCATCTGTGAGTTCAAGAAAAATAAAAGCCTACATTGTTTGTTTATAAACTGCTTGATATTTAACCAGTTGGTCTGAGAATTTAAGACAGGGATTGCTTGTAAATAATTTTAATGTTTCTAAAATAACATATGTGAAGTCATATTTAAGAGTGATTCCTTTAAAGGCTCTAAAGGTTCTTAAAATGTAAATATGTTGAACAGAATGAATTTTATTTATTGTTTAATGGAATAAATAATTAAACATTAATAAAATAGAATAAAAATCTAGTATCACATCTAGTTAATCATAGAAGTTAATTTCTTCAGTTTCTTTTACTTCTTTGTCCTCAAATGGTTCCTGCTTTAACCATAACTGCAAAACTCAAAAGAAATCTTAAAATTTCATTTTTATATAATTGTTTTCCTAATTAAGAATGACAAGTGCCCTGAAACCTGAACTTTCTACTTGAAGTTAACTTGATTATTCTAGAAAAAAGTTTTGCTACCATTCAGGGTCAGCAATGAATTACCAAAAGATTCAACCAGAGCTCCCAGGATCTAAACTTCCAGCCTGAGAACAGACAGGGGCAAGCTGTCCTCTGAGAGGCTCTAACCAGCACCTGACTCAGACAGATACAGACATCCAGAGCCAAACAGTGGATGGAGCTTGAGAACTCTTATAGAAGAATAGGGGGAAGGATTGTGGGCCCTAAGGAGATAGGAACTGCACAGGAAGATCAACAGAGTAAACCAAACTGAACCCTTGGAGCTCTCAGAGACTGAATCACCAACCGTGGAGCATACCTAGTCTACACAGATCTACCTCCATGGGCTGGACCTAGGCCTCCCTGCACATATGTTGTAAATGTGCAGCTTGGTTTTCATGCAGGTCTCAAACATCTGGAGTGGGGGCTATCCCAAAACATGCAGCCTGTATATGGAGTATGGTCTTCTAGCTGGGTGCCTCATCTGGCCTCAATGGGAGAGGAAGCACCTAGCCTCTCAGAGACTTAAAGTGGCAGGGTGGGGGATACAGGAGGAGGGGTACTCAGAAAACAAGAGATGGGGAAGGATTGTGGGAGGGGGTGACTGGGAGGGGTTATGAAGTGAATAAGCAAAAAAATAAAATTAAAAAAGGAAAAAAAAAAGAATTACCTCTGTGAAAAGTTATCAACATATCTAAGGTCATCAAAAGTCATTTTTCCCTCATGTAAACATCTGTAGGTATTCGGGTACAAGAAATTAGCATCAAATCAAATCTTATTCATGATTCATCTGAAAGCATCAAGAAGTATGGTAGAAACTTTGAAGAAGTAGAAATATAAATGAGATTATATTTGGCTTTTTATTTTATTACTAAGTTTAGTGATAGGATGTACCATGCACATGGAGGAGAAATGATGTGTCTGGTGATGTATATGTTGGTGTGGCATAAGAGAGGTTTTTGATGATAAAGTTATATTCAGGAAACAACTTATCTAATTAATTAGTATTGTGGATATAGTGCCTAAGGCCTATATTGCTGCAAAACTGCATAGTGTTTCTTAAACAGAAAAAGTAACGTAGCATTAGTAAGTACAAAGCCAAATCATAATAAAGAATTTGTATGAATCACTCATGAAATATTTTTTAATGCTTTAGTGGAAGAACGTCTTCCTTGAGAGAAAGTGGCCATGGCACAGCAAAGTTACAGTTTTACACTTAGTACTACACTTTAGCAAAGATTTTTTTTTTAATTTCCTAATATGTACTGGACATTATATTTACTGTAAGGATGAAGGCATAGGAAGGTACCTCTTATTGTATAGAACTAATGTACTAGTGATTCAACACAAACTATCAGATAAATGTTAACTTCCCAAAGCGATAGAGGCTTTTGGGACAGTAAACAGACCCATAAGTAAAGTTAACACAATGTACCATGTGGATGCAATGGCCAATATTGAAAGGGGATAAGTACAGAAAAGGGAAGAGAAGTTCCAAAAGTGTTCAAACTTGCAAAACGAATCAGGACCAATGTGGTCTTACTGAAACAGTCAGTGAATAAGATTAAGAATTCAGTGTCATCTCAGACAAAATAATTTGTCAATAGAATTTGTATGATCCAATTTATTACGAAAGATTGATCACTGAAATTATTTAAAATAGTCCTCCCTCTTGTGAATGATGAATAACTTTTAATCACATTTTACTTGAGTAATGCTCTTTAAAGAACTAGACAAACAGGAATTAATCCCTAAGTCAGTCTATTAAAATTTAGTTTGAATTCTAAAATTAAAATTCTTGTTTTTGAGGAAAGCAAAGTGAGTCAAGGAGAATTAAAACTTTAATGTAGATTTCTTGTTTTTCAAAGGAGCAATAAGACTAAGACATTCACATAGTAATGAAATATGAAAATATTTTCATATGCATGCATATTGACAGACAGATAGATAAAGACACAGAATGCCTCAGGCCTAGAACTTACCACATAGCCTATGACAAATTCATACTCATAGGAATTCTTCTGCCTCAGCATATCATTTATTATGATTACAAATGTTAGCTTCTAATACTAACTAACAATAACTAACAATAAAGATTTTTAAAGTATGACTAGATCAATGATTTGGGGACAAAATGATTCATCAATATCTGCTTTTCTTTTTTCTTTAAATATACATAATTACTTAATATACTAAACATCAAAGAATGTTTTTATCTAATATTCATTTAACTATTTTTGTAGACTTAATTTGGGGATTTAATGATGTGAAATCTTGTAGCACATTTTATTTATCTCTGTATTTTTTAGTGTAATGTGGCATACCTAAAGATAATGAATGTGTGTTAAGGAAGAATTATATTTTATAAGAAGAAACATTTGCTTTTGCTTACTGAGAGCTTCTATGCGACCATCTTTTAGGGGAGCTTCTATGCGACCATCTTTTAGGGGAACTTATATTAAAATTATTCATATATATTCCCACTACACAGGAGCTCATTATGTTTAATTTAGAATAGTTGATTTAGAATCACTATGTTTTGTTTTTAGAAAGAAAATTATAAAACATATTCACTTCCTATTATGTATCTACCTATTTATCTATTGTCTATCTATCATCAGTCTATCTATCTATCTATCTATCTATCTATCTATCTATCTATCTATCTTCCATATAGAGAAGTAAGGTCTGTCTGGGACGTCTTAAACCTATTATGGATAATACAATAACACACAATGAACAACTCTTCTTTGGGCTGTAGTCTAAGATTTTTTCTAAACAAACTTTAATAAGAGTTCTTAAATGGTTCAACTTCATTTCTAGCCCACTTATCAGATATAGGAGAAAACAGAGTTTAATAGAAAATGGGAGATGTGGACCTATTTAGAAGTAGTTCTTTGGGATGATTCCTATTCGATTGTAAGGATATTAGCAGTCCACTTCAAAACACCAAATATGAATCAATAGCTGCAGCTCAATCCAGAAGAAACTGCGAGGCTCCCACGAATTGTAATGAGAAGCAGCTGGAATACAACAAGAAATTCTGTGGTGAGTTTTTCTCTATGAAGTTAAGATAAGCAAAAATCAGTGAAGACCAGCAAGAATTTCAAGGAATACCAATACAAGAGTATCTTCCCACTCTTTAGAAAGAATATATATATTCTTTCTAAACACATACCCTCTCAAATATCTGCTCTAGCAAACCATCACATGTGCTTTCACAAGACAGCTTCCACAAAACACCACATGTCTGTTCTCAGCAAAACATCCCTTCTTGTGTCTGCTTCAGCAGAACATCTTGTCCTAAGATGGCTTTCAGAAAAGCATCACATGACACAACTGAGTCTCCAAAGAAACTAGATATTTCCACTTCACTGGGCCCCTGATTTTTCTTTTGGGTATGCTGAGTTATGTTCTTTGGAACATGACATCTCTAATTGCTAAACATAATTCTTACTAATTATGCTGTTATTTGATGTTAAATAACTTTGAAATTATTACTTAATGTTATAAGTATTTTTATTTTGAAAGACCAAACAAAAATTGTAGAATAATTTAAATAGCAGTATCTTCTATGTCATTTAAAGTAAGTAACCAAGCATGTCTCGTGAATTTTGAATAGTTTAATATAATACAACTAGCTGGATATGGAAGAATATGCATGGAATCCTAACCTTTGGGAGGTGGAGATAAGAGAAATATGACTCTGAGAACATTCTGTGTTGCTTAGAAAGTTCTAAATTAGCCTAGAAATTATAGAATGAATATCTAAGCAAGTAAACAGAAAAATAAAGTTTCTTTCCTGCATAATCATAATATCTCAACTATTGAGAAATTTGATCTTTATAATGTAACTAGTGGCTCATGTTAATTCTATTCAAATTTAGTTTACAGATTCAATATGGTTATTATTACAGAAGTGCCCAGTTTTGTGATAATACATGGCATTGGGTGCCATGCTTCTCTAACATATAAGAACTTCGGCAGCCCGATTATTGTTGAAGATTAAAGGAGTGTATTTTAGATAAAATATTTCTCCACAGTACTGTCCTCTTTTGTCACAGGTGGATTTAAGTTGTACAACTTAAAAAATATAACAGAATAACTATATTCTCCTATATTGTTTAAGTTGAACAGAATATTGGTGACAAAAATTTGATAATTTTCTATGTTTTGTTCTATTTGTAATTAAGGTTCCCTGAAGAAGTTACTCAGTTGAAGCAGATAAATATTCCTCAGCAAAACTGTAATTTAGTCATTGATTTATATTGGCACATATAAATATTTTATTTAATTTCTCATTTTATTTGATCTTAAAATTCCACGTTTGTTTTGTGGGTTCCCTAAAGGTACTTTTACTGTGTTTTATTGGCATTTCCCATTATTTTCTGGATGTTTTACCTGTTTAGATCTAACAAATTACTCTGGGCTCATCTTGTAATTTCTCTGACCAAATTTTGGATAGAATCTTTTCTCCAAAGATTTCTGCTTTCCTTAAGGGGACATTGCTTGCCCAAATCAAGGTCTAAGTGCTAGAGATACTTGTTGCTATTGGAGATAAATCATTCTGGAATTTTCAGTAGAGAGAACTAAGATAGATAAACACAGACACATAGGTACCCAGTGCCTCGCCTCTCCTCTCCTCTCCTCTCCTCTCCTCTCCTCTCCTCTCCTCTCCTCTCCTCTCCTCTCCTCTCCTCTCCTCTCCTCTCCTCTCCTCTCCTCTCCTCTCCTCTCCCTCCTTCCCTCCTCTCCACCCTCCATTTCATCCTCCCTTCCTCTTTTTTGTCTCACTCTTTAAATTGAGACAAAATCTTGCTGTGTATGTGTAGCTAGGTGGCTTCAGTCATGTGGCTTGGATCTTCTTGTCCTCAATCTTAGTTGTCTGAGGGCTTGTAGTTACCATCCAGCATTCTGGTTTGAATAAGTGTTTTTCACCTAAAATTTGTGGCATAAAAACTGACAAAGACAGATGGTTAGGGTTTTGTCCTATGATTACCTAAAAGTAAATCCTTGTAGCTATGGAGTGGTCAGTATTTTGGAAAGTTCTAGATCACATTTCACTCCTAAGAGTGAAGCTTGGTTCAGATACACACAAATCATATAAACTGAGGATGAAAGGAGAGTAAACTCCAGGAGATTCTGCCAGTAGTAATTCATATATGCAACAGCAATAAAATGAAATGTTCTTTTAAGTAGACATAGAGATTCTTAACAAATTTCATTGTATACATTTCTTTTATTTGCCCTTTATATTTTTAATATGGAGCTGTTCCTAATGGAGTGAATCAGGATGCTTAGCAGGCCTAAAATCTAATGGTCTGAATCCTTAAGGTGTGCACTGTGATACGAACATGAAATGCCCTATAAATTCACGCATCTGAACACTTCGTCCCCAGCTAACATTGCTGTTCCAGAAGGTTATAAGATTTTGAGATGGTAGAGCCTCACTCAAGGAACTGGGAATGAGCAAGCCTTGAAGGCTTACAACCCAGCTCCAATTTTTGTTCAGCCTGTTTCCTGACTATAGCTGTAATACTATAAGCAATCTTGGGCTTCTGCCCTGATGACTTTCCTATCATAAAACTGTATCCCCGGAAACTATAAGGCAATGTAAAACTTTCTTCCCTAAAATTGCTTCTTATATTGTACTTGGTTATAGCAATGAGAAAAGTAACTAATTCTTCTTCCTCCTCCTCCTCCTCCTTCTTCTTTTTGTTTCCTCCTCTTCCTGCTCCTTCTCCTTATTGGTTCTTTGAGATAATATATTTTGTGTAGTCTTGGCTCTTTTGGAATTCACTGTGTAGACCAGTCTGTGCTCAAATTCAGAGAAATACCTACCTCTGCCTTGCAAGTACTGGTATTAAGTGCATGTACCACCAGTACCACCAGCACCCAGCATTAACTATCTATCTATCTATCTATCTATCTATCTATCTATCTATCTATCTGTATCTATATGTCTATCATCTATATCTATCTATTGATATATCAATAATATCCCCTAGGTATACCACTATGTCGGCAGTGAAGAGCAGGATTATATAAAACAATTATTTATATTTTGTTTCTTCCTATTACTCTCACAAAAATACTTGTGAAGCATTAGAAAAAATTAAAACTCAAGAAAATTTTGTATTCTTGGGAAAGAAGACAGTTTTTATTAGCCTAAGAGGCAATATTCATAGTGGTTGAGAGCAAATACTGAGTCTTTTATATATCTGGGAACAAATCCAAGCTCTGTCCTTTCCTGGATACAAAACAATTTGCTTCCATACTTTTCCAAAGCATTACCTCACCTGGAAAATAGTCTTATAATACCTAACTCACAGAGTTAATATGAAGTTGAAATGAGGCATTTTCTATTGGTCTTTGAGTGTACTACATGATATTTAAGTAATCGTTTGCCATTTGTAAATCTGCGATACATTTTCTAAGTGTCCCAAGTGATCTCCTCATTAACAGATTAACTCATTTGGTTTTTAAGTTTTCTACTCAAAATCATGGCTCTAAGCCATAGCATGAAAATGTTTTTTTGACTGTAGGAATGAACAAATGATTGTATAGCGAGGGCAGATCTTGAATAGACACCACTGGGAACTCTGGTTTCTGAGAGGCATTGTAGAAATGTCAACAAGAGTTTTTATTATTGCCATGCCCTTTCATGGTTCAATATCTTTTTTCAAGAAGTGTGGGCTAATGTCCACATCAGTTTCTTAAATCTCAACTGGACTTGTTGACTAGTTGGCCAGCTTAATGTTGCCAGGAATTTTTATGTAACTTTCTACACCATCACTGTAGTCTCAATCTTTTAATCTTTTGGAGTATTTATTCTTTGGGTGCCTCATCAAGACAAAGAATTTCCATTCTGTAAGAAGCCTATGCCACCCAAATGTTCAGGAACAGGTATTGTGTTCTCCAACTGGGCTCCCCATTGGGAATGGTATCAATTACTGAGAATGTAAGTGCATAGTTTGGATGACATCAGACAACTGTAGCTCCATCAGAGGTAAGACTGTAGTCACATACAAGACCACTAATGAAGAGTGCACAAATTGACAGACCACAGAAGCATATGATAAAACTTCAGCCTTAGGTCAGTAAATCATGTGTTTTGATGGTAAGCCAGAGACAGACAGTGCAGTAAAGTACCAAAGTATAGTTAAAACGTTATCTAGTGGGGATTTGGAAGAAAGTAAGCACAGACAAGTTTTTTCTCTCAATGACTGTTTCATCCAGAACCAGCCTATCTACACTGAGGGGATAGTTTGTACATAGATTAATATTAATATCAATACTTTAATAGAATTTTCGCTTCATACCATACATTAATCTGTTAAGTTTTTGGGCTAGGCAGATTGGTAAAGTAATTGCTTGCAAGCAAATGGAGATTCAGTTAACTCCAAGAACCTATGTTAAGAAAAGCTGATTCTGGCAATAAATACTTACTTAAAATATCCTTGGGTGACAGATTCAAATATGGTTAAACACTGAGAAAGAAAAATTCAAATTTGTCCGGACCCTTCATCTTGCCCCAGAAGCACTGTTGTTAGGGTTCTTGCTCTGTATTGTGACCTCCATCCAGAATTTTGAGTGATTAAGCCCAGCTCTAATTAGACCACTGTCTTTAGTTCCAAGCTAACATTCGGTTGTTGGACTCTTCTGCAATGTCAGTGGCAGGTACCCGTACCTGGGGTGACCTTGTCTGCACTGGGTGCAGATGCTGCTGCAGCGTTCCTGGCCCAGATGTGGGAGGCCAAGGCTCTTAACATTTCCTGAGTGGTGAGGCTGCTGCCGCGCATAATCAGCCAATACTCACCTCCGAATAACATGTCTACTCAGGGCTCAAAGCAGTCATGCCTCACTTTGGCGATCACCGAACAGTTGAGGTTGGTGATGCGGACTTTCTCGCTGCTCACCGCTTGGAGAAAGGTCCTCGTTGACTCCACGTTCTTCTCAAATGGGCAGAACTGAACTCTAACCAGCTTGACTGGCGGTAGTCTGAGCCAAGCCGCCGCCAAGGTTACCTCATGTTTCTGCAGTCAGCAAACATTCCTGGCCTCAGGATGACAAAAGATCAAAGCAGCACTCCTATGGATCTCAGCAGCACTCGAGCTTAGGAGCTGGACAAGTTTATAGAGGATCACATCCTTCCTGACACTACATTTCTTACTGAGGTCAGAGCAGACATCGACTTCATAAGTGCTTTCCTGAAGGAGAGATGCTTCCAAGGTGCCGCCCACCCTATGAGGGTCTCCAGGGTTGTGATGGGCGGCTCCTACGATGAACGATGAACACACTGTGCTCGAAGGCAGGTCAGAGGCCAATATGGTGGTGTTCCTTAACAATCTCACCAGCTTTGAGGGTCAGGTAAACTGGCATCGAGAGTTCATTGAGGAAATTCAGAAACACCTGTGTCAGTTGCAACCAGAGAAACAACTTAAAGGGAAGTTTGAGGTCCAGAGCTCAGAGCAGCCCAACTCCAGATCTGAGCTGAGCTCTCCTGAACTCCAGCAGGAGATGGAATTTGATGTGCAGCTAGCCTATGATGTCCTGTATGAACTGAGAAATAAGTACGCTGAACCCCAATTATACAACCAAATCTACACCCAACTTATCCACGAGTGCACCACCCTGGAGAAGGAGGGTGAATTCTCCATCTGCTTCTTGGAGCTCCAGCAAGACTTCCTGAAGTATCGTGCACCCAAGCTGAAGAATCTCATCCATCTGGTAAACCACTGGTATCAACTGTGTAAGGAGAAGCTGGGGAAGCTGCTGCCTCACAGTACGCCCTGGAGCTGCTCACAGTCTGTGTCTGAGAACGTTTGAATGAAAATCAACATGATATAACCACAGCCAAGAGCTTCCAGACCATCTTAGAACTGGTCGTTGATTACAAGTTTCTTCTAATCTATTGAACATGGTATTATGACTTTCTTCATCAAGAAGTCTCTGACTACCTGAACAGACAGATCCAAAAAGACAGGTCTGTGATCCTAGACCCGGCAGACCCAACAAGGAACGTGGCCGGTTCAAACTTAGAGGGCTGGCACCTTCTGGCAGAAGAGGCTGACTCCTGGATGTATTTCTCTTGCTTTAAGTACCATGATATGTCCTTTGTGCCTACCTGGGATTTATTGGCAGAGAATCATAAATGTGTCGTCTTATGAACACCAAGCACTTGGTCAGGAGGCTCCAGAGTCAGGGGCATCTGCTGCTCTGCTGCAAGACCTTGACTTAGAGAGGACAGGATGGTGCTCTACGCTCCAGTGAAGGGCATCCAACCTGTGACCCGACTCCAGGCTTCTGATCCCTGCCTGCCCATGGACAGCATTCTCACAGCCTGTGTTGTCTGCCTTAGCCTCCAACAGTGCTCTCTGGGAGTCAGACTCTGAAGGAAAGAGAACTCAAGCTCGACTTCCATCTTTCCAGCTGTTGGGAAAGCTCCCTCCATCTGACAGTGTCTGATCAGCAATAATAAAATATAGCAAGTCATGAGGGTGTGTGCACTCTGAGGGAAGGAACCATCAAGTACACATGTGTCCATGGGAAAGTGGTGTGTCTATGCTCCCCTAGAAACCGTGAGCATTTGTTACAAGCTCTACATAGGCCCAGGTAACTGCCAACCAGCAGTGGACAGAGCAGAACACAACTTCTACACATTTTGATGTCTGGTGGCATGGGATTCTTCCAGATCTCTTATACAAGGAACGAAGACAAAAGTCCTTGGCTCCTTCTGTCCATGCACCCCTGACATGATTCTAGACTTTCCCCATCCCACACAGAAACTGTTTACCACATGCATATGACCCTGAAGCCCTGGGAATCCAGCCAGTATGCATCAAGGTGTACTGATTCTGCAGCATGAAAGCTGAGGTCCTCGGCAGTACGAGAAAATAAAATTGCATGCAATCTGTGACCAACGATGAGTTTTAAACTTAGTTGTCTGTATGAGGATGAGATTTGAAGCATTGAATTAAATCAAAATGTACAGATTCAAAAAAAAGATAAGAAGAGAAAAGTTGATTCTAGCTGATTCTAATAGTACATGCTTATAATCTCAGCACTGAAAGGCTTTGGATACCTTGGGGTTTCCTGGCCAGCTAGCCTAATCTACTTGGTGAAGTCATTGACTCCAAGTTAAAAAAAAATGTAGCTAGCATTTGGGAAAAGATAGTTGAAGTTGTCCTCTGGTCTCCATGTGCACATACAAGTATGCACATTTTAAAAACACATGCCTCCAGAGCCACCTGAAAAATACATGCACACATCCATACTCACATAGAATTTATTAAGATTTCAAAAGCAGCATTGAATTTAAAAATGTAGAGGAAGATTTTCTTTATAATTTCATGAGGCATATTGGAAGTTCAATAGAATTTTACTGTTTTTCTTGTATACAGCATAGTATTTAAAAAAAAAAATAACGAATCATTATTACCGTGAGGAGGGAGAAAGGGATGAGAGAAAAGAAAGGGAGAGAAATAGAACATGAGGAGAGAGAGAGAGAACAAAGGGTACCATTTTTTATCTATTTATTTTCAAAGACTTACATGTATACTTAAAGGATAAAAAGTAAATGAATAACCAGGCAAAATGTACTCAAACATCATTTAATGTGGATTTTTCTCTAACAGTAGAGTCTCTGAATCTCCTCTGCCACCTTCTCATTTTACCAAGTTTCTCCTGCCTCTATTATTTCATACTTGCAAGGTCAGTTTATTACAAATATATTTCCAGTGTATTTCAAGCTTTAAAAATATATAATGGCCGTAAGATATCATTTAACAAATAATATCTTGTGCACATGGAGACCAGAAGACTACGTCTCTTTGTCCATCTTTAGGTTGGCTTTCTTCCTTGAGAATGTGGGACCTTTCTTAGAACCTATTACCAACAATTCAGTTTGTTACAATTAGATGCATCAAATGAAGAAATACATATAACATTCTAACTCCCCATAATGTTGGGAAGTTTACTAGGAGAAAGAGCAGAGAGCCTTGTATCTATTGCTCACAGGTTCTGTATACCAGACTGGCTTGCTATGTTTGCTCTTATCTAGACAGCAGGGCTATCTCATGAGCACGGATATCCCCCTCTGATTTATTTTCTCTGGTGTTCTGAATCCCACCATTTTCACCCTAGCATTTATTTTAAAACTTATATTTTGTTAACAGAATACAATGTAATATTCATACAACAATATAAAATTTCCCAGTGATTTATACAAATTTACTCTTTGTTATGAATTTAATCACATTTGCAATTTAAGCTAAGTAGGGTTAACTACTAGATTACATTTTATTGCATCTTTAAAATTTTGGTTTTATTCTGAAAATAATATTCCAATCAAATTCATTTCTTCTAGTTCTTAAATGAGATTGTGGCCCCAATTTAATTGATTTATTTCTGTGCCTCTTTCTACATCACATGTATTAATTACTCCCCCTCACAAGTTAGGAAGCAAAATAATATTTAGCCAGAGAGATTATTGAGAAATAACTAATTTGATAGTGGTTTTCATTGGCATGATAATGGGAGACACATTTGTAAGGAACTCAGGGATTTTAAGCTAAATAATAATAATTTTAAATAGTAAATAATTTTAAGCTTTAAAAAAATAAGTTCAAGGTATTTGTTTACATGAAATAGCTAACATTAAAGTAGTGGGCAATATGTATTCTTCTTAGGGAACGACTATACAAAGGATATTCTGGATTTGATTACACTATTATAAGAGAGTAAACAGCGCTCATAATGGAAAGTACCACCACCTTTATACTTCCTTTTATTTTCCTAAGAAACTAAAATTTGCTCTACTCCACCATGTCCCAGTCCTACCCTGTGTGGAGAAGGTAAGCTCATGTTATCCAGTGTTTGAACTGAGGATGAGACCGAACATCACAAGGGACTGATGGAAACTGATCACAACTATTGCCACTGGGGTACTGTCAAAGAGAGTGTGGGGCCATGAGAAGGTTCAGCTATGGAAACAGGAGCTGTAGGAATTAGAGGAGATGAAGGGGAAGAATTTAATAGAAGAACTGTCACTGTACTCTCAACAGCCATTTCTGAGGCTAACACCCCTAGAGAAGTCCAAGAAATGATTAGTCACATGACACAATGGGACAAAAATATCTTCAAGACATTCCCATTGTTACCCCTCTCCTTCTGCTATGCCGCTACCCCCAACACTACTACCCAGGTTGTTGTGGTCTGGATACAGCCATTCAAATATACGGTGGATCATTTCTTGCCGTTTCTGAACTCTGAAAGAAGGTATACTCAGTACCTACTGTAGAGGGATCAGCATTGGGTAGTGAGTATCATACTACTTGTAGTAGTTTGAATAGGTATGGTCCCCATAGACTCATGTTTTGAATACTTGGCTCATAATGACACTATTAGGAAGTGTGGCAATGGTGGAGTAGGTGTGGCCTTGTTGGAGGAAGTGCATCGCTGTGGTAGTGTGTGGGCTTTGAGGTTTCCTATGCTCAAACTCCACCCAATACAGAAGAGGGCCTCCTCCTGGCTGCCTGGGGAGACAGTCACCTCCAGAGTGCCTTCGGTCAAGATATAGACTTCTCCTAGGCTTCTCTAGCACCATATCTGCCCGCCTGCAGCCGCGCTTCCTGCCATGATGATAATGGACTGGACCTCTGAAACTGTGTGGTAGATTCTTTAATGCTTTTGGACTCCAAACATGTCTCTCTAATGGTATTCAGTATAACATGAAAACAGTCACTTGCTAGCTTTTAGTAGGTTGATTTGTCACTGTTCGTCATTTCCTACCTGTACATTTTGAAGGTCAACAAGTTGTTGACCTTTAATTAGACTACAACAAGAATGGTTCTACTGCAAAAATCAGCACATGCTACAAACGTCTGTTCATTTGTTGTTTTGTTGCTTAAACCTAAGATATTTTTGAAAGAAACCTTTGCATTAAACTTGAAGGAATTTGCTCAGAGCCACTAGGTTGTGAATGACAAAATAATTAAGATACATATCTCTGCTCAAATTTATTTTTACTAGATCTGTGAAATGTCACTTATTACTGATAAATGAGTGACATTGCTACATCTCTCATACTTTTTATTTATGTTTTACTTGTAAACATAAATTCAGTGGCTACTAATATTGACTTATTGTACTTATTGTGTAGTTGCAGCCATATGTTTTCTATCGATATTAGCTTTTAACAAATATTGCTTAAGTTGCTTATAGAAAACTTATGGTATAGATAATTCTGGTTTTCTTTATAAAATTAATGCTATAAGTCTTTGATTTAAATTTTATTCATAAATTTTTTATTATTTATTATAAAGATATGTTTCATTACAAGGTTTTTCATACATCTCTATCATGTACTTTGATCATATTTGATCTCTCTTACTTTTTCTTGTTTCCCTTTCTATTCCTCCATATTTTTCCTCTTCCCAAGCATTAGCCTTTATAGTTTTATGTGTTGTTTTTATTTTAAAAATCTAGACTCCATCAGAAAATACAGCATATGTCTTTCTGGCTTTGGCTTGCTTTGTTAGTAGGATGATCTCCATTTCTAACCTTGTGTACAAATAACAAAATTTTGTTCTTCTTTATGGTAGATTAACACCACAAAACTCATTTAATCATGTATTATTTGTCCATTCATCTGTTGTTGGCACTTAAGCTAATCACATGACTTGGCTGTTGAAAATAGACATGTAGTAAACAGAAATGGACCCTTATTTATATTATTATTGTGTAGGTATGTACTAACTTAAAACACTTCATGAGTCTTAAATTAAAAATCACAATATTATAGCTCTGTAGAGATATAGGTAGTTTTAACATCATTTTTCATACACTACAGAAGAATGTTGATCTTAGGGGAGAATAACAAAAAATCATTTCCAAAAGTAAACTTTTATGGATGGAACTTAAAGTAAGGTAAATGGGTTTTGAGAAGTAACACGCTATTATGAAGCTAATGTGAAGCTGAGCACCCATATAGCTGTATTCTGGATCCATTTACTTTTAAAAAAAATGTATTACCCCTGAAGAGAAATGAAAAATGATATAATACATAAATGATCCAAGTAACTTCTAACCACAGAATTGTCTCCTTTCAACCTGCTCGTCTCCCTCAGTCCCAAGTACCTTTCCTTTTCTTCCCATTTTCTTTTTTTTTTATTGGATATTTTGTTTTCAGATATTATTCCCTTACCCCATTACTCCCCACCCCCGTCCAGGAGCCCCTTATCCATTGCGCCCCTCCTCCTGCTTCTCTGTAGATGTGCCCCTACCTACCCTCTCCCACCTCCTCACCCTTGAATTTCCCCCCACACAGCATCCAGCCTTCATGGGACCAAGGATCTCCTTTCCCACTTATGCCCGACAAAGCCGTCCTCCCTTACATATACAGCTGGAGCCATGGATTCCCTCCCTAAGTGCTCCCAGGCTAGTGGTTTAGACCCTGTTCTTCCCATTTTCTATTTTGTATTTTTTACATTTTTCTCTTCTTCACAATCCCCTTGTCTGAGAGGTTATAACAAGTCCTACACACAATACCTATATAAGTAGGCATATCTAACTAGAACAACATCATAGACCCCGGGTCAGATCATGCAAATCCCAGCATCACAACCTCTTCCACACATTACAGCTCTCCAGGGACCAAACATTCAAACACAAGTGGCAGATACTTTAAGTACAAACTCTTACCACTCAAGTGTCTCAAAAGCCTCTGTAATAGGCCCATTTCTGACAGATTGTATCACATAAATAGCCATAGGATTCTTTCCATCCTGCCTGGCTCAGCTTTTCTTCTTTGTGGCTTTATCTTTTGGCAAGTTCATACCACAGTGGATAAAGACTAAGTCCTGTAAGATCCTCAGAACTATAAACTCCAGTGGTCAATATCTATTCTTCAACATTCCTAACAAATACTTTTATTGGCTTGTGTGCTCTTTGTAGGACATAAAGATACTGTTCTCTTCACTTTTAAGGCTTTATCAGATACCATATTTGATTTCAGGTTGTGTTTACTTCCACATGAGTCAAGTCTGGCTGACTTAACTCAACAAAGTAAAATGTCATAGGAAAAGTGGAACATACTAAAAACAGAGAAGAGATGTCAAACAAATGCCCACAGAAAATCACATGCACCCCAAAATCACAATGTTATGTCCTGGGTTGTGTCATTCAACTTATATATTGACACAAAGGGACCAATGTGGTTAAACCCCTTTCTCTCCAGTCTCTCCCCACTATCTAAATAAGAAGAAAAGCAGCCATAGGCAAGTGAGGAAGAAAGCCTTTCTGCCAGAATAAAATTTTCACCTGTGTGGTTATGGATTTCTAGTCTTAAGAACTGTCGGAGAACTGTTGTTGAAGCCACTGAGGGTGTATGTTGTTCTGGCAGCCAACATAGACAAATAAACACAAAAACCCCTCTAGTTTAAAACAACATAAGTTGATCCTTTTCTGGCTCAGGATGATGGAAGTCTAAATTCGGTGTGGCAGGTTACTAATATAGGATCTGTGCTAGAAACAGGCCATGAATATCCAGCCTTGGAGTCTGTGGGAGAGTCTGCTACATTCCCAGGTAGCTTTTGGGCATTGATGGAATCCTTGGTTATCCTGAGCAGTCACTCACATCATTCCAGTCACTGCCTCTCCTATCACATGGTCTTCACTGCCTGTGCTTTCTCTCCTTGTAAGGACACTGGTCCTTAGGCTGACACCCAGAGCAAGTCATTTTAGTTTGATTATATCTGCAAGGATTCCTTTTCCTATCAGACTCATGTGTGTACATGTGTCCATGTTCCTGTGTGTGTAGTTGTGAGTCTGTGTGTGTGGAGATCAGAGGCCTTCACTGGGTGTTTTCTATTAATTTTCCAACTTATCTTTCCATTTTTTTGTGTGTGAATTTCAAACGTGAAATTCAAACTGTGTTTTTAAATCAAATTCCTATCAACATTCTCCCTCCTTCAACTCCTCTTCTATTCCCATCACAATATTTTCCCCATACTTCATGGGTTTTTTTTTTTTGCATGTTTGTTGATTTGTTTGTTTGTTTGTTTGTTTTAGGTTACTGAGTCCATTAGTGTTACCAGTATGTGCATGGACATAGAGCCATGTTCTGCAGCATGTGTAGCTTCTCTGGGTCTGTGTTCCTGAATAAAAGCAACTCTCTCACTCCCAGAGGAACATATGCATTCACAGAGTTGTGACTATATTTAACTGGCATGAAACCAAGCTAGACAAAATGTCAGCATGAATGAAGGAGAGAGGTTTATGAACTCCTACACCACGTTTAGAGACAGAGCCTCTCTTTGAATCTGGAGTTCATACACTATTTAAACTGGCCAAATCCAGCAGCTTCACTCACATTGACTGAAAAATCTCCTCACCTTGAATTCACATTCTTCTGTGCTGGGTTTGGGACTTTAACATAGCTTATTTGATAAGCCCTGTTCAATCCACAATATTATGTTATTTAAATCTTTGAAAAAGTGATATTAGAGAGGAGAAGATTTTTTTCTTTTCATCATTTCACATTACTGGTTCTGATTAATAACAAGAAAAATTTATAGAAGAACATTTAGCACTACTAATTTGATGATGATATTTGCCATGATAACCCAATGTTTTATCAGTATTAATCCTATATTGACAATGTGCCACCTATACAAACATTTAAAATGCATTTACTCTTTTCTAATTCATATTCACCATAATGATTTGTTGCTACCATTGCCTACTCTGTAAGTTGAGCTAGGTATTCCATGCTTAGTACAATTCCACTGTGCTGAACTACCTGTTTAAACAAATCACAAAGCATGACAGAGGACAGAGCCCAGAGGCAAATATTTTTAGCTTCTTCCTTTTAAAGTCATCCTTTAGTTGAGACAGAGTACAGGTTGCTTCGATTGGTAGGTCACAACGCTCCCACGAACCTTCCAACAGCGTATCCAGGGTGAAAGCTCTCAAGTTTCCCATCTGCAGGCATCCCAGCTCTGTGTGGAATTCACCTGCGTTGGTGAGCTGCAGCTTCAGCACTGAGGTTTTGTGTTATCTTTTTCTCTTTTCTTCTTCAAAATGACTAAATGTTTTGATACCTTTCTCATAGATTTAAGAGATTCTGCTTAATTATTCAACACGTTAAAAATAATTCTGTTTGTAGAACATATCTGAGGTCTCTTACAGGACCAAATTTCATGCCTTGAACTATAATTTTGGCAAAAAGCCAATGGCCAGGGAGGCAATAGATCTTGGGACAAAATTCCCTATTGTTATTTTGCTAAATCATCATACTGTCAAAGTTATGTCTAATTATTTATGCTTATAGCCATAGATCTGAGATGTCTTCAACTTTGATTGGAGTATTTTTTTTTAAGTGGGTCATAATCAACAGAGAACTGGAGAACTGGTTAACATGATAATATGATGTACATTCCTAAAGAGAACATCAGTATCGTCTCCCGCTGTACCACTGAGGTCCAGGGTGCATCACAGAAAAGGAGGCAGAAAGAGCTGGGGGATGAGGGGAAGCCCTTCTATCATCCTGACAGGACGTGGCCACTGGACTCATTGAATCATAGCAGCTGTGGTTGCCTTCACAAGAACTGAATAGACTCAAACCAGGACAGAGTCCAACAGATGGATAGGAGAACATCAAGAACCACCCTGTATTAAGGATTCACTGGCTAGGGATAGTTTCTGTAGAAGGAAATCTCCATAAGTCTGCAAATGTTAGCACCTATGACTGTAGTAATAACACACATGTTCAAGGAGGTAACACCTCCACATGTTAGAAGTGAACATGCCTGCTGTGCAAGAATGAGAGAAGTACTTAATGCCATTAATAGAACACTCATGACATAAAGGGAGTTCAGAGGAAGTATTGTTTAACATGTAACAGGAAACCAGGCATCATAAGCAGACACAGAAGACAAGAAATGTTAACAGCAAATCTTCTAATAGAAGGAATGGTGCCAGATGGAGATATCAGCCTCTATGCTTCACGTAAGGCACTGGAAACCGCAACAGCATGGAAATATATAACTTTATTTTTCACTATTTCAAACTTTGAAAATATATTCTTAGCTATCTGAACATAATTACAATGTGCCATAGGATTTTTGACATGGACATAGGACTTAATGACAAAGTTTTAAAATGTTTCAATATTTTAGTCCAAGAGGATAAAAGCAACACAGTTTGGAATTACATGGTCATAATGTGCAGACATGATTCAAATTTCTGGGACTAGGGAAAAAATAAAACCAAAAATTTAATTAATTTAGAACATTATGGAGAAAGAAGAAAAGGGAAATGAATAATAAATGAGAAAACTAAAAAGCAAGTGTCAAGATAGTATATCAAATATAAACATAAGGATAATTATATTAAATGTAAATGACCTAAAATACTGAGTAAAACTTAGCTCTCAAATTTGATTGAAAGGCAATCTGAACTATGGGAAATATATTTCAACAGTAAAGATACAACTATGTTAGAATAATTGAGATAAAGGGACTAGAGATGTTCTAGTTCAGCATGGCACATGCAAGGCACTGGATACAATGCCTAGCACCCTAACAAACAGAACAACTTGCATTGATACTGAGGAAGATAAAGATTATCTAATGACACAAACAAAATAACATTCTATTGCTACTACCAGGCAGTTATATGTTTCCTTCATAATGACATAGGTGTTAACTGAAAAAGAACTGAAATAGCTGATAAGATCTACAAAAATTGACATGATTTTTAATTGAAATGAAATTAGAAAACTTACAAGATATAAAACAAATATTCAGGCCTATTTCTGTACACTAGAAATAACTATTCACAAAATCTAATTATACAAATTGTATATTTATTAATAATATAAAAATATAATATTATGTATTCTTACCTAAAGATCTCCAAGGCTTTATGCTAAACCTATAAAACTCTGCTAAATGAAGGCAACAATGCCCAAATAAACAGAGATGGATCATCTTGATCACTTGGGTAATTTTATCTTTCTCTACCTCCTTTCTTAATACCTTTCATTCCTGTCCTTAATTTTCACTGCAATTGAAATGAAAAAAATCTCAAAAGACTTTTCTTTTTCTTTTTCTTTCTTTCTTTCTTTCTTTCTTTCTTTTCTTTTCTTTTCTTTTCTTTTCTTTTCTTTTCTTTTCTTTTCTTTTTCTTTTCTTTTCTTTCAAGAGAGGGTTTCTCTGTGTAGGCCTGGCTGTCCTGGAACTCACTCTGCAGATCAGGCTGGCCTCGAACTCAGAAATCCGCCTGCCTCTGCCTCCCAAGTGCTGGGATTAAAGGCATGCACCACCACTTCCCGGCTCAAAAGAATTTTCTGAAAATTAAAATGAGGCCCAAAAAGATGACTCTGCATATATAAGACACTGTTGCCTCTTAAATGTTGCAATAAAAGTTTGATGCCTGGAAATCACATAAAAGTGGGAGGAGAGAGTGGATTACACAAAATTGTTCTCTGATTGCCACAGGCCTGCCATCGCACTCATGCCCTTATTCATACACACAATAATAAATAAATAAATAAATAAATAAATAAATAAATAAATAAATAGATAGATAGATAGATAGATAAATAGATAAATAGATAAATAAATAAATAAATAAATACTACAAACTTATTTTAATATTAAATACATAGAAACAGGCTGCAACAGCTCAAATCATTTTTGTTTTGCTTTTGTGTTTTTTTTTTTTATTTTTGTTGTTGTTTTCCCTCAGTCCCTGGGTACATGAATTGATAAGATAGAATACCTATAAACTATTTATATTAAGAACACCGTGTGTCTTAATGACTTGGAGGAAACAAAGTTTTGGTGGGCTGTCCAGAAAGCTAGTCATAGAAAAGTCGAAGTGTTTCTTCTCAAGCCTGACCACCTGAGTTTGATGCTACACAATGGGAGGAGAGAACAGAGAATACTACAGAGTGTTCTCAGTCCACTACACATGCACCATCTTTCGCCTCACTTGACTTGCCATCAAATACATAAATGTAAAACAATAAAGAATAAAAGAAGGATAATTTGGTGACCCAAATCTGTACTTATGACTTGAACAGCTACCATTATGTTGTTTTGTTTCTCATTCAAAAAATAGGTGCTTCCACCTCCCCCACGCTTGTGTTTTGATTGGAAAAGGTGTATACTTGGGGTAGTTTTGAGGTTTCAAAAGCCCATGCCATTCCCAGTTCTCTCCTCCTCCTCCTCCTCCTCCTCCTCCTCCTCCTCCTCCTCCTCCTCCTCCTCCTCCTCCTCCTCTTCTTCTTCCTCTTCTTCTTCTTCTCCTTCCTCTTCTTCCTCCTCTCTCTTCTCTCTCTTCTTCTCAGCTACTGCTACGAGGCCATGCCTGCCTGCCTGCTACCATGCTTCCCACCATGATGGTCACTAAACACTAACTCTCTGGATCCTGATTGTCCAAGAGCAGTTTCTTTGAAATTTCCTGTCACCTCCTGATCCGACCAGCAGACAGAAGACAACGGACATGGGAACTTCTTCTCAGCACCGTTTACTCAGGAAACCTTAACGTTCAAAAAGCCCGCCAACCTTCGTTCCCCGCCCTTAAATCTCTGTTTCCTCCAATCAGAAGTCATTCCGGATTGATGCTGCGCCCATATGTCACTTGGCCCTATCTTATGTGCAAGTAATATACACGCGCAGTAACGCCAGATCTACGTGCCCTGATCATGGCGCAGTAATGCCCAAGCTACAGCTGGCAGATTGCCAGCTGTCATCTTGTGACACCGGTTCTCCACAATTTGCTTTGGTCATGATGTCTTTTCAGGTAGCAGAAAAGTAACTAAGATAGACAGTATGACTATCAATGAGCCCTTGGTTTTTGATCTTAGGTTTGATATTTAGGGCATACATCCAAATAGACTTTGAACACTAATTGCTTGTTTTTAAGACTCATAAAGATATAATAGCAAAAAGTTATTTTTCACATAAATTTAATGAAGTGAAATAAAAATAAAGATCAATGCATATACATAAAACTGATTTTGAAAGGTGGCAATTCATAGAGTATCATTTTCTATTTATAGAATTAAATATGTAAATATTGGATGTAATATGTTACTTTACACAATAGCAAGCAAACCAAACAAAGCCAAGCAAAAGAGAGCAAGCAAAAAACTTTGCATCCCATAAAATTAGCATACAATGTATCAGAGTCCAAAGTTCAACGCATTAAAATGTAGCAATAAAAGTATCTGTAACTTGAACTAGGAGATATGGAGCCAAACTGTTCCACAGATGAACCAATCTTCTTCGAACTTAAAAAGAGATTAAGTACGTGGTTAAGAGACTTAGAGAATTGAGCCAGAGAGGAAGAAATCATTTCTACATGCAAATCTAATACTTACTAAGAGTTTTCAAAATACAATTGTAAATAGAAAAATAAATATGATTCACAAAATACTGGAAGTTATGGGAAATACATTGTGAGGATATTCTCACAGCAGCCTATAAGAAAATTAGAGTAAAACATGAGTTATCTGTTAGAATAGCTAGAATCCAAAGCATTGGTGAATATAGGTTAAATTTCATAGTTCTGTGTCATGTTGGCCATGAAATGGGATGAAAATACATAAACTGGTGATACTGAAAGCTAATTAAATGGATCTGAGACAACTTGAGCATTTTCAGTGTTTGTGTACACTTGTGCTATGGCACAGTCCCTCTCTTCCTCAATATTGTCTCAAAATAAGTGGAATACATGTCTATACAGGAGTTATGTATGCATGCTTGGATTCTTTTTATCTTTAATATCTCCAACATGGAAGCGAGCCAAATGTCAACAAGTTCACACATTAATAAACTGAGGGATTCCAGAATAGTAGAATACTTTTATATAATAAAATATAGAATTCAATTTATGTTACAAAATGTGTGTATCTCAAAATGTTTATTCTGAGTAAAGAAATTCAGATAAGAAGATTTTGTGTGTGTGTGTGTGTGTGTGTGTGTGTGTGTGTGTGTGTGTGTACTACCATTATAATTCTAGTTATAAACATATCTAAACCTTAGAAACTAAGTAAGCTGTCATACAAAACATAATAATGATTGCTTGGAAACTGAAAATGGACAGGAAAGATAGAGTGTGATTTTGTCCAGAGACACCATGAAGGTTAGAAATACATTCATTATCTTGATAATGGTGGTGGTTTGTGGAAAGTATCTAGTTAAAATTACTGACATATTTTGAATGTGTTCAGCATATTTTATGTTGTTTCAAAAAACAAATTTAAAAGACAAGGAAGTCACAATGAACTTTAGGAAGAATTACTAAAGTATAAAACATATGCATGATCTATATCACTTAAATTCTGGATAATTCAATAGTGAGAATGTCAAACATCTTTGCATATAGAAATTTTCTGCCTATCGGGAAAGTGTACAATAATTAACATTAAAATATACAATTGAGACAAGTATACAGAAAAAGTATCTATATCATGTTTACTAATTTGTGCTTTAATTGTACATACTGGTAGACTATACACTGTGATAATTTGACATACCTGCAGTGTGCAAAACTTAACCCAGATTGGTTAACCTTTATAAAAAACACGCTGGCTAGCATATAATAATTTCAATATTTATCAGTCACATTGTGGTATTTCAATGTACTTAGAGAATATCTACCAGTCAAATAGGATCACTAAGATCTCTAATTTGTTCATAAATGTTATTGATCTGTAGCATGTCATAATGTTGCTACTTTTAAAGAAAATATTGATTTATACATCATACTTAAATGACAATTTATGACATAATTTTTACAAGAGAATTCTTATAGATAATTCTAATGAGTATTATTCTCTTACACATTTAAGTTTTTACTGTCATAATATTGTCTCAGAAATTGTATTTTAAATTTTAATCCTTTGTTTCTTGTCTGTGTTTCAAAGTGCCACTCTAATTTCTAGCCATAGACATCTTGCTTATTTTCTGGTGTCTTTGGAATTTGTCAGATTTTCTTGAAATTCATTAAAATTACTATTTCCTCCACAAAACTGCATCTCATATTCAGTTTTGAAGTGTTTTCAATAAATGGATTTCCGGCTTTGGAACTGTCTTTTTCTTTATTCCAACAGGCATGTCCAGTAAGATGAGACATCTGTGAGTGATAAACTTGCAATCTTTCTAGAAACTTGAAATTTATGCACAGTTTCAACACAGGCAAGCATCATCCCTCACCAAGATAATATTCTAGCTAAAATAATACATTTCTGTGCCATTTAGCTCAGAGATGAAAGTTATCCCAACCTTCATCAAACTACTCTTGCTGTTATACTGAAAAGCGATTTTTAATCTCATGTGGTTTCTGTGAAGGCTATCATCAGTAAGGAAAAAAGCATGGTCCTATTGAAACGTAGTGATTTGCCAGCTCATAGTTAATTTCTCATTTTCTTGTGTGTGTGTCTGTGTTTATTGATATTTTATTTATTTACATTCCAAATGTTGGAACTGGAGAAATGGCTCCATGGTTAAGAGCACTGAGTTCAATTTCCAGCAACCACATGGTGACTCACCACCATCTGTAATGGGATCCGATGCCCTCTTCTGATATGTCTGAAGGCTGCTACAGTACTCATATACATAAACTAAATTTCAAATGTTATCCCCAAACCCAGTTTCCCCTCTGCAAACCCCATCCCAACCCCCTCCCTCTGCTTCTATGAGAGTGCTCCCCATCTACCCACCCACTCCACCCACCCACTCCTTCCCCCTCACATCCCTGGCATTCCCCTACATTTTGATACACAACACGACAAGCTTGAGAGCCGAGAATACTAAAATCTCAGGTGACCAGAGCTGTGACAAGACACTGGCTAGCCCCAAAGCTTAGACTCCATTGCCAGGTATTCAGTTCACTAAGAGTGGAGGGGACCCAAATATATGCTAGAAGAACATTTCAAATAGCGTCAACCTGTGAATGCTAGGGTTGTTTTGGAATTATTTCTCCTGTGTCTCAGCATTTAAAGTAATACTTCAAAAAATCATCATTGTTTCCACATTTAGATAAGCAGAAAAGGTCAGACATGTCATTCCTCAACTGTATCAGCCACTGAAATCATGACCTCAACTCCTGTGACAGCATTCCCTTCTTCTGACTGATCCCACAGATTCTCGGGTCTTCATCTTCCTCTTTCATTAAATATTTTTAAATACCTGTCACTATTCAGTTAACATACCTTCTGGGCAGGTAGTCTATCATTCACTTGCCTACATTTTCAATGGAAAAAAAAATCCAATTACTACATTAAAACATGTCAGATGACATGTCCCCACAAAGAACAGAAAAGTAAAGGACATGCTGACTTTCTTTTACTTCAGCTCCTTCTATAATGAATTTTAATCTTGTGACTTTCCCCTTGTTCTTTCAATTCTGAACATGGGCCACTAGGTAACATCTGTAAAATGTCAAGTTAGTGAACATTATTCAGTTGTGTGGCACACTTAGCTGGTCGTCTTTGTTATGTGGTTTCTACTGGGCATCTGCAGGGAAAGTAACTCAATGTGATAGACTGCAAATAGAATTATTATAGGACTATGTATGTTTTAAATAAAAATGAAATCCAGAAGACATAGTCACCAAATAACAGAATGGTTCAAATTCTGCCATTGATACAGCTGAAAGATGAGAAGATAATTAGAAATAAATCTATTTAAAGAGCTCTTTACATTTTTCCTAATGATGCTAAATTGAGAACTTCCAATAATGTTAACAAATTTAAATCAAAACAAGTTGAGGGTTAAATGGTGAATTAGGAAAGGACTGCCCAGTCAAATGTGATGCCCTGATATCTCAGGTAAGTTTCTCATTGTTTCCCTGGCATCAAAAAAAAAAGTAAAAAGTATGCCAAATAAGAGTCCAAAACCTTAATAGTTGCATGGTTCCACTGAAGGCAAAGAAGAATAGACCTGACTGTAACATCTGTTAATGTATTTTTTTTTCTTTTCCAGCCAGATTGTATGCCTTGCAGGTAGAGGCTGCCTCCTATGCCTTTGTGATGGTGACATTCAGTTTACTGTTCAGCAACTGGTAAACATTCAGGAAATATGTAGCAATGACAATGAAAGAAATGATGATACAGTTATTTTAATTTTAAATGGACAAATTCTGAGAGTATTTTGTAATAAAACTGAACTGCCGTACCCTCCTTCATATGACAACATGTATATTCTATGAAGGCATGAAGAGTTTTAATCTCCTGAGTCATGTTGATGGAAATGAACATTATCTAAAGATACTAATTTAATTGAAGAAAATCTTACTGCTTTGGAAGTCATTTTTCCTGTGAGACACAACAGAGAGATTTGAATTTGTACTTGTATTCTTGCTATGCAGTTTTCTATCCAAGATGTCAAATCATTGCTGAGTTATACGTTCACAGGAAGATATAATAATACCAGTGTTAGAGAGGAAGTCACAATGTTTGTACGTTGCCAGTGTTTATAGCACTATGTGCCTGGATCAATGAAAACTAATCACGTTGAACCATTTGCTTTTCACAGGAGGAGGATATAACTTCCTCTTATGTACACTTAGCTATTGGTGACTGGGCCTTCTTTGTTCGCTTCGAATTCTCTGTTCACATGTTGCCTTACTTTTATTCTGTGTAAACAAACTATTCTAAATGTCATGACTTTAAAAGAAAGAAGCACTGTATAAAAAGTGTAGAAACAAAAGACTAAGCATTGATTTCCTTGATGAAACATCCATTTCTAATTATAGTTTTCAACAAATTAAAGAATGTTAAGAGAACCTAAAACTAGGGCAATTTTTCAAATGAAGAAAAATGTTTTTCAAGATGTTGTCTCTGCTGGAAGATGAAAATACTTATTTGTCAAATGTGTATAATTGAACCTAGTGTTTATAGCCTTTTGAACATGCTCAACAAGACCTTGAAGATTTCCCTTGCTATATATTTTCATCTCTAAACTTCATTTTAGATTTTATTGTTACTCATTTTTTCTCTTAAAGTAATGTATTCCTTGATATATATTTCTAAACATTAAAACATGTATATATTAATGTATTAGATTGAACACTGCAGTTACAGTGGATGATAGGACATTTTTTCTGACAGCAAATTAGGGTAGAGGATGGCTATTCTTATTGATCAGGAATATACTAATAACTCATGAAGAGGATATAGAGAAGAAAGCTCCAATACTTTTTACGAATCTTTTATTCATGATAAGTTTGATTAAATACTGGGCATATAAGGAAAGAATCTTATGTTGCTAGATAGTGCAACATATGATTTATTGCCAACTAATAAATTCTATAGAATTTTTAAAGATACCAGTAGGTTCTGAATTAATAACTGAATTACATTATGGCATTGCATATTCTCGAGCATAATATGAATCTGCCTTATAGCTCAGAGGAAACTATAAGCCTCTAGGGATTTCTGAAGTTTAAAACTAAAATGCTCCCTGCAATCATATTTCAAAAAAAATACAAAATCAACATTCAGTTGACATATAATGCCTTATTCTGTTCTGTAGTTGGTGATCTTAATTAAAATTGTGCTTAATTATATTCTGAATGATGCCATGAAGAGGGGATTTTATTTCATCATGACTGACTAGCACCATATGTTTTGAATAAACTCTTCCAATCTCACCTTAACAGTTATCACATGAGAACAAATTTTTACATTTCAATTTAGCATTAGCAAGGAAGCAGCCAACAAACACAGCAAACTAGGGTCCTTTGAGATGAGCACTTCAGTGTTTTCAGTACAGCATAAAACCTTCCTGTTTGTGTTTCTAGAGAACTGTAATCACAGATGCATGCCAGAAAGCCTGCATTTTGAAGTGGGTGCTAGGCTTCCAAACTGAGGTCTCCATGCTTACATGACAAGCAGGTACTGACTGAGCTATCTCCACATCCAAGTAGACATCTTTTTTCTGTGGGTTTATCTCCTGTGCATAATTATCACAGAAACATTAACTGGTAGCTAAAGTATACAGATCTAAATAATATATTTATATACAAAGAAAGAGAATTTAGGCTGATACAGGAAATTTCTCCATTATTGGCCTTTTCCATTGAGAAGATTTGCTGAAATGTAAATTAATTACTTGAGATAACTGACTAGGAAAAAACTCCAGCTAATCAGTTGTTATGTAATCCTACTCTGAGCACTTTCATGATTCATGTGATTTAAGCTATATCGATAACCTTGCCTTTCTTTCCCCAGTTTTTCTTCTTTTCTAACAACAAAGTATTGACTGTACATTTCCCTGCACATTTACTAACCTTTCTAAAGTCTATAGAAGAAACTTTCCCTAGTGCCATTTAATGAATTTCAACGTGGTGGTGAAATACCATCTGGAAACCATGAAGTCAAGCCTGCGGGGGGAAAGCAAAGGTCAAGAAATTAATTCAACACATCTCTCAGCTTGTGTCCAACAGCTTATTTTATATAATCTCCCTTGTCCAACTACCATAAAAGCCCTCTGAAAAGGGTTGAGCTCTATTTTTTTTTTTTTGTTACGGAGGCAGTAGAGTGAATTTGAGCTTCCAGAAGGGAACCGCTGAAAACTGCATGTGTGACGGGCGTTCTCACTGGTTCTGGTTCCGTCCTAGACATGTCCTGGTGTGGATCTGAGTCAGAAATTTAAACGTTGCTAGACCTTTGGCTGCCCTGTGGCTCAGAAAAGGAAATTGCAGTGGTTATTCTGGAAGCATACTCTAAAAGAACCACGACCCCAGATGAAATGGATTTGTAGGGAAAGCTTGGCATGGTTCTCACATTTAGTCATGCTCAAGTACTAAAATGGCAGGGCTAAGACACCGAAACAAGGAGGAAATGCGTTAAAATGCAAGAACAGTGCCCCATGACCAAAAAATGAGGGGAGTATGGGAACTGAATGCCTCCTACAGATCATCAAGGCATCGGAACGACTAAACAAAGGCGTCAAAATAACTAATTTAAGTCAGTATGGCAAGTGAAAGGGGAAGAGTTTTGGAAAAAGCATGGGAAGATATGAGGTCTAAGAGACCTGACTTCCTGTTGTACAGATTGTATTTTATCAAGTTGGCTTTTCAAAAATCTCTGCTGAAAATGCAGAGCTGAAGTCCTACACCAGTGGACAGACTGCTACGCAGAGAGAAGAAACTCAAAGTTCAGTGAATGAGAATGTAGACCTACAGAAAACCTAAAGAAAACAAACCGCACACTGAATTTCAGGGAAGAAGGAAGGGAGAAAACACTCAAAAGACATTAGAGATGTAGTCTTGCTGAAGGGGTGAGATGTGCAGAAGAGGAAGACACAGGGCAAGCTGGCTGAAGACGGAAGAGAACATCAGCGGAGGTTTTCTATGCTGCAGTAAGACACTAAAATGTAGGCTTTCTCAACACTCTTCCTCAATACTTCAGAAAATATAAAATAAGAGGAAATCTTAGAAGAATCCAGAATACATAAAGGAAAAGTAGGGTGGGCTTGCTGTTTGTTCTGATTTCCTCATTTAAAAATAATTTTGTGTTATGCACATTGATGATTTTTTTGGTTTTTTTTTTTTGGTTTTTTCATTTAAAAATAATTTTATTTTTTGCACATTGATGATTTTTTTGTTTTTATTGTTGTTGTTTTTTTTCCCTGCACATATGTCTATGTAAGAGTATTAGAATCCGGGAACTAGAAATACATAGTTTGTGAGCTTCTAATTTAATTTGATTATTTACCCCTCTATCACCACCATAGAAATTTGTTTAACATATTAAAAGGAAATGAACTTGAATCCAAGTTTCATCATGTTTATAATGATACAGCAATGGTTATTTTATATTTTGGAAGAACATTCATAATTTTTATGTGAGAACAACTTTGAAGAATAATAACGTTGAGTATGGCAGTGTATGCCTAGAATCCCAGCACTCGGGAGGCTGAAACAGAAAGGTTTGAGAGCTCAGCCTGTTCCACCATAGTAAGCTGCAGTCAAAACCGGTAGAAACAACCAGAACTACAGAGAGAAGCAAAAAGGAAAACAGGGTCCTGTTGTCCTGCTACTATGTCCAACTTGACAAACTATGCTTAGAGAAAGATTAGAGACAGTAGAGGAAGTTATGGAGTTTTGAGATTTCAGCAGGTAGAAAGAGATTCAGCAATAACAAGAAAGTATTGCAGCCTGAAGCAGTAGCCAGACCAGAGACCAGAAGAGGGTATTGGATCTCCTGGAACTGAGACACAGACAGCTGTGAACTTCTGGACATACAGTGGATGTTTTCACCTTCTGAGCCATCTCTTTTCCTCCTGCACATGCACCCGAGCACCTGCTTACGTGCAAGGGTCTGAACAAAACAATTTGGCTCTGCCTTAAAAAAGAATATACTTAAATTTTGGGAACTGTTTAATATCAAGCTGTGTCATTTAAAATCTTAAAAATGAATGACTATGTTTTTCTATAACACAAAATGGAATCAAATATAGCACTGCTGGCATGGAGATCCTGTGGTCACCTCGTCCATCTATCATTACACAGCAAGTGGCTATTATCCTCAAGACAATTCACTCACTGTCAAAACACTAGCTTTCATATCCATGATCAAATAGAAGAGGGGAGAGGAAAGCAGTTAATTCTTTACACGTTCTTTTTTCATAATATCTTCCTAGAACTCCCATTAATAACCCATCAAGTAAAAATTACAGCAGACTGTTGACTTGCGTCAAGCTCCTGTACTAGGCACATCAGAAACAAACCAAAGAGGCCATTCATAGTAAAGTTCCATATCAACAAGACCAAATGACGCTGTTTGATCTAGGATGTGAGTAGACTGAGCGATGACAGCTCATTCCTTAGACAAGATAATATTTACTAGATCAAGGAATCTCCCTCTGCTCAACTTTTACAAGAAGAGCAACTGAAAGGATCAATATACTTTGTCTTTTTGCTTTTTCAGAACTTGTTTGATCTCCAAAGCCAAGCTCTTCTGCTCAGAGAAGTGGAATAGTGTTTTATAAAATGAGTATAATCTAATTCAAGAATGATAAATAAAATCTAGTAAAAAAAAATCTGTAACCTAGTTTTCTTTGTTTAAAAGGCATTGCATAGAACTTCTTCACATGAAACAAGTAGACTGCATGAAAGGCTGGGAAATATTTGTCAGTGCTTTAATGACTCCACTTGGTACTGTTTTGTTTCTGATGGAGAAACAGAATGGGTATTGCACTGAGGTCTTGGTGGCGCTGTCTCAGATGGAAATCTGATTATGCTTGTTTAAATAAAATGTTGGTTAATACCATATAACTTTCCTGGCACAGATTTTGTGCATTATATTATTATTAATTGTTCCTTATAATCTTTGGGCCATGAGATGTTAATGACGAGATGAAAACGGAAATCCTGTTGACTCAGAGTCTCTTTTCTACTGCTGAGTATTGAGCATTCCTGCCTTGAGTTAATCCTGCCTTGGACATCTATGTTAATTCTAATACTCGTATATTTTGAGTAGTCTTGCAATAAACACAAGTATGCAGGCATCCCTATTGTGTGCTGTCTTCAGTTTCATTTGATTTCTTTGTTTTATCTGTATGTTGTTTTCTAGTGCCAATGGGAATTTTCTTTGCTGTATAGAACCCTTCTAATTTTATCACATCCTTTTTTGTCTATTGTTGCTGCAGTGTCCTGAGAAAACAGAGCCCTATTCCTGAAGACCTTGCCATATCCTTATATCTTGTAGAGTTTTACTTTGCACTAGCAATTTCAGAGTTATGGTTCTTACACTGAAGTATTTGATACTCTTGAAATTGATTTATGTATAGACTGAGAAGTAAGGATTTAGTTTTAATTTTTTATCTGTAGACACCTAGTTTTCTCAACTTAGATGAAGAGGCTGCCTTTCTCCATAAGTTAGTTGGCTTTGGTTATTTGGCTGTGTATCTGGGTCTTTTATTTCACTCCATTGGGCTATGTGTCTCTTTTTATGCCAGTGTCATGCTGTTTTTATTACTATGGTTCTGCAGTATAACTCCAGAAGTATTCTTTCTTGTTCTAGAAAGAGTTTATGTGTGTGAGTGTTTTAATTGCATGTGTGTCTGTACAACACATGTAAGTCTAGTGCTAGAAGCGACCAGAATAGTGGGTTAAATTTTCCAGAACTGGCATTGTTGATGGTGTTAGATGTCATGTGGGTGATAGAGACTAAAATTCTGTCCTCCTGAAGAGTGTCAAGTAACGGCGGAACTATTTGCCTATCCTGTGCAGCAGTAGTCTTTTTGCTGAATGCTGTTTTGGCTATACTTGTTTTCTTGTGCTACTGTGTGAATTTTAATATGTTCTTTTATCTTTCTAACAAGGATGACCCTGGATTTTTATTGGCAATATACTGAATTTGTAGATTGCTATTGGTAAGATGTCTATTTTCACAGTAATGATTATTCTAATCCTTCAGTACAGACAGTCTTTTTTTCCCAGGAGGTTTTTTTATCTTCTAGTATCTTCCTTATGTTTTCCTTCAGTCTCTTAAAAATGATTGTAAAGATACTTTGTTTAAGTATTTTTTGGTTATGTTTATTCCTGGGTATTTAATTTATTTTTGTGGCTATTGTGAAAGAGCAAGTTTCAATGATTTCTTTTTCAATGTATTTGACATTGGTATAGAGGAAAATAACTGATCTTGTGTGTTCATTTTGTATCCTGCCTTTTGCTGAATGTGCTTATCATCTCTAGAGTTTCTGATGAAATATTTAATGTGCTCTGTACATACATACAAACATATCATCTGCAAATAAAATAGTCTGACTTCTTCCTTTGCTGCTTATATTGTTTTAATTTTCTTCTCTAATTTCATTTATCTAGTTAAGAATTCAAGTACTACAATAAATAGGAATGGAGAGACTGAATACTGTTGTCTTGTTTCTGATTTTAGTGAGAAGACTATGTTTATGTATATGATAGTTGCTATAGGTTTATCATATCTCTCAGTGGATTTTACTATGAATGTATCTTGGAATTTGCCAAAGGCCTTTTCTTCCTCTATTAAAGTGATCATATGATTTGCTCTTAAGGCCATTTATGTGCTGAATTACATTTACTGCTTGATGTATGTTGTCATTCTTCCTTCTCTATAATGAAGACAAGATCATGATGATCTTTTGATATGTTCCCAAATTCAATTTGCTAATATTTCTCTATGAATTTGTGCATTTCTGTTTGTTTACTGCTTTAGAGAAGGTGGGACATAGGAGAATGAAGCCAATGAGAAGGGCTAAAGGCTCATACAATAGCCAACTTTATTCAGAGCATAAGACTCTGAATTTATACTCTGACAGTTAAGCAGAGTCACATGACTAAAATATACAGGCACAAGGGCAAGCTGTACATGGTAAACAAGCTGCACATGGAAAAATCATGTCTTTTTCATAGAGGCACATGAATAACACCACTTGAAATAGACTCACTTCTATCTGCTACAATTGGGAGATGTACCAATGTACCGAAAAAGGAAGCATCTGCACTTTGTCTGTTTTCCCTCATTTGCTGAGTCCATTCCTTCACAGCATTAAAGATTCCAGTGAATACTGAAGACCAGCTGAGACATCCAGCCTTGTAGGCTAAGCATTTGTAGACTGGATTTCATATTTTTTTAAATTTTATACTAGATTTTTGGACTTCCCATTCACAGCCAGCCATTGTTGAATTAGCTGGACTGCAGACTCAAGTTATTCTAATAAATCCCCTTTATATATATTTTATAAGTTCTGTTATTCTAGAGAACCCAGACCAGTACAACATTGTCATTTACTCTTTCTCTGCCCTTCACTGGAATGATATGATCCCAAGTTCCTGCTGTTCTTCCTTCCTCATAATGATGGTGTATAACCTGGAATTGTGAGATAAAATAAACTGTTCTCCTTTAAGTTATTTATTGTCATGTTATATTATCATAGCAATGGAAATAATATTATAGCATTTACCAAGTTGGAAAAATCTAAAAGAAAGGAATATTTCAATTTATAATACTGTAAAAAGAAAAATCTCTTAGGGCTGCTTTATTCTAATATGTATCCTATAAGTTTTGATATATATATATATTTATTTATTCTTACTCAATTCTAGGAACTTTAAATTTTTCTTCTAATTATTATTCATTTAAAATTCATTCATGGAATTTGTATCCTGATTGAATTCATTGAACATATTTATAATTATTCTTTTGAATGCTTTTCTATAATTTTATCCACATGGATATCAATAGGTACCATTACTGTGTAATTAATAATTTTGAAGGTGGGTATAAATATTTTCTTGGGTTTTATCCCATTTTGCTTTTTAAAAATGTGTTAGGACTGGCACATTAGGAATTTGTTTATTGACTGAGTATTTTGGTATGTGGTTCTGGCCTAACTCTATCGGGTATTTGTTTGTTTATCAGAAAGATGGTGTTTGAGGTTCAGACATGGGTATAGCTAACACTAATTCATTGATGGGTCAGTTAAAGTGTTAGAACTTCCACTAAGGGTGAAGAGGCCTCTGATGTTATAATTGGGTACTTTGAAGGAGTTGAGGATGATGCTGTTATACATGGGGTCATATCTTGACCTCATATATGAGTGGGGCTCTAAATCAGTAGGAATGTGGTGTGCCAGAGTTTCCTGAATCACTAGATTCTTACATCACAACCAGGAGGTATTTCTTTGTGATTAGGAAGGGGTACCAGGAACCACTGGGGCTCTCTTGTCTCTCAGAATGAGCTGATGATAATATTTCTTGGCTCTTTCGAAGTTTATTAGTTCTAGTCTCTAATATAAGAAGTTGATACTCTTTGCAAGTGACTTCTTAATTGGGTAAGCCATGCTATAGTTACTAAAGCATCAATTTCTAATCTCAAAAGTATGGAGGTTTCTTCAAAAGGTAAAATAATAGTACCATGTGGTCTTTCCAGTACACCTGGGACTAGATAATGATCATCCTAGTTGTAACTACTTGTGGAAGAATGAGTCTCTTTTGTGTATAAATATTTATTTATATATTAATATTTTATATTTATATAATAAATATATTATGTTAAATAATTTTATACAAAAATATATATATAACGTATATATTATATATTATATATTATATATAATACATTTTATATTTGCTTTATAGAGTTTATTTTGTGGTAAGAATACATTGGCTGTTTCCTCTAATCCTCCACATTTACATGCATAGTTAACTAATCTGAATAAACAATCGAGTTTCCTAGTGTGAAAGTTTGTAACTTTCAATATGGTGTCTTGGGTAGCTTTTTACTTTATTCCAGGCATCATTATCCAAAGCAGATAACATGCAATTATTATTCCTAATTCTTAGATAAGTGACTCGCTTCATGTATCTAAGTAATTATTCAAGATTTTGGTCTAGGGCCGTGGGTGATGAATCAGTTTGTTAAAAGTTCTTGCAGTGCATGAGTTAAATCCACAAAACCTAGGTAATGAACCAGATTTGGTGGTGCACACCTATAATTTCAATATTCCTACATCAAGGTAGGAAGGAGACACAGGAGAAAGGCCAGTTGGCCTAGGATATGCTGTACTGTAGCAGGAACCATAAGAAAGACCCTGTCTCAAAAAGTGGAAGGGTTGAGCCAAGTCCTAAAAGTTGTCCTCTTACTCCACTTGCATACAATGGCAAATTTTACCTGCCTTCACATACCTCACATAGAGCATGTGCACACACATGCGCACACACATGCACACACACAAACACACACACACACACACACACGTATTGGTCTGCAAATAATATAATTTGGACTATGACTGATTTAAAATATATTCTACTAAAACAGCCTTTATACCTACCAATGGAGACTCTCTCAATTAAAATTACTTTTGTCTGCTGTTAGCAATTCAATGGACCAACAGAGTTCTAGTAGCTTCTAGTCTCCTCCTTGTTATTTAAATTAACAATATCTCATACTCCCCCTTTTGTTCCTTCCTCATAGCAATTTGTTTTCTATCTATTCTTTAATAAAAGACCATTTTTACCCATATATAAAGAATTGGAATGAAACTTCAAAACTTGTTTTGTAATTATAGCTTGCTTCTGCTGCGAGTTCAGTGACAGGAAGAAAATTTCAACTAAGCAATTATCTATGAGTTCCTCCAAGAGCCCTGAGTGCTTTCACAGCCTTCTTTTGTTATATGTTTCATTCCTATTGCTTATGTTTTCCTCTCAGGCAGAAGCTCACACATATTGACATGTACAGAAGGGCACCACGTGGGTTGTATTTTTCTGTATTTATTCAAGCCTAATGCCTCAACATCTGTGACAAGAATAGAATGCAGACCAGCAGGAGGACCCACATTTTCAATGCCTTGTCAAAGTCTGCCAGTTCTTAGATTTGTAGTAATTTGGACATAGCCTTTTTCTTATTGTGTAAGTCCAATTCAACATGGATTAGGTCTTTGAACACCAAGTGTCTTTGGTCTTTGTTAGATATTAAAAATTTGGCCTTGCATATAGAGCAAAATCTCAGGTTTCCAACTTAGTAGATCCACTTAATAAAGTCTAAGAGAAGAAAGATGTCAAGGTTCATGAAAATTAGGTCACCTTCAGGATGCCAATCAGCCAAGCTTGATCATGTTTTTCAATGAACAGTGCTTGAATTCCAGAATTTTGCTGGGTCTAAATTATCACTATATGGATTCTCAAGACCATTGGATCAAGGACTGCGTGTACATGTCTATTCTTTAGAAACAACTTGGCATAACCATCTGTTTTATGGATACTTAGTTTTTGTAAATGACTTTCCTCTATGAATATAAAATACACATCATAAAACTATTAGTATCTCAAATTCTCTCTAATAAGCATAATATAGATTTCATAGTAACCTCACAAGCACATGTGACATGAAGGACTGTATAGGGGAAGGGGAGAACTAGACAGAGGAAAGGAACATGAGAAGAGGGCCAAATATGAGGAAAAGATGACATATTCATTAAAATGTCTTAAAGAAAATGTTTACATATAGTCTTATAATACTAACGTAATATATGCTGCTACTAATGGTATATTTGCATCTTGATTTAAATGATGTATTTAACCATGACTTAAAGGTAGTAAGTGTAGGTTTTCTATGTAACTAGCTACATACAGCAAGATACTAGTTTTTACAAGATTTTCTGTTTGCTGATCTTTTTCTCTCCTTTGTGTTGCAGATTTTTATGCCTAAGAAACAGAAACATGGTGAAGCAGAGTTTCCTTTAGATTGTTCTGGAAGAAGGAACCCAGGACTCTGAAGCAGGAGGGCTCATGAGGAGTTCATTAAATATTAACAGTATTGGAAATATATTGCAGAACTTTAAAAAAAAAAGTAGAGGGTAGCAGAAAGTCCTTGATTTTAAGGAAACATGAAAAATAAAAACCATGTAATATTAATGAAACGTCCTCTAGTCTCCTCTCTCTGATATACCAAAGCCTGCCAAAGGAAACGATGAATACATTGCCTTCTGCAAAGAGGGTTTTAATGGTTCCCAGCAGAACCACACACACAGTGCATTGTTCTAGCCCCAATCCTGATGGCGTGACTCAGGCCATAGCCTCTTTACTTCCACATTTTACCTGAGGTTCACAGCCATGTTTCAAGAATTAGTCAGCAAACAATGACTAGTCATTGCTATGATTTTTATTGTATTCTCCCAAAGAGATGTGTTGAAGTCATAGTTTCCAGTACCTCCGAATATGACCTGACTTGAAAATAGGGTGATTAGATACACAATTAGTTAAGATGATGTCATGATGGAGTAAGGTGAGTCTCTCATCCAATTGATTGCTGGTCTACAAAGACACAAACATACAAGGAAAGTGATATATGAGAACTGAGATTGATACAAGAAGTTTGCTCAGAGAGAGGTTGAATTGGAGTTTCGTCCTACAATTAAAGATACTTGGGAGTCTTAAGCAAGAGATACATATGTCTGAGGTCACCCTGGACCACCTTAGTAAGATTCTGTTTATATGTGCATGAATGAATGCTTACATATACACATATGTAAATTAAACAGAAAGAGAAATATGGAGTGGTTTTTCCCTCAGAAGCTTCTATAGAATTCAACCTTACCCACACTGTGATTTGGACACCTAGGCTACAGAAAAGTGTGGGAATAAATTACTGGCTTTTGAAGTCACATAGTTTGGGGTATTTTGTTTAATCAGTCCTAGGAAATGAATGTACCCAGCATTTCCAATCCTTGATGCCCACTTATCCTCTTAAGGAACTACTAGGTACCTTTGTGCCTATATTATCCTCTCAGACCACCTTTTCTACTCTAGTCATTGCCATGGCAACCCTCTGCTCACAGATGCAACCTGGCAGCATGGATCCTCATCCACAGTGTATGTCTGTTGCACTTTCCCTCTAGTCTCAACAGCAGGTTGCTGTCTATTGTTGAGACTGTACAGCTGCACCCATACATGGACAACTTTAAGCAGCACAGAGGTGAGCACCCAAAGGAAAGCTGGTAGGACATGAGCTGAGGACACTACTCTGTCATGTTGCCTAAATCTAAATGGAAAATTTACTCCCAGAACTACAGGGAGCAGAGGCTGCCAGGAGTGTTATTTTTGAATCCTCTTAATCATTTACATCCCAAAAGTTGCCCCTCCCCCTGGTTTCCCCTCCCAGAGTTCTTCACTCCATGTCCCACCCCTTTGCCTCTGAGAGGGTGCTCCCACTCACTTCAAACCCCTGCCCCATCTCACCCTCTTCCCATTATCTCCCTTCCCTGGTGCATCAAGTCTCTGCAGGATTAGTTTCATCCTTTCCCACTGAGGTCAGACAAGGCAATCCTCTGCTATATAAATGCTGTACCCAGTACATGCTACATACATATATATACCTCTACTATATACATGAGGGCCATGGACCAGCTCATGTATGCTCTTTGGTTGGTGGCTTAGTCTCTGTGAGCTTGGAGCGATCTGGTTTGGCTGATGCTGTTGCCATCCCCTTCAGCTCCTTCAATCCTTCCCCTAACTCTTCCATAGAGGTCAGTCCAATGGTTGGCTGTTAAATACCTGCTTCCTGTCACAATCAGTTGCTGTTAGATCCTCTCAGAAGACAGCCATGCTAGGTTCCTTTTCACTAGCACAACACGGCATCAGTAATAGTGTCAGGGTTTGGTGCCTGCACATGGGATGGATGCTAAGTTGAGCTGGTCACTGGGGGGCGGATTTCCTTCAGTCTCTGCTCCATTTTTGTTCCTGCATTTCCTTTAGACAGAAACCATTCTGGGTCAAAAATGGTTTAAGATGGGTGGGTGGCCTCATCTCTCCACTGGGAACTCTATCTACTAGAGGTGATCTTTCAGGTTCCATCTCTGCACTGTTAGGCATTTTGGTTAAGGTCATCCCCATTAAGTCCTGGGAGCCTCCAGCATCCCAGGTCTCTGAGACTTTCTAGAGGTTTCCCCTACATACACCCACAGCTGCATATTTCCATTCATTCTCCTGGCCCTCTGAACATCTCTCTAGGAGTACTTTAAGTTGGCTTTCTTATCCTCTCTGGGTTGTTTGTGTTATTGTTTGTTCTTTTCTATTTATTCTTCTTCTCCCTCTTTTACTAATTTCTCAAATCTTCTACTTCTGTTATCTCTAGTTTCATGTGTTACCTCAGAAGTGCAGAATAAGGAAGCTAAGGCAATAACCACATATTGGCTTCCCAGTTTTTTAATCTTTGCCTAGGAAGTTCCACTTTACACTTAGGTTGTTAGCTTATATGTCTGAAGAATCTTCTGACAATTTAAGGTATGGTAGCTGTTGCTACCATTGCTATGGGGAATGTTTGCTGATCTGGTTTCAGATTTGTATAGCCCAAGAAGAACAGAAATAAGTCACAACCAACTAAACATATAAAAATTAAACAACAACTGCAAAATATCATAAGTAACAAATTTCTTATCTGTACCAATAATTGAAAGTAATCATTTAACTTGAGAAATGTTTAGAGCCGATGTTCTGCCTCTATGGAGACAATACGTCCACTTTCTAAGTTGTTTTAATGACTGTTTGGTTTTGCTTTCTCCATTTAAGAAACTGTACTATTTTAATTTCATCCACATTCTTTTACTTTTTCTGCATCTCTAGTGAACTTAAGTAGTAGCTGGAAAAAAGCAATATGGGAACATTTATGAGACTCCCTGTTTACTTGGCCAATGGCTTATAAAGCAAAATTTAAAAACTTATTTTGTCTTGTGCTCAAAAGATACACATTACAAAGTTGTATAAATTCAAATTTTAATTATTGTGTAGCATTGAACAAGATTCTATCAATCACTCACTTATCTTGCTTATTTACTCCGTGAACTTAAAGTAGGCTACTTACAACTAATTAAGATCAAATAATACTTGCTAACTATCACTTCAGAGAGTATATTCATTTTATAATTTTTTTAGTTGGTTAAAATATCGGCCGAAGAAACCAAGGTATCAAGGCAATTACAGTCTTTTAAAGGTCCATTTACATTCATCCTTTTTCTATATCTTTTTGTTTTTTTCTGAACAAGACAAATTTTATTCGTGATCAAGAGAGTGTACTGGGAAGAGGGGACATATTGAGAAAAGAGGTAGATTTGGTTCGAATACTATCTAAGGTGATGACTGCATTTTCCCCCATTTATCTGGAGTCTTACCTTGTAGTCTCAATGTCTTTTTAAAGGATTTATAAAAATATGAATAAAGTAATTACATTTTCTAGTTTTATTGGTGCATATCATATATACTAGAATTATACATTTACTCTACATGTTTTGTTGGTAAGATAAGTTTTCAATTCACACCTGAATAAATCAATATGCTTCTCCAGTGGAGGTCCATAAATTAACTCTCTAGTTGGACTTAAGACTCACTAAACAAGGAGAAAATAATGCCTAGTTCTGAAAATTTAACCAACTATCAAGGGTTAGTGAAGGGCTACCTTGGAGGAAAATCTAAAACCACTACTTAGTAAATCAGCATAATCCCCAGCTACAGTCTGCACATTTGTCCATATACTCACAGGTAAGTATTGTGTTCACATCTCATCAAGGAAAATTCTCTTTGCAATAGACAGAGACCATTACAGAAAATCACAACCAAGGTAAGAGTTGTGGAGGCCAGCTCCAACATCTACAACAAACCTCCTGACCTAAGGTTCAGGGATCAATGCAGAAGACAGATGGTAAAATCCAGAGGATCATGGAATTTTCTGTGAGATTATATCTCAACTAGAATTGTTAGAAGGTACATCCATAAACTTCACCAACAGGGCTCCCTAAACTTGACCTGAACAAAGATGTTACCAATAGACATGTGAGCATAGATATGGGAATGATCCTGAGACCTTAACCTTACATAAAGAACTACAGGTAATTAAGGAAGAGAGAGAGAGAGAGAGAGAGAGAGAGAGAGAGAGAGAGAGAGAGAGAGAGAGAGAAATAATCTTCCCCAGAAAGAGCACATTTAATGTTTATCCAATATCAAATTGTCAGCACTGAAAACATATAATTACAAGTAACATAAGGACTGAATAGGTTGTATTTTTCCTCTTTAAGAATTTATTTATACATTATGTATATATTAACAAATCAAAGAAAAAGGGGGCATTAATTTGAAAGATAAGAATGTTGGAAACATATGAGAGGGTTTAGAGGAAGGAAAGGGAAGCCATATTATTATATTATGACCTCAAGAATAAAAATTTTGGCAGGTTAAAACAATGTATACATGTTATAGTTGAATATAAAGAAAGAAAGTGTTCTTACACAAAATGCAGGGTCATAGATCTTCAGTCCTCTAATTTTCAACAAGTTCTGAGATGAAATGATTACCATCACACGTTTTATCTGGCTATTGATGTGGCCACTATCTAGATGGAACTGAATTTTGCCAATAATGGGCAGTTATACATTGAGGTTTGGTTTGCTGCTATTTATTATGATGCTAAATACTGGCCTCCAAGTTCTGACCTCACATACACCAAGTACTGCTATATAACCTTGCTCCATAATTTAAAAGTATTGGTTGACTAAAGGTGTGTACAGCCTATAGCTGGGGAGAAGAGAGGTATGCAGAGCCTCAGTTCCCAGGCTTGGGTCTGATGTAGAGAACACCTGGAGAGGAGAGAGAGAGAGGGGGGGGGGGGAGGGAGGGAGGGAGGGAGGGAGGGAGGGAGGGAGAGAGGGAGAGAGAGAGAGAGGGCAAAGAGAGAGAAGATACACTGGGGTAGGTGAATCACGAAAATATGGTCATGAGGGCTGGCCGATGGGAACAGGAGCAGCCCAGGTGGAACATGGCAAATTGTAACTCAGGATTATTGACAGGGAAGTAGACAAAATAGTCATGGAAGATTGATAGCTGCCCAGCTATAATGCTGTTTAAGGCTTATTATAAATCTAAAGGTTTCATGTTTTTTATCTAAGAACTGAGTGATCAAAGGCAGGGTAGAAACTCCCAATTAATACTAATATTTACCACAGCAATCAGACTGCAGCTCTGATTCCAGCTTAAGTAACTTTTCCAGTTGTTCTTCAGCCATTCATGATGCAGTTACCCACATACATAGAGAGAAGAAACTCATACACACTACTCATGATCAGTTCTGCAAGAACAATGGCAAATACTTCATAAGTGTATGTCTTATATCAACCTTATGCACTTAAGGAATTGACTGTGACAGCAAAGTCTCATGGTGGTAAAAACTATTCTAGAAGTCATAATTGGTACAGAGATGGAGTAGCAAAATTGTCCATGACTGTTTTAGTGTAAATATCAATGAAAGCAACTAAATGCTGGTATAAATTCTCATTTTGCTTTGAATTTTATCATGAATGAAAAACTATCAATTTAAATATGGAAAAAGTGAATAATCTTGAAGGAAAGAGTCTCTTGTAATTGTACCCTTTCAATCATATGATTCCTGGCTTACTTTATTCATACCCTAATAGTTCACTTTCATTGTTTCAGAAAGGTTTAGGAAATACATATTTCATTTTAAATTGATTTTTTAAAATTTAGCAATGGAGATTAACCATTTCCACAGGCTCTTACATTTCAGTATATCTCTGTATGACTAAGGGCTTCTTGTTATTCCTTCAAATGCATCTATAGATTTTCCTCATGAAAGCTATCAAAATAAAACAAAAATCAGCATCCTCATGTGTGTGTGTGTGGTGTGTGTGTGTGTGAGTGTGTGAGTGTCTGCTGCCATATTTTTATATTTATTTCTGGAGAATATACATTTAGTAATATGTTATATCAAAAATATAAACAGTTTTAGATTCAATGTATATTTCCAGTTACTTTGGGTTTAATACGGAACTGAAAATAAGCTAAGCACTAGGCCCTCCCTCCCTGGCTTTACAGGAACATGAGCTTTTGTTTTAATTGCAAACCGATGTGTAGATACATGATATAGGTCTTGCCCTTCAGAGTCATATAATTTCTCATTATTCATTCCTGTCATCTTTTTTGTGCTTTTTGCACAATTTATCTATAGAGCCTTTGCATATAAATCTGCACATTATGCACTGCATTGTTAATAAATGATAACCTCTCACTTTTACTTATGTTTTCTGCTCAAGCTTTTTCACATGATATTTTCCTTATTTTAATATATTATTGACATTAATATGAATATACTGAAAACAAATATTATCTGGAAAATAGGTAGCTTTCAGTAAATTTTTTTGTTCTAAAAATACTTTTTACTAGACCTTTAGAAATTTCATACATCAGAATAATTTGGTAGTTTCAATCTTGTTAGAGGAAAGAAAACCAAAAAGTGGAAGACATTCAACATTCTTCCATACCTGGCAGGGTCTTAAGTCCCTTGTAGAACTTTTTAATTTCTTCTTAATAAACCCTTCAAATGTCATTTTTACCTTCCAACTGAATGGTATTCTGTGCAAGGAACAGAGGTAGGTATTTCAAGATGAGTGAAACAATCCTGTTTTCCAGGCACTCTACTCCATACTAGATTTTCATGTCCTTTTTTATAGGTTGTAGCAAAGAAGCTAGCAAGAAGTATGGCTGCCTGCCCTTCAGCTATGAAGTCTTGGGAAACAATGAAGGTTTGTTCAAGCTGCTATGATTTCTTGCAGGGTAGAGACCAGGCCTTGAGAGTGGAGCACTGGTCAACAGAGTGTCAATAGTTTACATTTTAGTGTTGGGAATAGAGCACTAACCCTACATCTTATAGAGGGCTAATATCCAAAATACATAAAGAACTCAAGAAGTTAAACTCAAAAACAAACAGACAAACAAACAAAACAATCAATCAAACAAATGACCCAATTAAAAAATGGAGTACAGAGCTAAACAGAGAATTCTCAACAGAGGAATTTCGAATAGCCAAGAAACATTTAAAGGAATATTCAACATCTTTAGTCATCAGGGAAATGCATGGAAATGCAAATCAAAACAGTCTTGAGACTCCACCTTACACCAATCAGAATGGCTAAGATTAAAAACTCAAATGACAGCACATACAGGCAAGGATATGGAGAAAGAGGATCACTAATCTATTGCTTGTTGGATTGCAAACTTGTCCAACCACTATGGAAATCAATCTGCCAGCTCCTCAGGAAATTGGAAATAGTTCTACCTGAAGACAAGCTACATTGCTCCTGGGCACATACTTTAAAGTTGCTCCACAATATCTCAAGGACATGTGATCCTCTATGTTCATAGCAGGCTTATTTGTAATAGCCAGAAACTGTAAGCAACCCAGATGTCCCTCAGCAGATAAATGGATACAGAAAATGTGGTTCATTTACACAATCGAATATTATTCTACAATTAAAAACAAGGATATCATGAGTTTTACAGGTAAATGTATGGAACTAGAAAATACCATCCTGAGTAAGGTAACCTAGACCTGAAGGGATGTGCATGGTATGTACTCACTGATAATTAGATACTAGCCAAAAAGTACAGAATACCCATGATATACCCTATAGAACCAAAGAACTTAAACAAGAAGGAAGGCCACAGTGAGGATGCTTAAATTCCACTTGGAAGGCAGGGGGAATAAAATAGTCATGGGAGGCAGAAATAAGGAAGGCTCTGAATGGGGGAGGGGAAATAGTGGGCAGAATCAGGTATGTGGGAGATGGAGGGAAACAGGAGAGAGGCCCAGTACGCCAGGAGAATGAATGAAAATATGCAGCTGTGGGGGTGGGGGCAGGTTGCGGGCAATCTCTAGAAAGTCCCAGAGAGCTAGGATAATAAGGACTCCTAGGACTCAATGTGGATGACCTTAGCTAAAATGTACCACAGTGGGAATGTGGAACCTGAAGTGACTACCTCCAGTAGTCAGACAGGACCCATTGGAGAAATGGGGACATCAACTCACCTACAAAATGTTTGATTCAAAATTGCTTTTATCTAAAAGAAAGGCGGGGACAAAAATGGAACAGAAGCTAAAGAAATGATCAACCAGTGACTTACACAACTTGGAATCCATCTCATTGGTAGGCACCAAACCCTGACACTATTATTGATGCCATGTTGTCTTTGCAGACAAGAGCCTAGCATGGCTGTGCCCCGAAAGCCTCTACCAGCAGCTGACTGGGAAAGATGCAGATATTTACTGGTAAACTTTGGACTAAGGTTGGGGACCAGTATGGAAGAGTTAGGGGAAGGATTGAAGGAACTGAAGGGGATGGTAACCCTATAGGAAAACCAACAATGTCAACTAACCTGGACCCCTGGGAGCTCTCAGAGACTGAGCTACCAACCAAAGTACATACACAGGTTAGTCTGAGGGCCTTAGCAGAGGGTTGCCTTTTTTCTCCTCAGTGGGAGAGGATATGCCTAATCCTGTAGAGACATGATGCCCCAGGGTGGGAGAATACCCTAGGGTGGGGCACCTTATCAGAGGTAAAGGTGAGGGTGGAAAGGGGAAGAACTTTGCTAGGGGGAACTGTGAGGGAGCAACATTTGGGGTGTAAATAAAAAATAATTAATTGATAAAAATAAATTATGATTGAATAGATCAATGACATTAATTTCTATTTATTAATAAAGACAATAAGGTATTACATGTCTTAAATAAAGAAACAATAGATTTTTCAGTGATCGCAATAATTACCTTCAGAACACACTGAGCTTGTTTATATGCAGTATACCTTGAACACATCATAAAGTAGGTATAGGACAGAAAGGCATCTAGCTCTCTGAAAGACACTATTTCCTGTTGTTACCTTTTTCTTGCCTCTCCTATTTCCCTTTTTGTCATCTACAAATACAACTAAATAAGCTGCATTTATGAAGTCTGGGATGATCTGTTTAAAAAGCAAGGCATTTTTTTAAAAAAAATCCTTCTGAAATAAGAAACTAAGTACAATTTTTTTTTTTGTGAACCACCACTAAATATCAGATAATATTATTCATGCTGTAATTTGAAAAGAAGGTAGGAGAAAATCATCTCCTTTCTGCCTCTGCATAATTCACCCCTGGGAGCACAGAAAGCACCAGAGAACAATGGGAATGGAAAATTCGTGACTCTCATCACTAATACTTTAGTCTTGAGTGAACCACAGTCATGATTTCCAACAAGAGTCTGTCACGAAACCAAGGAAATTTCAATTCAAAAAATCATGCTTTCAAAAGTGTTTGCTTTGCTCAAACTGAAGAAATTTGTCACTGGAACAAGATTTTATGCAAATAGTAAGGCTTGTTGAGTTGAATTCTGCTTTAGAGAGAACTAGAAACTACAAAATTACAGTGCAGAGTCCAGAACTGATCCTAGTGGGAAGAAGAAAGCTGGATCCTAGTAACAAGAAAATAATATCTTCCCAGGAAGGCGTGCTGATGTATGCCTGTGAGCTCAGCAGTATGAAGGATGGAACAGGAGGCTGCAGAGTGGTTGACCAGCCTGGAGCGCAAGGCAGACTCTGTCTCATAGCAATAACACACAAGCCAAAAGTGCTCTGGAGTGCCCTCAGCTTTGTGAGACACCCCTCCTTGTGATGGATATTTGAACATGGAAGACACTGAGTATACTTGCTAGGTCACTTAGATTAGATATAATGTCTGATCAATGGCAAGGTTCATAATAAGTAAACTGGGACACCTTAATGTTTCCTAGAGCAGAAGTCTTCAAAAGAACCCACACTCATTTCAGTGCTAGAAGAATTAAATAGCACCACATATCTTCATGTATGTTATAGAGTAAAAGAAGAAATCACTCTGGTAATATTAATGTTAAGCTGCCCTTGTTTGGTGATCTGTAGATATTCACAGTCTTAAAGTTCATTAGAATGGACTTCTTCTTCGTAATCATCACCATGTAAAACCCAGACTGAGCAAGACTCAGTCATGGTCAGAAGAATGGGAAGGTGCCTCCCATGTATGCTCTTGATAGGAGAATGATGTCCTGAATTTCCCAGGTGGTCATTTCAGTCTGGACTGAGGAGCCATAAACCTTTACAGATTATTGTGTAGCATACTGGCTTTCTAGTAAAGAACAGGAAAGCTATGATTCCATTCTATTGACTATACATAAATATTCTTGTTAATTATCCAATAAGAAAACCTACCAAGGAAAGCTGTCTGCTCCAGACCACTCAGAAATAATGTGGCATTTGGCTAAAATGTACATCTAGGTAATGGTCCCTATCTGTAAATTGCTTTTAGAATTCTTGTAACAAATGGCAAACTGGAATTGATTAATGTAGTTTAAATAATTAACTATATTTTCAGAATATAAGATAATAATTTAATATTGTTAATATAGTTTTGAGCAAAATTCAAAGCCCCAAAATCTAACAAGTTATGTATCTCTTCATTTAAACATGGTGCCTCATGGGAAATTTCTAGAATAGCAGATTTTGCTTTCTATAGTAGATTTTTAAGTACCTTGTGAGTGGTGAGCTAAAAGGGAAGTTAAAGCGTTTAAGAACCATCATTAGAAGTAAACCTTGAAAGAAAGAAAAAAAAGAGTCAGTATTATAAAAAGAATTGTATCTGAATATTTAGTTTTCCAGAAACTTGATGAAGAATAAAATCCCCATTGATAGTTTCCTGTATAGTATATTATGGCTTCTGCTTGGAGAACTCTGTCTTAGTTACCATTCTATGACATCAATACTAAGGCAAATATAATAAGAGAAAGAATTTAATTGGATGCTTACTTACAGTTTCAGAATTTTAGTCTATTATTATTATGGAAGGCAGCATGGTAGGATGTAGGCTCTACATCATGACCTATGAGCAGAGAGAGAGAGAGAGAGAGAGAGAGAGAGAGAGAAGAAGAGGAAGAGGAGGAGGAGGAGGAGAAGAAGGAGGAGGAGGAGAAGAAGGAACAGGAGGAGGAAGAGGAAAAAGAGGAAGAGGAAAAAGAGGAGAGAGACAGAGAAAGAGAAAGAGAGGGAAGGGAGAGAGCAATGGGCTTCAATGGGCTTTTGAAACTTTAAAGCACACTCTCCAACAAGATCACACCTACAAATCCTTATAAAGTAATTCCATTCCCTTATTAATAAGATTTAATTATATGGACATTTAAGTACATTCTTATTCAAACCACCACAGTAACTTTAAAAAAAATTAGTGGCTCTATACACAATTATTAGCCATATGAAACAATTATGGAAATATAATAACCTACACAGTAACTTTGGTAGGGACAGCCTTGTTTTCATTTTGGTGAAAAGTTTATTAATCTGATTTTATCACAGACTACATGAACATATGGTTTAGACTTTATATTTTAATGACTATAAAAATTAATTGACTTCTCTCTCTCTCTCTCTCTCTCTCTCTCTCTCTCTCTCTCTCTCCCTCTCCCTCTCTCTCTCTCTCTCTCTCTCTCTCTCTGTGTGTGTGTGTGTGTGTGTGTGTGTGTGTGCATGTGTGCACAGGTGCATGTATATGTATGTATGTGTGTGTGTATATGTGTGTTTTGTATGGGTATGTGTGTCTTTTCATGCATGCAGGGAGGAAAGGTGATGATGTTGTTTTCTTCAGTTACTAATCACCTGATTTTTTTTAAATGTTCCATTTTCCACAGACGCCAGAGTTTGACAATTCAACTGGGCAATTAGCATGACCCTGGCATTTGCTTTCCTCTACCCCTAGCTTTTGGATTTGAAATGGAGGGTTACCATGCTGCCATTTTGTTGGTGTTAACTATTTTGGGGGCTTTTAAAATATATTTTATATTTATCTTTGAGAATTTCAAAGATGTATATAATGTAGTTTAACCAGGTTCTTGATTAAATTTAATTAATTGTATGTGATTTGTAGAGCCATTGATAGTTTATCTCAGAAAAATAAAGCCTCAAACACATTGCTCCTTTAACTAAACTTCTTGGAACTCATCTTAATTTTGGGACTGAATAAACAAAGTTGTATATGTATAAATCATAGAAATAATATGGTTTGTATTAGATACAGCAAACAGTGGTAAGAAAAATATACATTAAAAATGAACTATTTAGGTAAATTACGGAAAATATATATTTGTTTTATAAAATAGGATTATCTAAACATAAAAATTTAATGAAGTTTCTTTTTGATCCTATAATCACTGTCCATGTACCTCACAAAGTCTTTCAAACAAACAAGTAAGGTAAGGCTCAAGAAAATTGTCTATAATAAATATGAAAATATACATTTGTGTATATGCATGAATTATTTCTGCAGGAATGTAAAGAAACCAGGTAGCTTGAGTTGGAATAAATCTTTCTTTACCATCTGTGCTTTTGCATTGTTCCACTTTGCTAGCTAACTACATATATATGTCTGTTACTAATGAAGTGATTTAAGCAGTGGTGCATTTAAACAATGAAGCAGTCATGACCTTACTACCACTTTGTATCAGGTGTTTTGCTTTCCCTGTGTGTGTCTTCTTGAGCACGTTCTCCACTGGATTCCTGTTAGAATGCTCTTCAGTTTGTTGGCTCTTTTCAGATCTGTTACAAATGACCATTATTATTTACCTACTTTTCATTATGCATTTTGAGGATTACTTTAATACTTTTTTTAAATGGCATTTCTGAAAGTGATTATGTATTTTCATGTGCCATAATGAAAGCACGCACATATTAATGGTTTTTTTCCCTCTTCTTTTAGGTGGTAGTTACTTGGACTTTTTCCTGTGCATTTTGTGCATATCCTTTATCATTGAGCTGTATCTCTTTTTCATAAGGCAGATGTTTAAGAAATAAGATAATTATTATTTATTATTTTATTATAGTTTAATGAATTCTAAAGACAAAGTAGTCACATTTTTATTCATTCATCACAATGATGCAAATTGGCTTTGTATTAAAGCAGCATTTCATGAGTTTTTAACTGCACACATTAGAAAAGATATGGTTTTTACTTCTACTTAGAATTTATAGCAGCAATATTAGCCCGATGTTAACATCTTTCTAAATTTGAGGTATCAAAGTAGTTTCTCTTTATATAGAAAATAAAACCACACAATTTGTTTATTCATTCCTTCAGGGTGTTCTTTATTTGTAGAGCTGGAGATGACATTCCAAGCCTTGCACATGCTGGGCCAAGGCTCACTCTTGTACTGAGCTACATTGCCAGTACACAGACTCGTATCTCAATGGTAGTGATTGTGACTGCACGGGATTTTTAAATAAAATCATTTCTTTACTATGGGAATTATAGTTATGCATTTATCTCAAGCCTAAACTGCCTTTAATTTAGGTTCAGCTCCAAAAACCACATCATGCTTACTGTACCTACACAATGTATTTTTCAAATTTATCTTTAATGCACTACTGAATGACCTGGAACAGGCAAAAAGGTGTCTTAATTCTCAAAAGATCTATAAGAAGGAAAACTTTTTATTGCTAACGTAATATGGATTCAGAGTTGAGTCAGAAGTGAATTCCATGTGGGCAGAATGAACTTTGTTTCTATTCTTAGCTCAATGGCTGACTGTTAGCCCAGTCAAAGCCAAGACCTGGCTAGCAGCTTACGGATCCACAATAAGAGATGCTTCTTTGCTGATGTCTTTGGAGAGGAGAAAGTCTTCCTTCCAGAAAATGTCAAAGTACTTAACAAAATAAAACACGATCATGAAAAGATTTTCAAGTATGGCTGATAAGATAAAATTAGTAAATTTACTTTGTCTTCTTTTCTGACTTGTTTTTAGTACATATCTGTGCCTCAAATTGAAACTTTTTCATGTAAAAATTTTCTAAAAAGACCACCCTTCTTATCATCTCCATACATACCAATTTAGAGACTGGTCACAAAGACTAAAGATTTATGGATCAATTTTAATTCATTTAAGAAAAAGAATATATTATGCAGGCACTTTTATAGTATTTGTCACTCAGAGATTCTAGCTGTTCATACATTTTGAGTCCATGTTATATTATGCTAACACAATATGCACAATGATTATACAGCAGTTAGATGCAGTCTGTGCTTTTATAGAGCTTATGTTCTTCAGGGAGAGATGACAACTAAATTGTTACAGAGATAGGTACACATCAATTAATTGTGTGGAGCCTTTTGTATAAGGAGAAGAGAATTCAGATTTGCAGTCCAGGTATGAAGCATCTGTAGACTTGAAGATGAGCTGGGGTTTGTGAAGGTGTTGGTTCCCTTGAAACTAAAGTTACAGACAGTTGTGAGATGCTGTGTGAGCACTGGGAATTTAACCTTGGTCCTCTGGAAGAGCAAGGATACGCTTGTGTACATCTTATGGAAAAACAAAGGTCAACAAAGGACAGAACTTAGCATCCAGTAAACTCAAAAGGCCAGAAACTGTTAGGCCTTGAACAGGCAAGGAGGCAAGATTGGATCATACAGAATATGGAGGGTTAGGTTATGAATCTTACATTGTACCCCAAGTTCACCAGGGTGTGAGTGACTGGGTTAGAGTATAGTATCACAATCCTCTGTCAAAAAATGCAGTTTGCTTTCAATGCAAAACAAAAATTGGGTATAAATAGAGGTAGAAGCTGAGGTTTAATTAAGAATTAAGAGTAATAGTACAAGTGAAGCATCATATTGATACTATCCTCATGGGACAGGGCTTCTCAATTTCTGTGTCTCAAACATAGATGTTCAATAAAATAACAGAATATTGTTTTCTGGCTTGAAATTCATTGAACCCTTTTCATGAACTCTCTAAGAACCCTAAATAGTCAAAATCCTGTAATTTTCATATAAATTAGCTACTATAACCTCTCACTGTATCAACCTATGGAGTCGTAGGGGATTATTACAAAAATTTATTACCATGGACTTTGAACCATGAGTTCAAAAAGTTGTTGTCTGCTATACAATCTTTTTTTAAAAAAAATGTTTAATTTTCTTTTATATGCATTGTTATTTTCCTGCATGTATGTCTTTGTGACAGGGTCAGGTCCCTTGAAATTAAAGTTACAGACAGTTGTGAGCCACCATATGGGCACTGGGAATTGAACCTTGGTCCTCTGGAAGACCAAGTCAGTGCTCATAACTGCTGAGCCACCTTTCAAGCCATTACAATCTTTACTATATATAATAGTTAGTTTTATGTCAACGTTATACAAACTGGAATAATTTGTTCAAAGGGAATCTCAATTGAGAAAATACTCCTACAAGAGTGACCTGTGAGGAAGCCTGAAGGACATTTTCTTGATTGATGATTGATGTGGGTTCATCCAGCTCACTGTGGATGGTGCTGGTTATTATAAAAGACATTGGTGAGCAAGCCTTAAGAAGCAAGCTAGAAAGCAGCATGCTTCAGCTCCTACCTTCTGGTTCCCTCTGCCAGGCTTTCCTCTGTGTACCTAAATAATAAACTACACACTGTAAGATAAACTTCCCAAATTACTTTTTGTCATGGTGTTTTATCACAGCAATAGAAGCCCTAACTAAGACATTACATGAAAACTTCCTTTCTTTCAACTTTATCACATTTTTCAGCATGCTCCTAAATCATTGCTTTAGACAAAGTATGAAAAGATTAAATACAATGTGCTAGCATCCTATGAAGCAGTTCCTAAACCTCTGGTAATATTGTCAATCAAATATTTAACAGAGCTACTAAATCTTACTGATAAAAGTTAACATTCATAAACAATTTATAATAGCAAAGGTTTGCATATGTTCATTGTTTATGGTAAGGTAAAAGACATAAAAATTAATTTTGGTGGAGAATAATTTTTATTGCTCATTATTTAAAAGGAAACTTGAAATAATTTCTGAACTGAGAATGATTTCTGAACTGGGAGTGATGGAGTGTTTTCCTCATGTTCACGGTTTTATATTTATGCGTTTATATTTATATGAAGAAAGAGAAAAATGAAAATGAAAGAAAATTCCTTTAGGCATCTTAAACAGTAATGATAGAATTGGAAAAAAAAACCCAGACAGTTATTATGATCATAACCATGCCATTATTGTATAATAACATTATCTGAATTACTAATAACACCTCCTCTTCTTTTGGTCCTGTTGAACAAACACAGGTTTCAAGGGAAAAACAAGCGGAGAGTGTAGCTGCTGGTGAGTCTGCTCTGCACAGAGGACCGTATCAGAGCTGTTGATTAGTTGGAAGTACAATATTACTTTGTATAAGTCTCTCCAGGAAAAGGGCATGTGTCAAAGCTCTGGAGGAAATAATGGCTACAAATAATGCTTATTTATGGCTTCCAGAACGATGCCTTTGGTTTGAGAGACTATTGTTTAAAAGAAATTTTAAGGAAGCAAAGAATCTCCCTCTGCTGTCCTCTCCTATCTGAATATCATTAATTAAAAACAGAGTCGGCTCCTGGTAACCATCTTTTAATGCTTATTCTGCATCCCAGGAGCCAAAAGCTTTGAGCAAGTTCTGGCTGCAACAGCTCTTGTAGTTAGACCATGCACACTGATAAATTATTAGGTACAGTTTTGAATTATTTGTTCCTTTGAGAAGTCATTAGTTCTCCCTTCTACAGTGTTTATATGTGAGAACAAATGGAGCAGGGTTAATTATAATGTTTTGAGCAATAATAAATGGTTGTTGAAACCAGTCCTTCTGTTTGCTACTCTAACACAAAGTACTATATTTTTCTGGCCAAAGGATGGTTAAGTAATTAATAAAACAAATGCAGATAGTGTAAGAAAAACAGTGGCAACTGGTGTTCATTCAGAAACAGCCTCTGAATTTTAAATTCTAGTTCTTCATGAATATTAAAGATTTTGGCAACAGCCATTTTCTTATTCTCCAAAATGCAAATTTTTAAACTAGTTATTTTATAGGACTAGGTTATAATTTTTAAGCGATAGTATACTCTTTAATTTTCTCTTCATCTTTGAGCTCCATGATTAAAAATCCCCTCTTTTCCATATCTAGATAAGAATTATTTTGAAATACAGATGGAAGGTAAATGTCATCCTCTTGAAAGCTAAACTTAGTTTTTAGAGTATGATAGAAATAGACTAGTAACTATGTGAAGAATAGAATATATCAATATTAGTTTATAAAATTAATTAATATTAGTTCAACTAATATGAACTAAATAAACCCCCAAAGGCCCCCTTGAATATGAACTCTTGAACCTAGTCTAGTCACCTCTCTGGTTTAAGACAAGCAATATCAGGCTGACTAAGAATAGTTTGATGCTTCTGGAATGGTTGACAAGTGCCTATGTCATGATTGATTTCATCTTTAAAGTGCAGACAGACTTATTGCTTTACTGTGTGAATTTATTATTAAGAGATCTTTATTAATAAATTGAAGTATGATATGTACCTATGCAGAGTTGACATTAGCAAAAAAGTTGTCCAGCGGAAAAAAGATAGTAAGAGGTTAACAGACCCACTATTTAATGAAGAGAGCTTTAAAAAAAGAAAGAAAACACACTAGGTTTGAAAATCATGATGGCAAATTTATACTTAAATTTATTGATTTCTCAAAGAATTACAAAGATCTTGAAAAACAGAAGAGAATCTGCTAATTCAGCTTTCTTCTGCAATTGAACTAATAAAATCTGTTCCACTCTCCCTAAACACCACACACACACACACACACACACACACACACACACACACACACATACACACATCCTCAGTTGTCTTCTGATCAATAGTGAGGTTATTCTGAAAACTACATCATCTACTGGTCATGAATGGAAAGGTCATCTTGTTCCCTAGAGCTCTTTACCCTATCAGATAAATAAAAAATAGATGTCATGAATAGTCAAGAATGAAAGCACTCAGGAATATATATGTATGTTATTAGTCACTCATCTATTATGTATGAACTAAAAAACACATTTTCAAAACAATATAACTGAAAGTAATAAAGCACAGCACTGAGGAATTTAAATAAGAAATTCCAAATATTTGATGGTAAAATTAATGTAGTAGAGTTGCATATTTTAGAGCTAATTTGACAACAAAAATTAAAATTTTTAAAGTAAAATTTGAAAATATAACCATCTCCCTTGCTTTTTTGGGGTGAATGTAAACATGTCTGTAGCATTTTTACCATGAGACTCTGAAAAGTAATATCTTCTGTACAGTTTATTGACATTTTCATTTACTTTGAAGGCAGCAAATTTCAGGCATTTCTTTCTTACTGTTCTGGAGTCTGAGATATCTATAATTGAAGCACCACTGGGTTGCGACTCTGGAAAGGCTAGGTTTCTGGTTCACAGACAGTGTGTTACTGCTGTGATCTCACATGAAAGAAGGGAAAATGTGATAAGGGCTGCCATCCCATCCTCAGGTAGGTCGCCATCATAGCCTTGAAGTCTACATCTCCCAATACAAGAACTTGTGGGCCAGAAGGTCAATATATAAACAAGGAAGGGGCCTCACAACAAAGGTCTGGTGTTTCCTTTGGAATAACATAATCTGTCAATTCAGATGGTTGCAACCAAGACTGTAAAGCAAGAGTTCTTACAGCAGGCTTGAACACTGGTCAGACCCTACTGTGTGCACAGTGGAGATACTTAGTAAGAAGTAAGAAAGAAAGCAATAGAATGGGGCAAGCCTGTCTATCACTTGGTGGGCTTCAGCCTCTCTAATTCAGTGTGGCTTTTTACAGTTTCGTTTCTGTCTTAATTGAGAATGGGTTGCATGGCAACACTGCTCTCTCTTCAAGGTTTTGCCATTACATTGGCTTTTAAGCACATCATGCTGTGTTCTAAAAAGAGTGCAGAACAGATCATTTTGTCTTGGATTGGTATTTGACTTTGGACTTTAGACAGGGATTCTGATACCCACCTCTAAGCCTTGGTAAGCTCTCATTTCAGCACATGTTAATCTTCACCTTTAGCTCAATTTGTAAGCCCGAAAGCCAAGCCAAGGAAATGATAGAGCACTTGTAGTCATGTGTATAAAAGTGTTTGTGTGTTTGAGAATGTTTGTCTAGGTTTGGTTTTTATAGGCATCATAAATCATGACTGAGGCTGTAAATTAACAAAAATAATTTAGTAGTTAGAGACCAGAATGTTATACACTAGGTACCATATTTATTCAGAATTTAAGAAAAACACAGTGTTCATCCGGATGACCTTTTGGATTCCATTTAAAACTATGTACCCTTTGCTTTGGGGAGCTCATTTCTCATGCTCAATAACTATCAGAGTTAGTTTTTGTTTTTTTTTTTTTTTCTCCTTTAACCAGAAGCATTTTCTTGAGCCTTCAGGGTTTGCTACCTGACTTGTAATAATGTTGTTTGTTTGTATACCATTCTCTAAGTAAGTAAATTAGTCCTGGTCCGTTACAATGTGCAGTGCTCACACAGGAAAGCTTGCTTATTGTTAAATTGAACGACTTCCCTTATGAGGCAATCCACCAACATTAGGTTCCTTGTACTTTAAAAATGCTTTAGAATTTTGTGGTCAGAAGTAGAAAAAAATACTCATGTTTTCATGTACACTTTCTCTATACCAGACCTTGTGTGAAGCTCTAAAGGAGGGAGGACAATATCCACAAAGTTGCCACTGTGCTATGCATAGAACGACAGGCACAGAAAAACTGAAGGGTACTGAACATGTGCTTTGAAGGTGAAGGGAGGTAGGATGGCTCACCTTGTGTAATGTGCTGAGAGGCATTTTGAAAAGAATGATGACTGAATTAGATTGCAATTGTAAATTACAATTGTAAAACCCAGAAGATTTGAAAGATTTTGTTAAGTGAGCAAGGGGCTAAGTCATTTCAAGTTTAGAAATGGACACGAATAGAAGCTATGTAGACACAGTTAAGTTTTGCCCCTGGGTTCTTGTGTGCCATGTGTCTAGGATAGTGAAATGTCGATTGTGAAATAATCGGTTTACGTGAATCTTATTTCTTTATCTTTTTTGTTCTTCAGACATGCCTTTATCACTGTACATGGTTTTTAAGGAGTTACCATTTTTTCTAATAAATTCTTTTCTGCAGGTAGAATAGACATGTTAGGGTAGAACCTCTTTTTAAAATATTACATTAGGAGTCATTGTCTCAGATTATTTGAGTAGAACAAAAAGAACAACACAGATGTTTTTTCTGAATGGCTGAAACTGGGTATTTCTCAATGTGGAGACCACTGAACTAGAGGGGTCTAGTTCAGTGATGAAAGAAGTCATCAGTATGAGAAAGGGCACAAGTGGAACAACGAGAGAGGAGGGATCCAGGCTGAGACAGAAAGGAAGTCTTTCACCTCCACTCTGGACTTTGGTTTCTTTGTCTAACCATTCCCCACCCTTTAAGGTTACTAACACATTCCAGTAATACTCCAGCAAATAACCTTTTCTCCCTTTCTTTTATTTGGCTTAAACTGGCTAGGGTCCCTTTGTTTTTGAAATTAAAATTGCTATAAATTATACCTGAATTGAGATATTCACTATGCAAAGAAAAATATTCAGAAAATATTGACAAAAAGTGAACATTGATTAAGGTTTTATCAACTAAGGTTTGGCAGCTAAAGGCTAAGGAGTGGAAGAAAATGTCCAGAAAAAGCAAGTGAAGTGATAGGTAAGTAGACTTGTAGACAAGATTTAGTAATATAAAAACAAAAGAGAAATGTTTTTACCTAAGAGGAGAAGGGTGGAACAAGTCGACAAGAGCCAAAGTGTAAAAGGAATTTCAAATATGAGGTGTGGATAAGTACTTAATATTGTTAAAGGTTCACCAGCATGGGGATTGCTCAAAAGCTCTTGACTTAGGCACACTAATGAACACTGTGCACTTTGCACAGTGTAAAGGATTTCTACAAAGAGAGAAGAATGTTGCCTAAAAGAAATGAATGAGAGAAGCCTGCCCTTACCAATTGTGTTAAGAGATGGAAAGGAGACAGTAATTAGAAGAAGTCACTTCATTAGTTTGACAGGCATTTTATCCTACTTGATGTGGCATGTGAGACAAAGCTTCACGGTAAAGTAGACACAGTGCCTCCCTGCAGTTTACAGTCTAGTGGGGGAGGCTTACAAGGTAAGCTTCTAAGACATACAACTAGAAAAAACAGGAGTGTTTTACAGTTATTTTGGCTTTATAATGACATATCAAGGTTTGTATGCCTAGATATCCATGTTTACAACCACACACATGCACACACAGACACACACACACACAATATATAGTCTAAGATAAATTTTGTACTTCAAAGGCAAATTGTTTATAAGTTCTTTTCTAGCCAACTTTCTGTACAATTCTAATCCACAACTGGGCTGATCTATCTAGAGACCAATAGCTTAAGAGTTAATTCCTTCTCTTACATTAGAAACAAACGAGTAATGTGAGGAATGAACAGTTTTAAATGCCACCACCCAGAGAGTGCAGCATTGAGGACTGTTGAAGCAGACAAGCAGCGCTCAGGGGAATCATACCATAAATGTTAGTTCACTCTTTTTACTTTCTTAAAAACAATAAAACTTATAGGTGTGCTTTCTCTTCACTACAGAATTTTTATTTCTAAGTAGTAATGTGAAGCTCTTTACAAATGGGAAATTAGCATTTTTAATGGCACACCCCTAAGTCTTTTCTTTTTCCAACAATGGGAGGGCAATAATAAAATTCTTCAGTTGAGAGGCTCCTGTTTATGATTTACCCATATTATATTTACAGATATTGAAAAGGACTGCTATGAATTACCATTTCATTACTTAACTAGTGTTTCTACATTTAATAATGTTAAAAGTTACTAGTGGTCAGAGACCACTGAAACACTGATACAATTTTTCTTATATTAGTGTGGGGTAAATACATATTTTTTAAAATAACAATTTTAATATATCTTTTGAGAATTTCATGCAGTGTATTTTGATCATATTCACACCATGCCCCAACTCCTCCCAAATCTATCCATTCACTTTTACCTTCCCATCCACCCAACTTTGAGCTTTCTCAAAAGGAAAATCTAATCTAATTTTTGTGTCCAATTAATTTTGTGAATAGAGTCTGCCCTGTAGTGTGGGCCACCCAAAAGGGGTCACACTTTTCAAGAATACTTACTCTCTTTCACCCAGAAGCTATCAAATGCAAATAGCTTTTAGACTGAGGGTGGGATTTGGTGTACTCCTGCCACTGCTTGTAGGCCAAGATTTTATCTGGTTTGAGCTTGTATGGGTCTTGTGCATATTGTCATAATCACTGTGAGTTTATATGTGCATTTTCCCATTGTATCTGGAAAACATGTTCCTTGAAGTCACCCGACACCTCTTGTTTACAATTCTTTCTGACTCCTCTTTGAGAAGATACCTCTGCCTTTGTTTTATGTGTATATATATACACTATGGTGTAGAACAGTAAATTATTAGGAGATATTTTAGTATTATATTATATCCATTCAGCAGAATGTTAGGTTCTCCATCCCCTAGTGCCTATGACCCATCTTGTCATAGATTATTAACTCTGTTAACAGTGCCAGGCGTGAGTTCCATCTCATGGAGAGGACCTTATTTGCAGTCAGAAAGTGCTTGGTTACACCTGTAATATTCATGCCACTATTGTATCTGTGGGCATAACTTATCATGCTAGCCATTAAGTATATTCCAGTGGTCACATCTGGGTGAGTGTGAAGATATGATTATTAATTCTACTCATGTGTGGTAGAGAAAAAGTAAGTACATCTTATGAAAACAGAAGTACATAACAAATTGATAAACTGGAACAAACCCACCTCAGATGTATTTATTCTGCTCTTCAAGTTATGTAAGTGAGAGCTATAAGATGCATAGTAAGAATCTTAAGGTCCATCTATTCACATGACTAGTATGTTGATGCTAGCTCTCACAGGAAACCTCAGTCGGACCTTTCAATGCATTGCTTGTGCTTCCTCACAGTATGGCAAAACAAACAAACAAACAAACAAACACACACACACACATACTCACACACACACACACACACACAAACAGCTGTAACATCACAACCTTTCCAAAATTTGCCAACAGAAGGCACAATGTTGTTCCTGTTTTATTTTCAAGCCATTGAAGCTCAAAGAAAGGAAATACATAGTATACTATTAATGGGAGATATATCAAAGCCTTGTGGCATGGAGAGGTGGCATAGCATCTAGTATTGCTTCCAATTTGCCTAACACATTTTACCTTGAATTATGATGCCATAGAAGGTAACAAAATATTGAGTGCCAAATAAAGACAGTTGCCAATGTGAAGGGGAAAATACTGAGCAAGGATTATTGGTCCCACTCAGGAGCAAACAGTCATGGTTGTTGGGAGGTTTGTATAAGTTAGTTTTAAAATCACTCTTTCATAGTTTTAAGATTTATTTTTATTAATTTTAATTATCTATGTGTGTAAACAGGCCTGTTCAAGTGTGTACATGTGTATGTGAAGGTTGGCTGAGTCAGATGACCTTGTAGATGAAATAAAAGACTGTAGGCTACCTGATGGGGGTGCTGGGAAGAAAGCTCACATCCTCTGGAAGAGAATTATTAGTTTTTAGTCTCTAGGATAGTTCTCTAGCCCTTCATTCTACCATTCAATATAAGAAAATTCTTAACTTCAATAGAGCAGAGTGATTTAAAATAGCAAGAGAAAAATTTTTTAAAATTTATTATTTAAAATAAAATTTTAATTTAAATATATTTGATCATGTTCTTCTCCTACCACAAGTGCTTTCAGATCTTCTCCTCATCCATACCCACCCAACTTTAAGTTTTCTCAAACAAAAAACTCAATACAATATCAACCCCAACCTAGAAAACAAAACAAAATACTACCTAGAAAAAAAAAAAACCAAAACACTGAACTGTAGCCAAATGAAAACATAAAAATCTGTGGAGTCCATTTTGTGTTTGTCAACTACTCCTGAGCAAGACGCCTATCCTAGAGTGGTTAATGCAGTTACTGTCATTCCAGTGGAGAAAACTGATTTTTCTTCTTCCACTACACATGTAACTGACAGTTCAGTTGTTAGCTTTCTCCTAGTGGCTAGGTATTCATTCATTCATTCATTTAAAAACACAGCAAAATAAACTATAATAAGAAAAATTATTACATCAGAGTTGGGCAAAATGAACCAACAAAAGGAAAGGAGCCCTAGAGAAGGCACAAATCAGAGACTCACTCATTCACATACTTCAGAATCCCATAAAAATTCTATACTGGAAGCCATAATGTAGATGGAGAAGATTTTGTGCAGGCCCTGTGTATGCTGTTTTAGTTTCTGAATTCATATCAGCTTTGCTTATGTTGATTTAGAGGGTGTTGTTTTCTTGGCCTCCTGTCTCTTCTCTGGCTCTTATACTCTTTCTGCCTCCTCTTCTGTAGTTTCTCTGAGCTTAGGATTGATCAAGCTATCCAATGTAGGGCTGAGGGTTCCAAAATCTCTAACTCTACAAAATGCCTCAATTTTATAATTTAAAGCAATATTGCTAATATTTTAGGATGTTTACAACAGGTATATCAAACAGGAAAATCGCCAGACCACTTTATAAAAAAATCAAAGAAGTAGAAAATTAAAGGGTTAAATGCTCATTGAAAATATGAAGTGGATATATAAAATTTGTAGGATGATACTATTTTTAGTGTGCAAAACACACTAGAAGACTGAAATATTTATGCACAGACACATACATTGCCTTAGTTTTGTTTCTAGAGTTGTGACAAATGCCATGGCCAAAAGGACCTTAGAGAGGAAAGAGTTTATTTCATGTTATACTTTCATATTCCAGCACATCTTCAAAGGAAGTCAGAACAAAAGCTGAAAGCAGGAGCCTGGAGATAAGAACTGAAATAGAAGCCATAGAAGAATGCTGCTTACGTGCTTGCTCCCCATGACTTGCTCAACCTGCTTTCTTCTACCACCTGACCCAAACTGGCTCCACCACTTAGTGGGATGGATTCTCTCACATCAATCATCATTCATGAAAATACCTCACAGACTTGCCATGGGAAATCTGATAGATACATTTTCTCAACTGAAGGTCCCTCTTCTGAGATGTCTCTAGTTTGTGTCAAGTTGATAAACATAAACAATCAAGAAACACATGCATACACTTGTCCATACACACACTGGAGATTCAGTTTTTCAAACACACATGCGTGCACATGTATACACACACCCCACTCACAAATATTTCTCTTGAGCATATTTCTCTTAACCAATAGTAGTAATATATTTGTAACTTGACTATGGAATGGTGATAATTTGGCATCCAAAATTCAGAATTGTAAAGAGTCAACTTGAAAACAGAATCTAGCACATGTTCTTTTGCAGTAATATTTCTTTCTGTAAAGAAGTTTGTTTATTAGCTTATTACTAAGAAGTCTACTCATTCCTTAAAATCTAGCTCAATTATTTTCCACTTATTTTTCATGGGTCTGCTACAATAATCATCACCTTTCAATGTATTTACTATGTAATTTGAGTTTCATCATGCCTTGGTAGCAATGGGTACAAATGGGGCTACATCATGATAATGACCAAAACTGCTTCAGTGTTATATCAGCCTGATCAAAAACTAACTTAGCTATCTGAGAACCACCTGGTATACCTACCTCTCCATAGCTATCTCATGTGTAAACAGGCAGGTTCCACAGAGGTACCACAGCTTACCACCAGGGTGACACTAGGGCTGCAATTTGTACCATCTGTTAAGCACCATAGTCTCTGCTGCTCTTCTGACAGGAAAAACAAAAGTAAGATGTACCAGACAGAATTTCTAGGAAACTATGTAGAGGGATATGCCAAACAGAAGGAAGAATTCTTATTTCCACCACCCTTTTTGTGTCACTGCTAATAACAATTCTCTTAGCACTCTTATATTCCAGAGTATAAAAAAATTGTTTCCATAAATTTTAGTTTTTATAAAAACTAAATCTTCTTGTCATATGGATGTGAGTCACCTTCTAAAAGACTCACTTATGTTAACAACTTGATTGCTAGCTGATGTAACTTGGAAAGCAATTGGATTATAATTGATTAATCCATTGCTAGATTCATAATTAAATGGACCATTAGAGGCTGGTGAAACTGGAAGGTGGTGCATGATTAGAGAAAGTAGGTCATTGGGGGTATTGCTCAGGCTATAGCTTTGTCTATCTCTTCTTGGCCACCATGTACTGAGAAAACTTGCTGTACCATGACTCCCCTTCTCACAATCATCTCTGTCACTCCAGTTCCTCATTGACAATGGACTGAAATTTCAGAAACTGTACAACTAAATATTCTCAATTGTCAGCCCACTAACATACCTGCATATGTATCTTCATTCTCCAGTCTTCCAAGTCTTGACAGGTGATATTCTCTTCAATCTCTTCTTTTTTAAGCTAAACAACAATCATGTAACTTTATATACTCTGTTCATATTTTAAAACATCTATAATGACAACCAACGCATACACATAGATTTTCCATTACTAAAACAAAATACCTAAGATAATCAAGTTAAAAAGTAGAAAGGTTTGTTTTGGCTCACAGTTTTGTAGACTCTTGTACTGTTGTTCAGTGTACTGATTTCAAGTCTCTAGCAGTGAGACATCATAGCAGAAGAAACTCATTCATCTTGTGCCAAAAACTGAAATAAAGAGGAGGTAGGTGGTGGTAGTGGTGGAGATCTTATAGTTCTTTTAAAGAACACGCCTCCAACAACTAGATAACTTCCTTTCTGTTCAATCTCTAAGAGTTTCACTATTTCCCACCAGTCACATGTAGAGGGATAAGCCTTAAATGCATGAGCCTTTGGGGGACAGTTTAGCTACAAACTGTGATACATGCTAGACATGTGTCTGACTATGTCTGACTACCCACTGGCTGAAGCTACTTTGTGTATTTTTACCATCAGATGTTTATATGTCCTTGAGCACATAAACCAAGACTCACTTTCCTTTTTGATTGTGTTCAGAATTTAAAAAATACATACTTAAGCCAACTAATACATGAGCTCCTTAACTCAAAACAAGCAAATATGCAAATTGTAGCACCCTATGAAGTTAATCCAGTACCATATTACGATGACCAGCAGAAGTTATATGACCCTTGTAAAAGAAACAAAACACTTAATCACTCACAAATAACAAAACTATGCGACATGTGTTTATATGAAACTACCTTCTCATTTTATGACTTTGTGAGACAGTCTAGAAACCAAACTCAACATCTCAAACAAATGTTTTATGACAGGTTGCAAAAGCAAGAAGCTCATTTTCACCCACTGCTAGAGATAATATTTATTATCCTTGAAATAAAATGAACTTGTTCTCTCTTCTGGGATGCTTTGATTGGAAATTGAAATGTTCCTCCCCGATGCTCATATATTTAAGAGTTGCTCCTCAAGTGGTGGCATTATTTTGAGTGTTGGTAGAAGTTTTAGAAGAAACAGCTTAGATGGAGGAAGCAGGCCACTAGGGGTGCATCTTTGGGACAATATCTTGCCCTAGCTCCTCTGTGTCCCTCTTTAATTCTTGTTGGCCATGTAGTGAGCAGCCTATACCTCTAAAATATTGTACCATCATGCTATTCTTACTCTTAAACTAGTTAATAATAGTCCAAACCCTTAGAATCCATGGACCAAAAGAAATGTTTGCTCCCTTTCAGCTTTATTGTTATTGTTGTTTTGTTTTGTTTTAGTTTTTGTTTTTCTGTCAGGTATCTGATTACAGTGACATAGGCTCAACTAAGGAGGGGTATGAGGAGAAGGGCTGTTCTACTCCTAACTACCTGTGCTTTTCATTGTGCAAAAGTCTTTGAAAAGATAGTCGTAGCTCTCCTAAGGATAATGGATGAGCCTGCACATAACAAAAGGAGAAATGCAGTACTGTGAAGTATGTCTTCTCACCATATCAAGAATTAAAGTCACCTGGGAGGTGGATTGAGGGAAGGAACTGGATGGGAGGAGGATGGGGAGGAGAAGGGGTGTCCGATGTAAGGAGAGCCAGAGTGAGAGAGCCAGGAGACTGAGTAGAAATAGGAAATGGGAAGTAAGATTGGGAGGCGTCTCTAGGAAGAGCCAGAAACTTGGGATGGAGGATGCTCCAGGTAATCTATGGGAGTGATTCTTGCACTCTTAGCAGTGGAGGACATGAAGCCTGAAGTGGCCACCTGCCAGGCAGGAGACCCAGTGGAGAGATAAGGACACCAACCTACCCATAAAAATTTCCATCCAAAATGTGTCCTGACTATGAGAAGTGCAGGGATAAGGATGGAGCAGACACAGAGGAAATGGCCAACCAATGGCTGTCCCAACTTCAGACCAATCCCATGGGCAAGAACCAATCCTTGACCCTATTAATGATACTCTGTTATTCTTGTAGACAGGAAGGAGCCTAGCATTACTGTCCCCTAAGAGGCTCCATCCAGTAGCTGATTGAAACAGATAGAGACCCACAACTCAAAATAAGATAGAGCTTGAAGAATCTTGTAGAAGAGCTGGAGGAAGGATTGAGGGCCTCTGAGGGGATAGGAGTCCACAGGAAGACCAACACAGTCAATTAATTTGGACTCTTGAGGTCTCCCAGAGACTGAAAAACTAACTAAAAAGCAAGTATGGGCTGGACATAGGCACTCTTGCACATATGTATCAAATTTGAAGCTTGGTCTTCATGTGGCTCCTCCTACAACTGGAGCAGGGAACTGTCCCTGAATCTGTTGCCTGCCTGTGGATCCTACTTGTGGGTCCCATAGCTGATGTACCTAGTCCTGCAGTGACTTGATGTGCTAGAGTGGGTTGGCATGGGGGAGCTCCCCCTTCTCAGAAGAAAAGAGAAGTGGGTAGGGGCTGTGTGAGAGGTGGGAATGAGAGAGGAGGGTCTGTGATCAGGATGTTAAGTGAATAAATAATGAATGGGAAAAAAATAAAGCGACTTCACATTGTTAAAGCTATTTAAATATCAAGACTAACAGGCAAGTAACCAGGCACATGGCTTAGTCTCTCTTTAACTAATTGATGAGCAGTGATGTACTGACGTATTTTTACCTTAGTCTTATGAGTTGATGCTAATAAACAAATTCTTCCTGGAACATATTTTAAACATTTAATACTGCTATGCTAAACTGCATCCCATAATAAATATTTTAAAACTGATATGTGAATCATAGGTCTTTTTCTAAAGCTTGTCTACTATACATTTAAAACATAGGAGAAAGTCATGTATAATTAAGCCAAGTATTAAGTCACTACCACTTTGTAAGCCAAGGCACAAAAAAGATTTGATATTAATAAGTTAAAAATCTAGGATGTACAGGCTTTAAGGACAGATAATTACATATAAAACACAATTGGACCTGAGGTGCTGTTTTGCTTCAGCTTTACAAAGTAGAGTTGTTTTCAGAAAAATAATAAAACCAAAATGTGACCACTTGAAAAGCTTTCATTTTATGAAATAGTGTCTTGGGGAAATTTATCGAAGATAAATAGCAAGTATTACCCTGAATAACATGATTGGTTGAACGATGGTTTGGGGTCTCTTTGTTTGTTCATTTGTTTGTTTTGTTTTGCTTTTTGCTTTTTGTTATTTTCCTTTTGTTTGTGTAGATGCTACTGTGTAACTATGGAAACATACTGACCTGGTCTCCAGGAGAGCTTCACTGTTAACTCACTCCCTTTCCCAATGTGAGAGAGGATGCTATGACAGCCCACTTTTAAGTCTTTCAATCTCTTCCAATCTCCTCTTGCTTCAACCACTTACATAAGGAAGTAAGTCAGTAGATGCCTACATTGTACTGAATGCACTGAAAGAAATATTGGACCAAGAATGAAGAGAATTCATGATCAATTTCCAGTTTCTGAATTATGATGAACAACGGTGCGAAATCCTACATGTTTCTATTTTACCTGAATTTAATTAAGGAATTAATAAAGATAAACAGGAGAGGAGGCATGTGTCAAAAGAAACTACTGAATTCCAGAATTCAATTTACCATTCAAAATGGCCTTTTGTCAACAAATACAATATTCAAAAGAGAAGAGTAGTAAGGGGGAAAGAGAAAGAAAATGGTCTTAAAAAACATAAACCATGATTTTAATGTGCAGACCATAAAAATCAGCTAAATTTGCATTTTAATAAGGCAATGAGAAGTTAATAATTTGCCAGAGTTAATAACTCAATGGCATTTAAAATTACAGAATTGAGTTGGGCTTAAAGAGTCCTTATGTTTTACACATACAATGCTCATAGACAAAATGTTACTTGGGATTCACTTCACAGTAATGTAACTTACAATTGACTAACCAAATGACTACAGAAAATCATTTCTATATATTCTATCTATTGGCATTGGCTGCAGTGAAGAAATTCACATGAGCCTTTTCACATGCTGAGAAGCCTGCCCAGTGTTTCCTTCCTGCATCCAGTGACAAGAGCTTAGAATTCTTTTCAACAGAGCCGGGGGTAGGGGGAACCTCATGTTAAAGAAATATGGCAAACTTCTAAATCAATGATTCATGAATAAAAGTCTTCTGAATTGTCTATATTATTAACTACAATATATAGATATCAAAAACAAGACAAACAAAGGAACTCCTCAACTGAAGTATGTATAAAAATTACTTGCTAGGAGTTCCCCTCCTATCTACTACTATCTACTGTAATTAATATAATTACAGGGTATAATATAGGCATGTATGTCTTTTCTGGGCATTTTGCTAGGCACATGTTAACACAAGCAACCTGTGCCTTCAAAATAACTCAAGTAAGAGTCTATGATATTCATTCCAATAATTTTAATAGGCTAAAGAGCATCAATCTGATGTTCCAAACACCTATCTAAATACTCTTGTATACTCAGCACATTAGTAACATTTTTTTGCTAAATGATTAACAAAAGTAGCTGTCTTAACTTCTTGTGTCAAAGCAATTGCAGAAGCAGCGGTGCTATCAATTAATGTAATTAAAGCTGTTATATCAGCAAAAATCAAGCCCACTACCCTCTTACTTTTGCTTAAAGCCTGACTCACTTCTTCCAGTACTTGCAAACTTTTTTCAGAATATTAAGGTCTTGTAATACTCAGGGCAATAAAACAAAATAAAACGAAAGCTGCTTGATAGACATCTGTAATATACATGTCAGGTTTCAACACACTAACACAATTAGAAATTGTACAATCAATGCAACTTACATTAAATACTGTAGAAGAAACAAAAGTACTTTTAACGTAACAATTAAAAGAGCCTTAACACATGCACTAACATTGTTTTGAAATCCAGATCCTGTCCCAACTTTATCTCAGGCTAACATAATATCATAGAGAACTGCAGCTACCTTCCAAAGATGTCTCTGAAAATGTCCAGAACCAGTCTTCCAAATGCATACTGTTATTTCCAATATTGGATTGATTTCTAGACCAGTCTATGATTGAGTCTGAATAACTGGTCACATTTAAGAAAGAAACAAGAGTCATTATAACTTCTCTTTTTGATTCTCTGTCCCACAAGGTCTAAAAACTTGAGGCAAGGCAGCTTGTCCCATCTGGGATTTAGGTAAACAAAGGTGGGTCAGGATCCAATACAGCTTCCCAGCTGTCAGGGCACTCAGCAAGCTCACAGGTCAGCATCATTCTTTGTCCCAGCACCAGTATGTCTCACCAATCACTCTGGAAGCCACCATGCTCCTTCACTATCCTGCAGAAGAAACACAAACATGCCCTCGTCCCCATATTACATACCTGGTCAGGATCATGCCATATGCCAGTAAGTGGATCCTTCCTTTTCACCTAGGTATAAGTATGCCTAGCTGTAGGGTGCCAAATAGGTTAGAACAAAGAAGTTATTTCAGGCAGGAATCTAAATCTTAGGCTATCCCAAAGAAATAGGCTTCAGGCATGAAAATGACATTGGGCTAGGAAAGGGAACTAGGCTCAGCTATTTTGGTCATCCTGATAAGCCCTTAGAAACAGTGATCATGGGTGTGATCACAGGACTTTGTTTATTGCCTTGCTTGTTCTTGGCCTATTTGTGTTTATTGTCTTGCTTGTTTCTTTACTATTTACATCTATTGTATTGTTAGTTCCTCAATGTAGAACTGACCTTAATACTTGCCTGTAATTAAAATGGTATAAAAGCATATTGGGAAAAATAAAGAATAAAAAAAGAGAAAGAAAGAAAGAAGAAAGAAAGAAAGAAAGAAGAAGAAAGAAAGAAAAGAAAGACAGAAAAAGAAAGAAAGAAAGAAAGAAAGAAAGATTTTAAAAAGAAGAAGAACACTGTCATCATCTAGTATTTCTTTGTCAGGAGCCATCTAGAAAAGGATAAAGGCTAGCAGGTGATCTGGCTGAGATGATTTAACTGTGGACTCTGGGCTGCAGTGAATGAGCCCTTGCAGACAAGTCTCATAGAATGACATTTTTGGGATTTGATTCCTGCTATTGATCTGCCTTTCCTGACATTATTTAATTAAATAACAAACCCTGGGCATTAGCTCACCCTACTGGGCAGATTTTCTGCAGATCAGGGAAGGTGTATTGTCTTGTAGTGTTGCTATACAGACAAATAGAAGGTTTCTTAATTCCTAATGATAATTCTATAAGAATTCCTAAAATTATACTAGTAATTTTAAGCCCTTTATAATACGACTGCTATCAAAGCCCTCTCTGATATGAAAATTGCAGTTAGATCTCAGCCAGTCTTCACATGTCGGGAGTTGATTGCATCTGAGATAGAAAGCAGGTATTTATAACTTAGAATACATCCCTTAGAGATGCAAAACAACGAAAGGTCATAAAAGAGAACAAACTATTTATAGTAGGTGCAAGAACAGAAGATAAAATATTGATTGACTGGGCTTATCTATATAAAACTTTAATGCTAACTCAGACATGAAAATTATAGTTTTAGACTCTCAGTGGACCTGTGGAGCTAGTGACAGATAATGCATGTCTAGCTAGATAACTCATCTTAATGGAAACACATGTACACATCTTTGTTGTAAACTTCTTACTCAATTTATGGTTTAAATTTATGTTTAAATTTTTGGTGAACTTTGTGATAATTGGAATACCATGTGATCATGTATTCTGAGAAAATATATAAAGAATGGAGAATGACAAGAAAAAGAAATTATTAGAGTAATTTAGAAATTAAGGGAGCATATAGTCTGATAGGTTTTCCCACTTTTTACCTTCTCTTGGAAATAAAGGTTAGAATCTCTTCTTTTTGAAAAACAAACAAACAAAACAAAAACAAAAAGCAAAACAAACAAACAAACAAAAAATCAGAGTCTATGATAGAAAATCACCTAAGTTTTTCATATATAACTCTGTGAAGTACACCTGTGAGTCAGTGAAGCAAGCTACAGTGGCATAGACATTTTGCCTTTTGATCACAGTACATTGGCAGTGCTTCTAAGCTCTGTTTACTAGCTGTTAGTAAGAAAACTAGTAATTAAAGAACATTAACATTCTACAAGACTGTAATTTCACTAGTACCACAGGAACTAAAGTAATCTGCACTAAGCAGCATTTTAAATGTACTATGTTTCTCTAAACAAAAAGGGAATAGTATTCTACAGCAAACTTAAAATGACCATTTTTTATAGTAACTATAGAAAATCATTTGATAAATCCATAGCACTCTTAATCTGAAAGGCATTTTTTCCTGTTTTAAAAAAGAGCTATAATTGGGAATAATATGAGCTTCCTAACAATGAACATGCGAATCCATAGACTGTGTTTTCTAGTGCCCTGTTTCGTGCAGTTATCATACCAATATTGAGATGAATGGAAAGACAGTGCCTGCCTGTTATTACTGGCTTTTCCTTTCCAGAGATACTAAGCAGGATTGTTCATCGTTCATCGCAACAGAATTTCCTCTCCTAAGTGATCCAGCAGAGAAACACCCACTTATTCTGATGGTGTGCTTGGTGACATGAGCAGAGGAAACTCTCAATCTTAAGTGGACAGAACAGAGATAAAAGATAAGTGGGGAGTCGCTAGCATCTCTATTATCTTAGTATTAGATTTGAGTTCTTTTGAGAAGAGATTACAGCAGCAACAAATAAGATGGGACTCAGTGTATACAATAAACATTTGTTGGAACTAGTATGACATATACCTAGAAGGCATTTAACTCATCAACTTGGATGATCTTGAGAATGATAGTTTCATTCAAAATGATGTCACAATTCAAGAAAATCTTGATATTTGTAGATACCCCTGCCCATTGATAAGGTATTTTAACACATATTGTACCCATATCATGCATTTCTGAAAATAAAGAACATTATGTCAAAATGTTATACTTCTTTATTCATATTAAGGTATTTCTATAATGTTTTATTAAAGGAATGATAAAATTGGATTCTTTGATATATTATATAATAAAATCTCATTACTGGATGTAATTGTTAAAAATAATAATAGATTAATCACATAAATGAAAAGTGAGGTACTTTGTAAAAATAAGTATATTCCTTAAACTGCTTATCTTTCCTTCATCTGCTTCTGTGTTGACTGGTAGTGCTATAAAATTTAATACCATTATCAAATGGAATTTACTAACACAGAAAGTCACAAAACTAGATATGCTAGTACCTCTGGAATAGGGGCAGTATACATTTGAAAAGAAGACAGAACTTACAGTGGTTAAGAATTTCATCTTGGGCCAGAGAGACAGCTGAGGAGTAAAGGCATCTTCTGCCAAGCCCGACAGCCAGGATTCAATCCCTAGGATCAATGTGGTAGAAGGAGATAACTGATTCTGGCAACTTTTTAACTCGCCCACACAAGTACACACTAAGACATGTATTCTTACATGTATACTTACAAACACCCAAATGTATATACAAAAAAACATGCCAACATACATACATTAGGCACAGAGATACCCACATATACACACATGCACACACAATCATATACACATGCAAATGCACATACCCATACAAATACATGCACAAACATGGATGCACACACATGCACATGCACAGAGATGCACACAATACTCACATACACACATGCACACACACATAGGCACACAAATACATACACACATACACAGACACATCCATATAGGCACACACACAAACACAGAAACATACACACACATATACACACATACACACATAAGCACACACAGAAGTACATATAAGAACACACAGCTACACAAAGTCTTACACACATATACACATGCTCACATACAGACACATGAAATTTATGTATATCATAAATAAACACATGTACATACATATACACATATATACATGCATACATACCCACAGACACACATACACACATACACCCATGCATACATACATACATACATATGCATAGACATGAATACAAGGGCACACACACACAAACACACGCACTTCCAATATCCATACACACAAGCACACAGAAAAACAGATTCACATGTACATATACACACATGCATGCATTCACACACACATTCACATACATATGCACAGATGTGCATACACACAAATTCGCAAATACAAAGACACACATGCAGGGACATGCAGACAAAGAGACACACAAACATATACATACGAACACATACCAGAACACACACACAAACTGCCTGTTCATTTACTCACAGGCACACATACATCCACACAGAGGATATGTACGTATATCAGACACATATAACCACTCATATATACAAGCATACCCATCACCCAACCCTACACCATAAATAAATACATAATAAATAAATAAATAAATAAATAAATAAATAAATAAATAAATGTAATTTAAGATCTAACAAGTGTCCAGTATTTTATTACATGACACACAGAGCAGTAGCCATTGTAGAAGACAGAGTTTTGGAAATTAATTCTGGCTATAACAAGAAGATGGATTGTACAGCCATGTAGACAGTGCTCCTCAAATTACCATGTCTTCAAATCCTCAAGGGATCTTAAAACATAATTTTAAAAGTATGTGTGTGTCTATGTGAGGGCAAGTACACGAGTGCAGGCACCTAAGGAGGCCAGAAGAAGGCATCAGATGCTCTGCTGTTATGAGCAGTTGTGAGCTATCTGGTGCTACGAACTGCACTCTAGTCCTCTAGAAGAGCAGTATGCACTCTTAATCATAGAGCCATTTCTCCAAAGCTCACCTTGAAGTCTTAACATGTAGATTCTCCTTTAGTGGTTCTGGATTTGGTTCCAAAATTCTGTATTTCTAACAAGTTTCTAGGTCACGCTAGGCTGGCCTTTGATATTTTGAGCAGCAAAAGTCTGTACATAAGACAGGATTATCTTACTTTTTAGATTGTTACATTTCTCTGTGAAGTGTTGGTAACCAGCTTGTTTCCAAATATACTGTAAATCAGTACTCTCACTTAGGATACACCATTTACCCATTATAGTATCTACTTGGCATATGCTCATTCTAAGAATATAAAACTTTACTTCTTCTAGTATATTATATTTGCTCAGACATTTACACAGTAACGTAGTGTAAAGGATGAGAAATTTTCAAGAGAGCAGTCATGATTGACAAGATCCCCAAATTACTTGCACCAATACATTTCTTTTGTGTGTAGAGATTTCACACTTGCTTTATCTAGGTGGCATTTGGAACCCATCTTCTATGATGCTGACGTTTGGGAGCATATAACTGCAAAAGTAACTTTTATTCATCAGATGTAATTGTCATCTTGGAGGCTTATTTCTGAATATGCATACTCTTTCTAGTTCTTTCTGAACTCTGGCTGGCTGGCTAGTTCAACTCAGCTGTTTGGGCTCAAACTCCTCTGCCGCTTGAAACAATCTGGTTTCTCTCAGATTCTTACTGAATTTCTCTGTTTGACCTCAAACTATGACAATCTGTTCTAATCTGATTCCAACTCATTCTTTGGCTAGTTCTGTCTTCACCTGAAACCCATCACTATAAAACTGTCCCAGTAAAAAAAACTGCTCTCTCTCTCTCTCTCTCTCTCTCTCTCTCTCTCTCTCTCTCTCTCTCTCTCTCTCTCTCCACCCAACCTTACTGTTCTCTTAAGTCACATCTCTTTACTGTGCCGTTCTTGTGAGAACTGGGCATATACTATCTCTGCTGTCAAACCTTTCTTTGATTCATCACTTTGCCACCCATAATTAGACTTCACTTTCAAACATTGCTGTTTCCTTCTACAAACTAACTTTACCTTCAATGTTTGGGATTAAAAGTATGTACTAATGGCATGTCTATCTTCCAATCAGAAAGATTAAAGGTGTGTCATTCCAGCTGGATCACACAGACCTAGAAGATTTTTGGATTCTTAAGTGTGATCCTTTGCCAGAGTAGACATGTAGATGGATTAAAAACCTTTTACATATGACCTTACCCATGTATGAGTACCTAGACCTAATGCTACCTTTAAATGACCATCATTTCATTTTGGCAAATATGTTGAACACTCACATCTTTTGGTATCAAATTAAAGATCTGTAAATGCCATGGACCACTGTGATAGAGGCTGAAGGGAAATATTTTCAGTAATTTTCAAAACTGAGGGATTCTGCCTTTTATAAAAAAGTAAAGCAAAACATTTCTTGTAAACGTCATATTGTTCCACTGTAATCTTAGGGCCACAGTAACAGTGATCTGTATGGTTGACAATATCAGTAGCTGCTTGACACTAGAACTTCCCCATTCTTGACACTAGAACTAGAGAGAGCAGATTTAAGGTGCTGAGCTGAGAGTGAAAAGAAGGGCACGAGATAGCTGAGGAAGGCTTAGAAGTATCCAGCAAATAAGCCAATAAAACAGATTAAAAATAAGCTAGTGTGTGTGTGCGTGTGTGTGTGTGTGTGTGTGTGTGTGTGTCTGTCTGTCTGTCTGTCTGTCTGCCTTTCATCCACAGATCCGAGGGAACCTGGGTGTGGGCTGGTAGCATGGTCTGTCTGGTGCTTAAAGTGGAATAGCAAAATCTACATACTACTGTCGGTCCCAACAGTAGCTCACCATTGGCATAGTGAAGAAAAAATTAGCAGCAAAAACCTGTGAGCTGGAATCCAATGAGGACTGAGAAGAAAAAGAGACTGTAGTGTCAAAGAGTGTCAGAAGGCTCAGAGGAAAAGGACAGCAGACCCAAAGGCTAGGCAAGTCCAGTCTTTGAGTACTGGTTACACTGTGACATCCAAGATCAGAGAGCTGGAACTCCTGCTGGCCACAGGGTGTACTGACAACCTTCTTTGTCCTTATTACTTCATCTCTATTAGCAAGTTAGGGGCTGGGGCCAAGGACAATAAAACCCAATGTGATTGATTAGCTACACAAAATGAGATCTGGCTGTAATAACCCAGTGAGATTTGAAATAACTAAAATAGAAAATGATCCCAAACCCCACTAACTGGGAAAAAATGTCTTTTTCATTAATTTTCCACACCACAACTTGAGGCTTTGGAACAAGCAAAGTACTATATGTGGTCACATGAGATGGATTTGGGATTCACTAGTATAATGCCTTTCAAAAACAAAGTTTCTTTGTATTTAAATTTTATTTAGTTTTAAGTAGTCAATTTATCAAATATTGTTTTGCACAGTAGATATCTTCTGAAAAAGTCATTAAAGAACACACATCTGGGTTTTAAAAAGTTGGTCATCATTTTGAAATCTACTGCTCAATTCTTCGCTGGGCAACTCATTCTTTTATTGCTCGTAAGTACTCCTACCCTACCCTCCGCTGCCCAACTACCAAGTCAAGTGGGCACTATGGTTCGGTGGAATAGCCTCAAAAGTACAATTTCTTATAGACAAGCAGAGTTCAGCTATTTCTAGTTTGGGGGATTTAGACAAGTCACTAAAACTATTTGTACAATCATTTATTTGTGAAATGTGGAAATTGCGTTAGCTATGTCAGGACAGTAGCTGCATTTAGTAACGCTAGCTAGCTACACTAACACTACTGTTATCTTTGTAGTTACTTTATTCTCTGTACATTTACTCATGGGTAGCAAGAGTTTTATTAAGAATATTTTGTTCATGGTTTTATTGTCAGACAATTTTAGCCTTGCCATATAATTGTTTGGAGATACGGGTAAGCTTTTTTTTTTTTTTCCTCCTGATGTTCTTTTTCATGTACCATACAGGGACAAAATCACCTACTGTAACTTTTTCTCTCAGCTGAGAGGCTGTAACCAATTGCCCAGAATATGTGAAGTGTTAGCCAAGGAAGTTTATGAATCCACAAAATGTTCCAAGCATGCAACATTTGATATTTTGCCTTTGTGTGCTTTTTTTTTACTGCCACAATGAATATGTCTTACTGTTGATAGATAATTAAAATTGAAGTGAATGCCATCGTTAGAATTCTTTGAGCTTCTACTTTGTCATTCTATGAAATGTTCTTTTAGAGTGTATTTCTATATCATACTTGCTTAATCTGTTTTCCCTAATTTTTCTCCTTTGAAAAGTATAGCATGAATTGTAGCTCTTGAGTGTCGTGTCTGTCATTTATATAGTCTTGCCTTCATCTGTAGCTTCCCATGTTCTATTGTGTACTGTGTGATCATGTGAGCATACTATTAAGATGGCACAGTCTGATTGAAAGTTCTTATTCAGTAATTCTGCACAGTAACAGGCTTGTATGTGCTGCCAATGCCCAGAGAACATATGCTAGGAATCAGTGTTCAACATATATGATAACAAAAGCAATTTCATCACTTGCACAACATTTGCTTCTTCTACCACTATGCTCTGGAATGTAAGCATGTTGAACTAATTTCCTGGTCTGCTCCTGAAGGCGGTAATATGGTCCTGCTGTTGTGTAGACGAGGAAAACCAAGCACAGGAGATTAATTAGTATGCCCATGGGTGTGCAACTCAAGGGTCTATTCTTTATTTTTTTTATTAATGTTTGTGTGTGTGCAAGTGTTGTGTGTATTTGAGTTCTAAAATATGGCAATAACAAAAATGTGGTTTTAATAAAGTTGAACTCATTTTGTCTTGAAGGCACTTGTCAATATTTAAAACTACATAATGTGCCAATATATAGTATTCATATAGTAATTCAGTTATAAATCATATTAAACATACATGCATCATAAAGGTATCATATATACCTGTATATATGATACCCTTTTGTAATTAAATATTAATTATAGTTGCATATAACAATATTTTTATCTACATTTTCTTTCATTGAAAAGAGACTTTTATTCCTCACAAATTATAGTTTCCCGCCCTCTACTCCTTCCAGTTTCCCCAGATATTCCTCCCATCTGGATCCAATCCTTTTCTGTTTTTCATTATAAAATAAGCAAGCTTCTGAGGGATGATTATAAAATAGAATAGACTAGGACAAAACAAAACTAACAAATCAGAATAAGACAATATTTTAACGTTCTACTGTAACACCCTTCTATGAAAATTGACCGCCATTTGTTTGTTGTTATCAGGTTAAAGAGTTCTTGTTTTCCATAATCATTTAACCATTTTCTTTTAGTTCAGAAGACAAAGGGTAATTAAAAAAAAGAGATGGTGTCAAGTTCATTGTCCAGTGTGCTAGACACTGCCCTAAGGGCTATGGGACTTAGCTGATATGTTGCTGTCTGAGCTGAGCTGGGCTCAGTGCTCAACTTATTAACTTGTTAATATTAAATACATTCTGGACTCAAAACATAAGCAGATTACAAAGGAAAGCATTTCATTCATTTTCATAATTTATACTGAGAAAATAAAAATAAAATTTTGAGTGCATTAGAATAATTGCAACATATTTTAACATATTCCACTACCAGTTTCTGTTTCCAGATTAGTACAAAAGCCATAATCTTAATATATTTATTACATTTCTATATTTTTCTATATTTTTATTTATCTATATTTTAATGTACTATAAATGTATATTAATTTAATATATTTATACATAAATATATTACAATACTAATATTTAATGTATTTTCAACAAGATCTAGTACAAAAGACTTATATTTTACCTGGACAACATTTGTGTAAAGCTAACAGGTAGTTGATCATACTCTTTACACAGTTTGTTAATTGTATAAACAAATGTTGTTTCATCATGAAACCAGACGTGTTTAAGGCTGTGGGAATGTGGCTGTTTATGGGTGAAGCCTGTGGGTAACCACATGTCTACCAAGTGGCTGACCATGTCTGCCTTCCTTTGGCTTCTGTATTTATTCTTGTGACTGTAATACTCATAGTGGGTACTGTGAGTTCTCTATCATTGAAATAGTCAGTGAGTTAGTGTACCTGATTTTAATATGAAAGTATATAGATTCAAACCATGAAAGGGATTTGTGCATTCTAATAAGAATTTAGGACAGTATTCTACCCAGGTAAAAAATGGCCATACCTATCAGGATCACAAATGGTTTCCTACCAGCCACCACACACTCGTAAGAACTAAATAGGGTAACAGAAACCAAGGAAGAAAATACCCACTCAACAAAGACAAAGCCAGACATCAGTGCCTAGAACTATAATCTCCTCAAATCCAAATGCCTAGATGCCAGCATATAATCCCAATAAAAAACTGCCAGAACAATATGTCCTCACTAGAGCCCAGCAGCCCTAACATAGCAGGTCGAGAGGATTCCACCATTGCAAAACCACAATAAAAAAAGATCTTCAAATAGCCTTTTGGAACATGACCTAGGTATTGAAGAGGAAATGAACAAATGCTTCAAAGAGATCTACTAAAACTAAATGAACAGAGGAAGTAAATTAATAAAACAGCTCAGGATCTAACATTAGAAATATACTATGGAGAACAGGCATGCAGAGGGTTATCTGGAATTGAGAACTTTAGGAACTTAAATAAAACCTCAGAGGCAAGGTTCACCTACAGAAAACAAAAGATGAAAGAGATTATCTCTAGCATTGAAGACACAATAGAAAAAAATAAAACATTGATTAAAAAGGGTTAAACCTGAAAAATTCCTAGTACAAAACATCTAGGAAGTCTGAGACACCATAAAAAGACAAAGAATAATAATTCTAAGAAGAATTCTAATTTCTAAGAATAATAATAATTGAAGGAGAAACAAGATCTAAGATACAGAAAATATTTACAACAAAACCATTAAAAAAAATTTCCCAAAACTAAAGGACATACCTATCAATAAGCATACAAAATACCATATAAACTGAGCCAGAAAATAAAATTTCGTTGTCACAAAACAATCAAAATACTAAGTGCACAGAACAAAGAAAGATATTAAAAAGCTATAAATTAAAAAAAAACAAGCAACATAATTAACATATAAAGAAAGACTTATTAGAAGTACATCTGACTTCTCATAGAAACTCTAAAAGTCAGAGGAGCCTAGAAAGATGTACTACTATCTCTACAAGACCACACATGCCATTCATACTCCTATACTGAGCAAACCTTTCAATTACCATAGATGGGAGAAATAAGAGTAAATTTAAGAAATATGTATCTAAAAATATAGCCCTACCAAAGCTGCTAGAACAAAACTCCAAAGAGGTTAATTGCACCCAAGTAACACAGGGAACAAATGATTTTGGACTACAAAAAGATAACTCACATAAACACACACACACACAGACACACACACACACACACACACACAGAGAGAGAGAGAGAGAGAGAGAGAGAGAGAGAGAGAGAGAGAGAGAGAGAACAGAGAGACAGAGAGACAGAGAGAGACAGAGAGAGAGAAATAGAGAGACAGAGAGAGAGAGAATAGACAAAGACAGAAGCAGAGCAAGCAGGAATCAACAATATCTGGTTATTGATAACTCTCAACATTAATGTTCTCAATTTTCCACTAAGAGAGACTAACAGAATACATTCTAAAACAGGATCCGTCTTTCAGCTGCATCCAAAAAACACTCTTTATCCTCAAAGATAGACATCACCTCAGAATGAAAGGACAGAGAAACATATTCCAGGGAAATGAATCTAAGAAGCAATCTGGTATATTCATTTTAACATCTGACAAAATAGACTTCAAACCAAAACTAATCAGAATACACAGAGAAGGACACTACATGCTCATTAGGAGAAATAGCCAAGAAATCATTGGAATTTTAATATCTTGACCCCAAAGAAAAGGGCACCCACATTTTAAAAAGAAACACTACCACAGCTTCAATCACATATTGATTCTCACAAACTGTTAGGATTGATTTTAAAAGGATCCAGAATCACACATTGGAAATAAGACAGCATCTTAATAACTAGTGCTGGTCTAATTGTACATCTGCATATATAAGAATTCAAATATATACATACTTAGAACCTTGCCAAAGCTCAACTCCAAATGTATCAAAGACCTTAAATAAAATCAGTTACACTGAACCTGGTGCAAGATAAAGTGGAAAATTACCTTGAATTCAATTGTAGAGAAAAGGTCTTTTTGAACAGAACATTATTAGCATTGGCACTGAAATCAACAATTAATATGTTACTTCATGAAGCTAAAAGGACACCAACCTTTGGACAAAGCATCAGATTATAGAATTAGAAAAATAATTTTAATAATTGACTTCAAATAGAAAGCCAATATCTAAAATATGTAAAGACTCAAAAAACTAGATATAAAGAAAATGAAAAACTCAATTTAAAAATGGAATACAGATCTATTCCCTGCTGTCCATTATTCTATACCTATACTCTACAGTTCGACAGAATATAGCTTGGTTATCACTGACTTAGCAGCTAAATCCACATATCAGCAATAGATACCACATTTGTCTTTCTCAGTCTCAGATACCACAGTTGGCATGATTTTTTCTAGTTCCATTCAATTTTCCATAAACTACATGTAAATTTTTATAATGGCTCAAATAATACTCCATTGTATTTTCTTTATCCATTCTTCTGTTGAGGGACATCTACATCGTTTCAATTTCAATCTATTAATGAACAGAGCATCACTGAACATGGCTGAGTAAGTGTGTCTGTGGTAGGGTAAGTGTCCTTTGGGTATATGCCCAAGAGTGATATAGCTGGATCTCAAGATAGATCAATTTCCATCTTCCTGAAGAACTGCCACAATGATTTCCATAGTGGTTGTATTAGTTTGCATTCCCAGCAACAATGGATGTTTGCTCCTCTTACTAAACATCCTTGCCTTATAAATTGTCACTAGACTTATTGATCTTTGTCATTCCAATAAGTATAAAATTGAAATCTCAAAGTAGTGTTCATTGAAGAGTCCTGATGGCTAAGGTTGTTGGATATTTCTTTAAGTGTTTCTCAGCCATTTGTGTTTCTGCTTCTGATAATTCTGTTTAGATCCTTGCTTAGGCATCGTTTGAGATGCCTCATCTTGCAGCAGATGGGAACAAATACAGAGACCCACAGACAGAAATTATACAGCGAGCAAAAGGTCTTGGAATACTTAACCCTAAACTAAATGTCTCTATCAAATCCCTTCCCTCAGGACTCAAGGACCCTGCAGAAGAGGAAGTACTGAGAGCGTAAAAGCTGGAGAGGATGGAGGACACCTAGGTAACATATGCAGAGGACCTGATGCAGACCCGTGTAGGCCCTGTGCTTGCTGCTTCAGTCTCTGTGTTCCTATGAGTTTTGCTCTGTTTTAGAGGGCCTTGTTTTCCAGGTAACCTCTGTCCCTTTTGTCTCCCTCACTGTTTCTGTCTCCTTTTCCACGGGGTTTCATGAGATACAAGAGAGAGTATTTGATGGAGATATCCCATTTAGAGTTGTGGTTCCAGGGTCTGTCTGTCTCTGTCTCTCTCTGTCTCTCTGTCTCTGTCTCTGTCTCTGTCTCTCTCTCTCTCTCTCTCTCTCTCTCTCTCTCTCTCTCTCTCTCTCTCCTCTCTCCATAATATCTGGCTGTATTTGTTTCCCATTTGTTGCAGGATGGAATGTTGTAATGATGATGGGAAAGACATATTACAAAAAAACATATACACAGACACACAGACACACACACACACACACACACACACACGCTAAATCCATCAACTGTACATCCTGTAAAAGCCACATGTAGTTTTCTTTGTGTCCTACTTCTGGGGGTAAAGAGAACCTTAGTAACAAAGGATTTCTTTCATTTCTAAATTTATAAAACTTCAAGTAAAACTCGTGGCAAGGATCTTTCTGCATTCACAAGTCTCTCCACGCTAACAGAGTGGGTCATGAATACTGAGTTCTAAGTAGGCTGTGCTTGCTTGTCTTATGATTTCTCTTCCTCACCCAGAGGCACAGAATAGCTGAACTGAGGCTTATTTTCACCCTTAAGTTCAAAGTTAATTCTGTTTATTTTAAAAGTTCTCATCTAAGAATTACAAATGTTTGTTTTTATAGAATGAGATCATGTGGCCATAAGATTTTTGAAAATTTATTTAATATAACTGAATTACAGAGCCAAAATTAATGACTCTGTATGTGTAATGAACAGGACCAATTTTATCCAAACAGTGGAAAAATTAGTTCCATCTATGTAATTACTAACTTAAAGCTTTTCATTGACCTAATTTTACAGATGTACCATAGTTTATTCAAATTTAGAAGATCATTTTGTTCCTATAATTGATTCTTGGTTTTGAAAGTTATTTATCATAGTATAATCTGAATTTTTGGTGACCTATTAGGTGAATATTAAATGCCCTCTGACAGCAGGTAGAAAAAAATTAATCTTTAGAAAAATAAATGTCCTGGCAGCCAGTGTTCCTTGGATTCTTGCTAGTTTCAGGATCAGTTTTATGTTAATTTGCACACATTGTATCACTTTTAAACATAAACCTAGTAAATGAAGGTCATTTTAATAGTTCTTCAATAAACAGAGAATGGGAAAAGTAAAGGCAAATAAAATTTTGGTAAAATGTAAAGCTTTGTACTTACTTTAAATATCAATATAACATTTTGTTCTTTAGGTTTGGACTCAAACAGGTTTAGATCAGATGGTAAAAGTGCATGAAAGAAAATGATAAATGTTTCATAGGGTTTGAGAGAACTCCCAGAGCATAACGGGGTAAGGTTATTTAACCAGCCTGTCAATGTTCATTTTCTCTTCTCTGGTGTGTGCAACAAGGTCATTTGATACTATAAAAATATTAGCACAGTGAGAATTCATCTTTCAAATGTTTAAAAGACATAAATGGTCTTTCAACTATTAAAACATTTAATATCCGTCCTTGCTATGTTTTCGAATTTTTCTCTACTATGATTTTAATTTTAGTGTACTATAGAATGTTCATTCTAATACCAGAGTTTGTATTTTCAAAAAACCTAGTATGCATTTCTGTAGTTAATTAAAAGAATAGTTTAAATTCTCCATGCCTTTTTTGATTTTGTCTTTTAGAAGTACCAGCAAACGTTGATTTTAAAGTAATCTATTAGTAAGCAAGAAAGCTGTGATATAAAAATGAATTGAGACTTCCTTTACAGGAAACAAAACAACACCACCATCAAAAAATTCAAAAAATAACATGACACTAGAATTAGCACTGCAATCAGTTCTTCAGGGAGGAATGCTGGTGTTAGATGGTAATACATGGTAATGGTCACAGAATAGGATATACTTTAAGGAATAGCTTTCACTTTCTTCTGTAAGGACTCTCTTATACCATGGGCATTATTCTATAAAGGTCAACTTAGCCCTCAGTGTGGTGATCAGCTCTTTTCTGAACTGCACTCAGCTGTAAAAGACCCATTTGTCTTGGAAAAAAAAAAAGTCCATTCTCAATGGGGCGGGTTGGGGGAGGTCAAAAAATTCTTGAAACTTAACTTGGCATCCAAATCTTAATACGGATTTTGAGTATGATAACTTCTCACAGAATGTAGACCTTTTCCAAATATTTGTGGAGTTCTTAGTTTGGACATTCTATTAATTTTCTTCCTATCTCCTTCCCCTCCTTGGTCAATTACTAAATAAACACAGCTTGGCCCTTGACAGTCTCCCTGCCCTCTTTTAAAAACACCTCAGGTGTAAGTGTTGAGCAATGAACAGCCTTAGCCCTCAAACTTTCCCATTAGAGATTTCTATATAATAAACATGATTCAAACTTGTTAAAGAAGAATTTGTGGGATAGGAACAAATAATTAAAGCATAAATATAATCCACTACATAATAATAATAATAATAATAATAATTGAATTTGCAATATTGCTCCTTCAGCTTGTTGTATAAGATATATACTCATATACCTCATGTTCTATGTATATATAACCCTAAATACATGCATATTATATTGATATCAATATCTGTATAGATATTGAATATGTTTAAGTTTTTATTGTAGATGTACAAGCTGTCTCTTTTTATAATATGAGTGAAGAATATATATTCTTTTGGAATTGTTTGTAAACTGAATACATAAAAATTATTTGTGTTTACATTTAAAATGATTTATACTGTTGCTGAATAGTTAGACTTGCCTTTGGGATAAAAGGTGAGCCAAATTAATTTTCAATTTTTACTGTTAAAAAACAGAATTATGCCAAAGTATATACACAATATTTTGGAATAATCTCGTGTGTAATTTGATTAGAGGTGTCTCTAGAAAGTACGACTCAAAGGAGTGAAAGGAAGCAGCTGGGATCCATCCACTAAGCATGTGAGTCATGCAAGCAAATTGTTACTAAGCAGAGCCTAAGAAGGGGATTAACATGGTGTTATAGAGGAAGAATAATGCAAGTTTTGTTTTTTAGATTAAACATGTAACTTTAAAAAAATTGTTATGTACCTTATTTATAGTTCTATGCCTTCTTTTTTAACTTAACTCTCACAATTCTGAGGTATATGAAAGATAAAGTGTAGAATGTCATTTAACATTCTTTAACATGGATCTTCTCTTTACTATCAGGTAAAAGAAATGTACTTACAGATATCAAGTTAGACTCAAAGCCAGGTGTGCTAACTAGTGCCACGTACAGAAATCTAAGGAAGGAGTATCGTTACAAGTTGAGGCCTAGCCTGAGATACCTAGGAAATTCCAGAACGCACTGAGCTGCAAAGTGAAGTATTATGTTAACAAAATAAAATAATCAAAAGCTATTTCAAAAGATTAGCCAGGTCATTGTACTCCCAAGTCCTTCATAAATTCAGGAGACAGAGTCATGCCAAATGCAAAGTATAGTGGGCTAGGCCATACTGTGTAGGTTTATCTCTCTACAGTCAGCTCTGTTGGGTGGAGTGTAGATTAGGTGGACAAGACTTGTGTCTATTTGCATTTGGCACATATCACTTTCAGTTACGTGTTACCATGGAAATGGCATCACTTTAGTATACCAGACTAGGAACTAGTTTGGATGCTTAGAGACAAAGATGGAGATTTGATTAGACAGGATAATTCTCTTGCCTTTCTAGGAATGATGTAGCCCCTCCTTCAGTATTAGGTATGTATTGCTCCTTGCCCTCTCTGCTCTGTGCTGTACACCTGACATGCTATAACCAGAACCAATCCAATTTGGATTCTCATTCTAGGAATTGGACAATGGAATTCACAGACACCTTTCATGTGCAGCTGAGGCTTTATCCATTAAATGTATGATGTTCCAGGAGAAATCACAAGAATGAGATGAAAATAAAGCCAAAGATACACAACCACCAGATTCCCATGGATAATTCATTATTGATTCTAGACCTTTTAAAAATCTGACGAGGTACTCTTAGTTATTTATGAGATAACTATGCCCCATTAAAGAAATCTCATCTTCAATAAGTTAACCAGTTGATTTGTGTTATGTTAAAACTTGAAATTTTAACTAATACACAGTATGCTAGTGGGAAAAGTTGATACTGATTCAATTACTCAGTAATTACTTGTCTTTTATGGAGGGTTTCCTCCTCTGTAAAATGTCATGATTCCCACTTTTTGTCATGCAGTTTTAAATAGTGGACTGTTAACAGCCAAAGTATACCAGATAGATGACAATTCTAATTATGACAATGATGTGATATATGATAATGAGGATGACATATGGTAATGAGGGTGATGATATCAGGTGACACTTGTTTTTAGATTATTTTCTACTTGAACTGAGAGTGCTTACGACAGATAGTGTTGTCTTACAACAAAATGAAATAAATTCCATCTATTTAAGAAGTTGGTTCTCAAGACAACTTCTAGAAACTGTCCATAGCTGAAAGTCATCTACCAATGCAGAAAAACTCATCCTAAATCAATGGTGTAAGCATGTTACCTTCACTGTCCTTTGATGAACATTGTCCTGAATTTCTTTTGGATGATGTGCTTATATCCATATCTCAACAGTGTTGACAGAGAAGGAAAACTAAAAAGATAAGATGTTAAATGATTTGGAAACATGGCTGTACTTCCTATTTCAGATAAAAATGTCAGGTCCAATTCAACTGTATTAATTTAACTTGACTTATGCCACTCAGTCAATTTACTTTGCATCCCTGTCAGACAAAAGAGTCCTTAATTAAGTTATGCTTAACCAAATAAAGAGAACTAACTATCGTTTTCATGCTGGGTATGTTACATTTTGACAGATGACCACATAATCTTGTATGCCTAAAGCTATGGATTGCATTCTAATATATGAGAAAATAGTGCTATTTATTGGAGAATTATAAATCATTGCACCAACTGAAGTTGAAAATTTTACAAGAATTTATCAATATTAATACCTCTTTTTTTCTTTGCCCCACCCTCTCACACACAGATATTTAAACTAGACTCAAGAAGAAAATATTGCCATATGTGTATGTGGCATCTGAAATAATGACCAAATCAACCACGTTATGAATAAGTGACGATTTTTAACTATTGTTTAATGATTATATAATCACATAGATTGTAGTTTATAAGAACAATGATATATCAATTTAAAATGATAGCCCTAATTGAGTATTTAGAAACTATCTGCCTATCCTAAACAAGTTAAGTTGATGGAGTTCCCATTCTGTCTCTTGATGATACTTTGCATTTTATGTTCTGAGTTCATACATATTAGCAATATGTTGATTCAGTAGAAGATTATGATCTTGAAAGACTCACAGTTGCTCAAGAAATGCTATCATTTATTTAAACATCTGGGAAATGAAATGGCTGTATAGGAGTGCTTCTTGTTCTGGACTCTACAACTACTCACAGATAGTAGCAAAAACAGATCTGTGAGGAAACAGGCTGGACCTGTGCATCCATAAGTCATAGGCAAAGACCAAAAATGAAAAAATTTTAATGGAAAAAAATGATGATAGCTGAAAAAAGCAATTCTGATACATACAAAGCAGATGATTTTAAAACTTTCAATATAATTCTCCATAACCAAGTTGAGAAAATTATAACACCAAAACCAGAGACATACTGTTAAGTAATGCTCAGGTTAAAATGTAAAATGTTCTACAAAAGTGTCATGGGTCAGAAATCTAGTAGGGTTTGGAGAAGTAACCAAGGACTCTGAGTTAATAAATATATTAGCTCACTGATAGATTCATAATGTGATGGAACTGATAGAGGTTGAGACAGAGTTGAAGAAAGTAGGTCACTGAGGCATGTTTTGGAAAGATGTCTGCTATCTGTATCTATCCAATAGAGTCCCTTCTAGTCTCTATCTTTTTCATGGCCATCATGAGCTCAACAACCTCAGCCTTGTGCTTCTACCATTGACTTTCTGCCTTACCTCCTGCCCAGAGTAGTAGATTCCAATGAATTTAATCAACTGAAATGTATGAAATATTGACTTGAAATACATCTTTCTCTTTTTGAACTGTTCATCTCAGGTACCTGTAATAGTGATGAAAATCTAATACCAGAGCCTATACTGCAAGCAGCAAGGTAAAAATATCATTATGAAAATGACCACCAACCCATCATACTTATGTAATTTCAGGTAGTTAGAAACAAATTTCACTTACAAATGTGTTTTCAAAGTGCCACCACTTATTAATGTTATAGTAGGTTGGATGAGAAGTGAGAAGGCACCCTGAACAAAGTAATCTATCTATACAGTTCCCAGTTATAGAATAAAGAGTAAAATCGTAATTTAACACACACATACGTGTGTGGTCTAACTTTGAACTACTCTGCTGAGAAATGAATATCTGAATCATAGAATCTTTTAGTGCAACTGTTGGCTGATGCAGCATTTCAATATTATGAAGAAAAATATAATAGGAAAGTAGATATTTTTTTAACCTAAAGTCATGCATGGGAATAGAAGTTACAAATAAAAGTGTTTTAACATCACTCCATTGAAAGGGAAAAGCAATGTGATCATCCCATTAACCATTTCAACAGAAATGTTTCCAATAAAATTTAAATGTATATATGCTAAAATATGTCAGAAATGTGTGATGCCTAAATATATTTAAAATATGCCATGTGCCACCTAATGGTGCAATGAAATGTATTATGTCTACAATGCATCTATAGTAATAAAATAAATTTAAAAATTTGTAAACAAGTCATGGTAATTAATGGCTATACTCTGACCACTTGGTCTAATATAGCAGGAAGATTTTAAGTTTAGTACCAACTGGGTTCTGTCATGAGACTATCTTAAAAACAAATCTAGTGTGTGGAGCCTACTCAAGTTTAGAACAACCTCACAGTAGGTGCAGAAACATTAATGACTATTTGCTTTAAAATTCAGTAACAAGTAAATGATACTTTAATGATTATATTTAACACATACCATATCAATCAGTTCTATAAAACATGATAAAAGGGGCAAATTCTTAGAGAAACAAAAAATAAAATATTTATAAAGAGTATCAGAAAAGTTAATTCAATTCACCAATAAGTCATTTGAATTATTAAGTTAAAGAAGTTCTGTTAGGATCTGGATAACATATTGATTTAGTATACTAACTGGTCTTCCAAAAGACATGAGCACAGTTACTAGTTTCAATATCAGACTGAAACTCCAGCTTCAGGTGATCAGACACTCTTTTATGCATTAGTACCAGCAGACAGATGACATACAACCATGCAGGTACACACACTCACATACATACATACATACATACATACATACATACGTACACATGTGCGTGTGCACACACACACATATACATGAGAGAGGCAAGGGGGAAGTAGTGGGGGAGGGGAAGAGAGAGACTTTAAAAGATTCAAAAAGATCAAAGTAGTCATAATACACAAAAGAATAAATAACATGGGAAAAATTACATGACTAGGTTTCATGATTTTTTTAAATTAAGAAATAGTGATCAAAAGAGGTAATAAATATACACACTACTGGGATGAAAAAGAAATTCCTGTTCCACACAAATAAAACTTATTATGTCATACCGGGTGTATGACAGATGGTGCATGATGAATTACATATCAAATCTTGAGAATAAGATGAGCTGTTTATTATTAGCATATTTAGGTATAAAGATGGAAAATTAATGAAATTTGATGCAGATATCAAACTGTAAGTTAAAATTGATTTCAAATGAAAGATAAACTGCAATTTCATATGATATATAATATAATATACCTACTTTATAACATCAAGATTAAAATGTCTTAAAATGAAATATCAAATAAAACATAACTATAAGAAAAATGACTAGCCGGGCAGTGCTGGCGCACGCCTTTAATCCCAGCACTTGGGAGGCAGAGGCAGGCGGATTTCTGAGTTCAAGGCCAGCCTGGTCTACAGAGTGAGTTCCAGGATAGCCAGGGCTACACAGAGAAACCCTGTCTCGAAAAACCAAAAAAAAAAAAAAAGAAAAAAAGAAAGAAAAAGAAAAATGACTGAAAACCTCTGTTTTATTACAGTAAAATTTCTGTCCATCAATAGAGATCATACTGAAAATGAAGTGAAGGTGCTGAGTGAGGCCTGATAGTTATAGCATGGGTAATGAAAGGGTTCATATAGAGAATATATGAATAATTCTCAATTTCTTTACACGTTCATTAGATTTATTTATTTTACTTTTTATGTATATGAGTGTTCTCTATGCATGTATATATCATGTGTATGCCTGGTGTTTACAGAGGTCAGAAGATTGGATTGGAGTCACAGGCAGCTGCAAGTTACCATTTGGGTGCTGGTAATGAAACCTGAATTCTCTGCAATCAAGTGCTTGTAATTGCTGAGCCAAACCTTCAGCATCAATTCTTAAATTCTTTAGGATATATTTCACTAAAATGTATTTTACAGGCTCCAGATAAGGCTCACAGACACAATGGGAGGTTCCAGATCTTTCCATAAGCAGGAAATCATATCTCACCCACAGTGAAACCCATATACTTGTAAGTAGTTCCACAGTTTTCTGTGAAGCTAGAGAGAAGCCAATTGTAGGAGTCCTACAATAAGGCCCACAGATGCAGAGAATTTTACATCTTCCATAAAACCTAAACAGGAGAAGGGGACGTTGCTGACAAAGGTCAGTGCTTGGTTCTCAAAAGAAGCCCAGAGATAGAGCTTCTAGCTGCAAGTACTAGCCCTACAGAGAAATATAAAGAATGATCCTGGCAAGGTTTTGTCTATTGTAAATACTAACAGTGTAAGGAGAAAGCAAACTTTATTTGAGGAGAGAGAGAGAGGGGGGGGGTAGAGGCAGAGACAGAGACATGGAAACACAGACACAGAGTCACCCACATACTAACACTAGATGAAATGTGCAAGTACAAGCATATAAACAAAAATAAAGCAAAACAAAAACCAAAATACACTGTCTTTCTCTCAAAATAGGAATTAAATAATGGCTCCAAATGAAAAATCTGGGTGGATTTCCAGACAAAAAAAATGTTTTAAAAGTTAATTGTATCTATGTCCAAAAACTCAAAGGTACAAATGTAACCAAAGAACAAAGTGAAATGAAATAATGACTTCAATGCAATATATAAATTAAAATCCAATAAAAATATAGAAATGCTGAAGCATAAAACAAACTGAAATGGTGCTGGAAATGAAAAATCAATAAGGCAAATAAAAATTTCAGTGTCTAGACTCAACAATAGAATGAACCATGTGGAAAACATAGTACATATATATGTATTTCTTATACCACCTTAATATATATACCCATATATAGAATATAAGAGGACTCAAGTATATATATATATATATATATACTTTTCTTCATATATATATATATGAAGAAAGCTTTCAGAACACCAAATAGAATGAGAAGAGAAACGCTGAATGAGATACTAGAGTTAAAACACCAGAAGAACAGATGAAAGAAAAGAGCATTGAAAATCATAAGAGAAAAGGATGAAGTCATCTATAAAAGCAGGTTCATCAAACCAACCTATATATTTCATAAAGCAGATCAAAGCTAGAAAAGCCTTAAAATAATATTCAATATTCTAAAAGATCACATTGCCAACCTAGACTACTATACCCAGCAAAACTATCAATTACAATTGAGGGAGAAATAAAAACTTCACAGTATTAATATACTAAAGAATTTAGGCCCACTAAGTCAACTGTACAAAGATGTTGGAGGGAGGCATCTATCTAAAGAGAAGGAAAAATAACACTGAAAATGCCATATGAATACATTATACTGTACCAAGACAATTCTAACTAAAAAAATGTCTTTTTAAAAATCCTCACATAAAAATATCGACACTAGTTAAGACACACCTTTCAACAATTACTCTTTAAAATATTTGTATATGTTCTATTTTTAATTATGTTTTTATGTGATTGTATGAATGTGGTTTTGTGCACAGGAATATAGTGCCTGAAGAAGCCAGAAAATGGTATAAGAGTTCCTGGATCTAGAGAGACAGGCAGGTACAAGACCGGGGATGTGGATGTTGGAACCTGAACACAAATCCCCTGCAAGAAAACTATGCATCCAATTGAACTATCTCCAAGTACTTAAATATTATTTATTATATTGATAGTCTCAAATTCCCAAATAAAAAGACATAGGCTAGTAGAATGGATTAGGGATTAGAATCTATCTTTTACTGCTTCCAAGAAAAATACCTTACTACCAATGATAAATCACCTTAGTATAAAAGATAGAAAAGGCATTCTAAGCAAATGGAACTAAAATACAAATAGGAATAACTGTCTTAATAACTGAAAAATGGATTTCAAAACAAAAGCAGTCACTGTACATAAAGAAATACATGAAAATAAAAGAAAGGCTCAGATGTAAAAAGAAGTGAATAGTGGAATCAAAGAACAAGATATGAGTTATGGAACTGGATGTGATTAAAGCACATTATTTTTTATTTTTTATCCCAATCTGCTTTTATACTGTTTTAATTACATGCAAGTCTTAAGGTCACTTCTAGGTAGAGGAACTAGCAATTCAGTAGTTGCAAATAGTCAAGGAACAAGCAAGACAATAAAGAAAAATAGTCAAAGAACAAGCCAGTCAATAAATAAATTCCTGTGATCACTCCCGTGATCACTGTTTCTAAGGAATTATCAGGATGACCGAAATATCTGAGCCTACTTCCCTGTCCTAGCCCAAAGTCATTTTCATGACTGAAGCCTACTTCCTTGTTCTAGCCTAAGATTCATATTCATGCCTGAAATTACTTTTTTGTTCTATCCTAATGCCAGATTTCTGCCTGAAGCCCATTTCCTTGTCCTTGGCCAAGACCAGATTCCTTCCAAGCAGACACAAAGCTCTCCAAATCTCCTACTTTTATATTTAATAAAAAAGACTAAACCTGTCTTAGGTCATTCTGAAAAGAATGTTTCCTAACCCATCATGGAATATGCATTATCCATGCACCCCATGTCTTAGGTTGGTAAGGCTTTATGCAGAATCTTACCTGTCCTTGGATTGCCAGCCTGTTAAATTAATAACTCTGGCTGGGGGTCCATTTTCAGTTTCAAGCCATGTACTTTGGCTGCCAACATGTTGATGTAGTTAAAGTCAAGCTTTAACATGATGAGCAGGAATAAAGAATTCCCAGAACAAAAAGGACTAGCTTGATCAAGCTATATATGACATTCTTCAAACTTGACCAAAATGGAAATACTGACCTCGGGCCATGGACAATTTTATCAGCAGTATCTGTAGCATCAAAGCGCATCAGAGCATCATTCTTTAAATTCATAATCTCACTATGCAAAGTTAAAACATCCAGAGAGGTGTTAAAATTATACCAGATACCCTGCAAGTGACTTTAAACTTTTTCCTAATTATAATGACTGTCATTGTAAATTTTAGAAGTAACACAAATCCATTAGTATTTGGCATGACACTGGAGATGTCTCCTTACTCTTATACTCTGAATCTCCTTGCAATAATTTAAATAGTATATGGAGCATCAATCCATTGTTCCAAACGCCTATGTGAATCCTCTTGTATACTTAATATATTAGTAACTCTTTTTGCTAAATGATTAACAAAAGTAGCTGTCTTTACTTCTTGTGTCAAAGCAATTGCAGAACCAGTGGTGCTAGCAATTAATGTAATTAAAGCTGTTATACTAGCAATAATCAAGCCCACTACCCTCTTGCTTCTGCTTAAACCTGACTCACTTCTTTCAGTACTTGCAAGCTTTTTTCAGAATATCAAGGTCCTGTAATACTCAGAGCAATAAAATAAAATCTGGTTAATAGAGCCCCATAACATACATGTCAGGTTTCAATGCACTAACACAATTAGAAAGTGTACAATCAATATAACTTACATTAAATACTGTAGTAGGAACAAAAGTATTTTCAACATAACAAAAGTACCTTAACACATGCACTAACACTTGTTTGAAACCCAGATCCTGTCCCAACTTTATCAGGCTAACATAATATCATAGAGAACTGCAGCTACCTTCTAAATATGTCTCTGAAAATGTCCAGATCCAGTCTTCCAAATGAGGACTGTTATTTCCAATACTGGATTGATTTCTAGACCAATCCATGATAGAGTCCGAATAACTGGTCACATTTAAGAAAACTATTAGAGTCATTATAACTTCTCTTTTGATTCTCTGTCTCACAAGGTCTAAAAACTTGAGGCAAGGAAGCTTGTCCCATCTGGGATTTAGGCAAACAAAGGTGGGTCAGGATCCAATAAGCTTCCCAGCTGTCAGGGCACTCAGCGAGCTCACAGGTCAGCATCATTCTTTGTCCCAGCACCAGTATGTCTCACCAATCACTCTGGAAGCCACCATGCTCCTTCACCATCCTGCAGAAGAAACACAACCATCCCTCATCCCCATATTACATACCTGGTCAGGATCATGCCATATGCCAGTAAGTGGATCCTTCCTTTTCACATAGGCATACCTATTCCTATTTGTACGGTGTCATAGACACTCAGCAGAAAGTTCCTTGCCATCCAATTTTTTTAAAATTTAAATGAAAGACATGATTTAAATATATATTAGTGTGGTATATATTTCCCTTTTTATTTATGAAGATAATTTTAAGTTCTATGGGCCCCTTCCACAATACATTGTCCTTGAGGATTATAAGGATCCCAGTATATGGGTAATATTAATTGTTGACAAAAGTCTCAAATGCTCAATAGCAATAGCCACTTCCATTTTATAGATTTGCAACAGCAGCATAGAAAAACAAAGCAGAAATAACAATTACATTTTAGTTCATTCTCCTTTAAGCAGTTGCAATAGAAAGTCTGAAGGGTTCAAGAGTCACATGTACATATTTTAATTGTCTGAAATCACAGATATGAGTACTGTCCTTCCTATAATTGATTAGGTTGAGTCCTAGAGGATTTACACCAATTGTGGTACAGATAGAAACTGAAGACATTCAGGACAAGTCTTTATAATTTGACATGTACTTTCTCTAGAAATACTAAATTGTTGTCTCAAGCTATTACTATTTTGATGGTATAAAAAATGAGATTGTTTGGCTAACTTCCTGTGTAAGGCCTATAATCTGCCTCATGTACAAATCTGCTGAGGCATTGCCCTAAGTGATCCAAGCAATCCAGTATGAGCTCTTAAATGTCCTATAAAGTTAAAGAACAGTCGGTTCTCTTAAATTGAGTTGTATTTGCATAACAAACTGCAAAATTTGAAAATTAGCAGTAACTAAGAAAGGAATAGTTTCAAGCAATTGTAAACCTTGAGCTATATTGGCTAGTAGTATAAAAATTAAAAGCTTGATTTTTCAGCATTTTTAAAAATCAGTTATTTTATTTATTAATTAATTGGACATTCAAGATGCTATCCCATTTCCCCACCCCCCAAACCCCCTATCCCATCCTCTCTCCTGCTTCTATAAGAGTATGTCCCCAGCCACCCAACCACTCCTGCATCCCTGCCCTTGCATTTGACCACACTAGGGCATCCAGCCTTCACAGGACCAAGGGCCACCTCTCCCACCAATGCCCAACAAGGTCATCCTCCCGTACATATACAGCTGGAGTCATGGGTCTCATCCATGTGTGTTTGCTATCTGTTTAGACTAATCCTGGGAACTCTGGTTGGTTGATATTGTTGCTCTTATCATGGGGCCGCAAACCCCTTCAGCTTCTTCAGTCTTCTCTCTAACTCTTCCATTGGGGACCCTGTGATCAGTTCAATGGTTGGCTGCAAACATCTGCCTCTGTATATGTCAAACTCTGGCAGAGCCTCTCAGGAGACAGCTGTATCAGGCTCCTGTCAACTTGTACTTCCTGGCATTCAAAAGAGTGTCTGCATTTGGTGACTGTATATGAGATGGGTCCCTATGTGATGCAGTCTCCAGAGAGCCCCTCCTTCAGTCTCTGTTACACACTTTGTCTCCATATTTCCTCCATGAGTATTTTGTTACTCCTTCTAAGAAGGACTGAAGCACCCCTACTTTGAACCACCATCTTTTTGAGCTTTATGTGGTCTGAGAGTTGTATCTTCAGTATTTCGAGCTTTTGGACTAATATCCATTATCAGTGAGTGGATACCATGTGTGTTCTTTTGTGATTGGATTACTACACTCAGGATGATATTTTCAAGTTCCATCCATTTACCTAAGAATTTCATGAATTCATTGTTTTTAATAGCTGAGTTAATTAGCTCCATTGTGTAAATGTACCACGTTTTCTGTATCCATTCCTCTGTTAAAGGACATCTGGGTTCTTTCCAGCTTCTGGCTATTATAAATAAGGCTGCTATGAACATAGTGGAGCATGTGTCCTTGTTATATGTTGGAGCATATTTTGGGTATATGTCCAGGAGTGGTATAGCTGGGTCCTCAGGTAATGCTATGTCCAATTTTCTGAGGAACTGCCAGACTGATTTCCAGAGTGGTTGCACCATCTTGCAATCCCATCAGCAGTGGAGGAGTGTTCCTCTTTTTCCATATCCTCGCCAGTATCTACTATCACCTGAGTTTTTTATTTTAGCCGTTCTGACTGCTGTGAGGTAGAATCTCAGGGTTGTTTTGATTTGCATTTACTTGGTGACTAAGGAGATTGAACATTTATTTAGGTACTTCTCTACCATTTGAGTTTCCTCAGTTGAAAATTATTTGTTTAGCTCTGCACTCCATTTTTAATAGGGTTATTTGATGGTATGGAGTGTAATTTTTGAGTTCTTTGTGTATATTGGATATTAGCCTTCTATTGGATGTAGGATTGTTAAAGATCTCTTTCCAGGCTGTTTATCCTTTGAGTAGAGGAAGGCTACTGATTTGTTTGAGTTAATTTTATATCCAGCCACTTTGCTGAAGTTATTTATCAGGTTTAGGTGTTCTCTGCTGGAAGTTTGGGTGTCACTTAAGTATTCTATCCTATAATCAGCAAATAGTGGTATTTTGACTTCTTCCTTTCCTATTTGTATCCCTTTGACCTCCTTTTGTTGTCTAATTGCTCTGGCTAGGAATTTGAGTACTGTATTGAATAGGTAGGGAGAGAGTGGGCAGTTTTGTCTAGTCCCTGGTTTTAGTGAGATTGCTTCAAATTTCTCTCCATTTAGTTTGATGTTGGCTACTGGCTTATTGTATATTGCTATTACTATGTTTAGATATGGGCCTTGAATTCTTCATCTTTCCGAGACTTTTACCATGAAGGGTTGTTGAATTTTATCGAATGCTTTCTCAGCAGCTAGTGAGATGATCATGTGGGTTTTTTTTGTTGAGTTTGTTTATATAGTGGATTACATTGATGGATTTTCATATATTGAACCATCCCTGCATTCCTGGGATAAAGCCTACTTGATCATGATGGATGATTGTTTTGATGTTCTTGGATTTGGTTTGCAAAATTTTATTGAGTATTTTTGCATTGATATTCATAAGGAAGATTGGTCTGAAGTTCTCTTTCTTTGTTCTGTCTCTGTGTTGTTTAGGTATGATCATATTTGTGGCTTCATAGAACAAATTGAGTAGTGTTTCTTCTGTTTCTATTTTGTGGGATACTTTGAGGAGAATTGGTATTAGGTCTTCCTTGAAGGTCTCATATAATTGTGCACTAAAACCATCTGTTCCTGGGCTATTTTGGTTAGGAAACTTTTAATCACTGCTTAATATAATTAATTAATTAATGAAACCCATTATTTTGTACAGTTAATAAATATAAATAAAAATGAAATAAAAGGTTATGTCATATTCTTCAACAGAATCATCTATTAAGTAGACATTATTACATCTTTAAGTCTATACCCACTGAAGACAGATATAACTAATTTCATTAAGAAAAACTACTACATGTAGAGCCTCATATTAGTTTCAAAACAATAATACTGTGTGACTGCAGTATTAATACCTCATTGTCACCAATAGGTGATTTTGATTAAAAATAAAGAGAAAAAAACTAAGGTTTTTCTTCTGAAAGCTTAAGAAATAGTCTGTATCAGGGACGAGCACACAATTTGATTAAATAATACAAAGGAGTAAACCTTGAAATCATATAAATACAAATAAAATATGGACTAAGAATGATATAGGTGTAATATATGATATATATGCACATAATCAACAATTAAAGAAACTCTGACCATCAATTTGAAAGCAAGGAAGTAATGAGCACATAAAAAAAGGATGAATGGAAGAAAGAGAAGACAGGCAATGATGCATTCATATTTTAATTACAAAAATAAAAAAAGAGAAATGTTGGAATTACATTTCATTGTAAGTCAAGTGAACTACCTACACTCTACCCAAATACTAAAGAATGCTTTTTTTTTCCTCAGTAGTTCAGAGAAATTTTTCCAAAACAAGTTTTAAGAAATAAAAAAAAATCAAAATAACATCATACATTCTATCTCCCCATGATGTAATAAAGCTATGTATTAAAAGCAATAGAAACTAGAGAATACAGACAAACTCATGGAGATTAAATAACACACTATCGAGTAATGTACTAGTCAATTAACGAATCAAAAAGAATTTTTTAACAGTGCCATAATGGAGTGAAAATTACATGAAATATAACAATGTCTATTAGATACAATGAAGACAGTTTATAGAAGAACCTTATTGATTTAAATATCTACACTAAAAGTTTGAGAGATCTCATATATATAATATATAGTATAGCTTAATATTAATAGTCTTGGAAAAACAAACAACAATCCAAACCCAAGTAGTAAATGGGAAGGAACAATAAATACCATAGTAAAATCAATGAAGTAGAAATGAAAAGACAATCCAAAGTATTAATGAGATGAAGAGGTTTTCTTAGAATAATTAAGTAAAATTTACCCACCTTAAGCAAAATTATATCAAAAAATGAAAAGACCCAAATTAATAAAACTAGCAATTTTTACTAGAATTAGCTCTAAATATCAACAACTCTTACTGTGTGTTTGACTTCTCCTGCATTCTGATAAACCTTGGGGTTTTGGGTAACATCTAGACTATGTCATTTTAAATTTTTGGATTTGTGTCATTATTTATTTATTTATTTATTTTATAATTCTGAGTTGGTTTTTGTTGTATCCAAATTCATGGTCAGTTTGTGAGTGTTCCTTCCCATGAATTCTTGATTTAAAACTTCCTTTGGAGTTCTTCATATTCCTTCATTTCCTTAGCTTATTCCTTTTATTTTAATTTTCCTTTCTCGACTAGGATATATTATTAAATTTGAGTGCTCTAAATATGAATTTTAATATAATTGGTTTGTATTAAAAATATTAACACTTGAAGTCTTACTTCTTTGTATAGAAATGTTTATAACTTTCATTTTTAATGAGTTTATGTAGTTATTAAAATAATTCATGTTACTTGTAAAAGTAAAATAGCAATGAAAATGGAGCATTACAACAAATATCATAGTAATTCAAATAATCACCAGGACATAACTTAAAATTTATTTACACCTAAATTGTGAAATGTAAGGAAATGAATTTCTGGATGCATATGACCTTCCAAAATTCAACTAACATGAAATAAGTAATCTAAAAGATATATCATCAGCAGAAAGTGTGATGCAGTATTAAAAAGTCTACCAATTAAAAATGTCCCAAGACCAGAATTCTGTGAAATTCTACCTCAACTTCCAGGAATAACTAATATAATCCTTCTCAAATTATTTCCAAATGGTAGGAAGGAAAGGAAAGTTTCTAAAATAATTTTGGGAGTACTTTTTTACCTTGATACTGAAACCAGATAAGGACATCATACATGTGCACGTGCACACACACACACACACACACACACACACATGCACAATTGCGCACACAAACAGAAAATTATATAGTAATCCCTTGATAAATAAAGATGCAAAATTCTCCAATAAAATAAAGAGTTCAGCATCATATTTAAAAGATTATTCATAGTGACCAACTAGGCATTATTCTAGTGACTGAGGAAAGGTTCAGCACAAATAAATTAATAAATGTAATTCATAAAGTGATTGAAGGAAAGACAGAAATCACATGATTATCTCAATAGACAAAAGTCCTTTGAAAAAAATTCAATGTCCTTTTTTGATAAATGGCATGGAGATGTTAGGATGGACGAAGTATATGTATAATCTCTAGCCAACTTTATACCTCATCTTCAAATCCTGAGCACTGAAGACACAATGGAAAATATAGATATCTCAGCCATTTTCAGCAGAACAAACAAACAAAACCAAAAATTAAAACCAAACAAAACTAAACAAACAATCAAACAAATACCCCAAAAAACCAGGAAATATGAGAATACAATGAAAAGGCCAAAGTAAGAATACTAGAAATAGAAGAAGGAGAATAAAGCAAGGTCTAAGGCACAGAAAATATTTTCAACAAAATCATTAAGATAAGTTCCATAACCTAAAGGAGATGCCTATTTGTAGGACCATGACGGGATGATTTGGTCTCCCCGGTAGAGCACTGGATTGAGATAGCCAGAGACCCAACAGGTGACCATTGCCTGTGAAGGGATGGCACATATCTCGCCACTTCTCCAGATTCCAGACTCCTGACATGCTGACTACATCTCCATTAACCAGCACCTTGCAGTCAAGTTTGGCTAAGCAACTCCTCCTAGAGAGGTTTGCGTCACCATCTACCTACAGATAGAGGGCGTGACTACAGGCTTCAGCCTTGAGAGATTTCCATATTCATGAGTTACCTAAAGGCTGGAGTGTGTAGCTAAATTAAGTTATTTCTTCCCAGTCCCTCCTCTTCCCCTCCCCTATTTAAGGCAGGCCTGCCCTGGCTTAAACAGTGCACTTAGACTATCTATCACACACCATGAACAATAAAACTCTTGGAACCCACGGACTTCTCATATCACTGGAGCCTGCCGTCACCAAAGCTTCCAGCCCTTGGAACTCCAGACTTTCTCGAGTTATTGGGACCTGCAGCTGTGGAAACACCCCCTCCCCCCACCACCGTGTTTCCACCAGAGTTTTCCCACACCTATTAAATTACAAAAGGCTTACATAACACCAAACAGTCTGACCAGAAAACAATGTTCCCTCAGCACATAATAATCAAAACATTTAAAATACAGAACAAAGAAAGGATACAAAAAACTTCAAGGGAAATAAACAAAGTAGCATATAAAGAAAGTCCTATTACAATTAGATCTTACTTCTCAACAGAAACTCTAAAAGCCTGAAGAAGGTCTTGGACAGATGTGATATCTTCTCTAAGAGAGCATGGATGACACCCCTGACTCCTATATCTAGCAAAACTTTCAACCACAATTGACAGGAAAATATGACCAAGTTTAGGCAATATTTGTCCACAAATTCATCCCTGCTAAAGGTACTATAAGGAAAACTCAAACCGAAAGAGGTTAACTACACCAAAGAAAACACAGGAATAAATGCTTTCAGAACAGCAAAAACTCAAAGGAAGGGAAGAACACACATGCACGTACATCCACATGCACGCATGCACCAGGAATCAACAACCACTTGTTATTAATATTTTTCAACATTAATGGTCTCAATTCTCCAATAAAAGACAGAGACTAATAGAATTCATTCTGAAACAGGATCCATCTTTCATCTGAATCCAAAGAACACACCTTATCCTCAAGGATAGACATCACCTCAGAATAAAAGGAGAAAAAGATATTCCAGGCAATGGATAGAAAAAGCAAACTGGTATATTCATTTTAGTATCTGAAAAAATAGACTTCAATCCAAAACTAATCAGAATACATAGGAAAGGATACTACATACCCATTAAAGGTAAAAGAACCAAGAAATCATTGCAATTTTAACATCTATTCACCATACAGAGAAGCTCCCAAGATTTTAAAAAAACACTACCGCACCTTCAATCACATATTGACCCTCACACACTGATAGTGGAGACTTCAGTACCTCATTCTCACCAATGGATAGGTCATACAGAGAAAAACTAAACAGAGAAATGATAGAGCTAATGGATGTTTTAAACCAAATGGACATAACAGATCTTTATCGAACATTCCACCAAACTTAAAAGAATATATTGTCTTCTCAGCACCTCATAGAACTAGCTTCAAAATTAAACCACATACAACTCAGACTCAAGGAGGGTCTCAACAGATACAAGAATGTTGAAGTAGCACCTTGCATCCTATTTATCCACTGTGAATTAAATCTGGATAGCAACAAAGCAGAAGCAACAAAAGATTTCAAACTAAGGGAAAGTGAGCAACTTACTACTGAATGAAAAAATGGGTCAAAACAGAAACTAAGAAAGAAATTAAAGGCTTCCTTATATTGACTTAAAATGAATACACAGCATACTCAAACATATGGAACTCAGTAAAGGCTGTTTTATGAAGCAAGTTCATACAATTAATGTGACTTCATAAACAACTTGGAGAGATCTAATACTAGAAATTTAAAAGCATACCTGAGAGCTTTAAATAAAAACAAACAAACAAACCCACACTCAAATGGAGTGGATAGCAAGAAATAAACTCAGGGCTGAATTCAATAAAATAGATACAAACACTAGAACAATAAAAAAAAATCAATGAGACAGGGAGTTGGTTCTTTGAACAAAATTAACACTCTTTCAAAAAATTAAGTAAAAGGAAATATATAAATAAATTAAATTAGAAGTAAAAAAAATGGGCATAACAAAAGACACCATGTAAATCCAGAGAATCTAACCATATATGCTAAAGAATTAATGGGGCTGTCCTTAGCTGTGACTCCCAACACTGGGAATATGAAACCTGTAGCTAGGCAGAGACCGTAGTGGAGGCTTAGGAACACCAACCCACTCACAAAACTTTCAACCCCAAATTTATCCTGTCTACAGGTAAGTCAGAGATGGGGGTTGGAGCAGAGATTGAGAGAATGGCTGACCATCACAAGCCCAACTTGAGACCCATTCCATAGACAAACACCTATCCTTGACACTATTAATAATACACTTGCTATGCTTACAGACAGGAGTCTAGCATGTTGTCCTCTGAGAGTCTCCACTCAACAGCTGATTCTGACAGATGTAGACACCCAGAGCCAAACAGTAGAAAGTGCTTGGGAACTCTTAAGGAAAAATAGGACTAAGGATTGCAGGCCATGAAGAAGATGGAAACTCCACAGGAATACCAATGGAGTCAACTAACCTGGACCTTTGGGGCTCTCAGAGACTGAAACACCAACCAAAGAACATGTATGGGCTTGACCTAGGCCTCTTCACACATGTGTAGCAGATGTGCAGCTTTGTTTTCATGTGAGTCCTGAACAACTGGAGTAGGGGACTATCCCAAAACCTATTACTTATATGTGGGATATGTTCTTCTAGCTGGGCTGCCTTGTCTGGCCTCATTCAGAGAGGGTGTGCCTAGCCTTACAGAGACTTGATATACCAGGGTTGGGGATACCCAGTTAGAGCAGGAGGAATGGAGAAAAGTATTATGGGAGGGAGGGAGTGGGTGAGGAAGTGAGCTGGATATAAAATAAATAAGGAAAAAAAAAAGCAAAAACAAAGAAACAAAACTAAAACCCTATACTTTACCACACTGGTAAAACTTAAAGAACTAGATAATTTCTCAATACATACCACTTATAAAAGTAAAATCAAAGTCAGATAAGTCATTTATGCAGAACTACAACTCATAATAAAATGAAAGCAGTAACTAAGACATCTCACAAGAGGTGGGAAGACGAAATAGATAGATGGTTTTAGTGCAGAATTCTGCCAGACTGTCAAAGAAGTGTTAACTGCAACATCTCTCCTATTATTCCAGAAAATAAAAGCAGAAGGAACATTGCACAATTCACATTATGAATCCACAGTTACTCTGATACCACAAAAGATACTATATAAAGACCCATCAAAGAGAGCATATTACACATCAGTTTCTCTTATGATAATTGATGTAAAAATCTATCAATATAGTACTTGAAATTGAGTCTAAGAAAACATAAAAAAGAGCATCCACCATGATCAAGTAAGCTTTATCTCAGAGATATAGGGATGGCTTAATTTGTGTAAATATATAAAATATAATCCACCATATAAACAAATGGAAAGACAAAAGTCATATGATTATCTCATTAGATGCAAAGATGGCCTTTGACAAAATCCAACTCTTTCTGTAAAAGTCCTAAAGTGAGATACCTTAAAATAATATATGCCATTTACAGCAACTTAAATGAAGGGAAACTCAAAGCAATTCTAGTAAAAGTAGGACCAAGACAAGGTTGTGTACTTCTCCATATCTATTCATACCTAAATAGTACTTGAAGTCTTAGGCATAGCAGTAAGCAACTGAAGGAGATCAAGGAGATGGAACTTGGAAAGGAAGAATTAAGTGGATCTTTATTTGCAGATAGTATGATAACATATATAAATGATCCCCCAAAAATTTACCAGGTAACTCCTGCAGCCGATAAAAAGTTTCAGCTGGATAGAAAATTAACTCTAAAATATCAGTAACCCTACAACATATAAATGACAAATGAACTAAGAAGGAAATCAGGGAAACAACTCATTTCACAACAGCCTCAAATAATATGAAATATCATGGGGTGTCTGTAGGCAAGCAAAAGAAAGACTTAAAAGATAAAACCTTAAAGTAATTGAAAAAGAAAATTAAGGAAGATATCAGAATACGGAAAAAAGTGGAATGAAATGTGTGGTAATTTTATCCTTAGCATGTATAGAACTCAGGGGTTATACACATACATATGTACAAAAAATTATGGCTACATATTCAAGGTGCGATCCTACTTTAAAGGAGTTAACAAGTAAGAGAAAACTAATGAAACAACCATCATATATTGACTGGGATATCCTTCAGACTTTATTCAGAAAAAAACTAAAGCATGTAAAATGTGTACACACTCTATGATTAGTATAAATAAAATAACTAATACATATTCTGTTTATTTGTACTGAACACATGAGTCTGCTGGCTGGGACTGTTGCCACTTAGAAGAAATGAGTTTTGAATTGCACATTGTGAGAGGAAGCTTTTCAATTTTAACTGTCTCGCTGTAACTTTAGACTCATGGTGAGCAAATGCAACTATTATAAATGTTCTAGTCAAACATTTAAAGCAAATTATAAATTTCTTCTAAGATTTCTTAGCAAGCTGGCTTCTATGATATATATCAAATGGAAAGCAAAGAAGGAGCACCTGATATATCCTGTTACAAAGAAGTTTCAGCTGGATAGAAGGCATTCTGCCCCATGACCCACAACATGAAGAAAGTATGTATCCTTTTATTGCCATACAGAGAAAGGAATAAGGGAATGCATAGTGCTATTATTATTTTTAAAGTGTAAATGATAAGCATAAAATAAAACAGGACAGAAAACCACATGCCAGTGTCAAAACTCCACACTAGTTCTCATAAGCACACTCTTGCCACTCACATTTGTTTCCACAGAGGCCAACCAAAACTCTTATTAGTTACTGGTTAAAATCTGACCTAAACATACAAACAAACAAACAAAAACACAAACACTATCTTGTTATACTCCTGCAAGATCCAGAATTAAGCCACGTGGAGTTAAATAGGACTTTAGAGAACTAATATGAGTCCAAGTAAGTACACTAATTTATAACTGGTCTGGCCAGGCTACTGAAGTTCATATTCTACACATTCCAGGGATCTGGAATGTTCCCCTCAGTGAACAATTATGCTAAATTTATTAAATGTATAATTCACATGTATAACATAAAGTCTTAATTTTTAGTAACTTGAGTATATTGTTTTAAAGTGCTTTCATGTCAATCACTACCAATGTATTTCTGTTTTGAATGCCAGTTTGCTGTACCATCACAAGAGTGGTAACATATACTTATGAAGGTATTGTGCTACAATAATCCAGGGACTAGAAGTGCTATGCCCTAAATGTTTGCATGCATACTATTTGTGAAATACTCTACTAGGAGGTAGAAATGCAGGTGCTCTGTGTGTGTGAGTGTGTGTGTATGTGTGTGTGATGGTTTTCAATAAATTTATCTGCATTTATTTAAAGTTTGTAGAGAATTCTGATCTTATTTTTCTTTTGAGCTTTTAGAATACCACAAGGCTTTATGACCAAACATTTTCAGTAAATTGTGAAAGAAGAAAAAAAGACAAAACTGTGAGTGAGCTCAAACTCATATTTGAACATAATGGACATATTGGAAAAAATAAAGCTTAAATTGATACTTGTAAGGTCTTAGAGAAATAAACTGAGCTCATACACAAACGGTTATAAAGGCTGGGCCAACTCATTGTCATTATTTAGTTTCTAAAGGGACTATTAAAATGGCTTTGAAAAATGTTTCAGAAAGGCTATGAAAATATTTTAGGAAATACTACAATTCACCACATTTTTTTCTGTAAAAGAAAAAATACCCATTGTAAGTTAGTAGATTTTAAATTTGAGATAAGGCATGTATAGCATATTTACTACTTTAACCTTTTGGGTTTGGTTTTGCATTTCTGTAGATTACACCCAGTATTGTGCATGCCAGGAAATCATTCTTTCTTTTAGCTACACCTGGACTTATAATAATTTTTCTGAAGTAGGTACATGGCTTCTGAGGTAGGTACAAGTTTTGATCAATAGGTGCCTTGTGCATACAAAACTCCAAACTCACAACGCTGAAAAATCCATGCTTATAAGTAGTGACCTTTCCTTCTTTTAATTTGGGATCTCTGTAGGTTCAACCTAAAGTCTTGCATATGCTCGTCAGGAGCTTTAGCACAAAGCTACAGTTCTAGATAATGACCACATTTTAAAACTGTGAAACAAGATCTAAATTACTCAGTCTGGCCCTGAATTCCATATCTAGTCAATGCAGCCATTGATTCATGGCCATTCTTCCTCATCCTCCAGAGTAGTGGCATTACAGGCCTGTCCCACCAGACCCTTTATTTTCTCTAAATTTTGTTACTATAACAAGTAATAGCAGATGTAAAAGACAAAAAATGTTGTGTGAGTTGTGAGTAATATACAGGACTTGACAACTTGCTGTGCTATATCAGATCTGTGCTGCTTTCCTGCCATTTCTCCACAGTAACAGATATTTACATGCCGCGCATGTGAAACACAGGTCTGAAAAAGTGAAGAGACTGGAGTGGAATGTGGTTGAATATAGGAGATGGCTAATTGATTTCATTATGAAGATTCCTCTTAGAAGGTAGCTTGTCCAGTAATGCTGTCTGAGAAACAGTAATATAAGGGCTTTGGATAAAAGACTACCATGTAGGCAGAACACTGTCAAGATAATGAACTAAGAACAAATAGAATTGTCTTAACAGGCACCTCCCTGAGGTATTGACAGTGCCAGGGTCCAGAAGGAAGGTGTTTCACAAACTTCTAGACAAGACCTACTTCACTGCCTTCCAGGGACTCTAATAGCTATGGAAGTGACAGACATGGCAATCATATTGTTTGCACATGATCACAGGGTCAGCCAACAGTTTTTTTTTTTTTTTTGAGCATACAAAAAATATTCCTCCAGGTTCTAAGTTTGAAAAATTAAAATTCACAAATATATAGCCAAGAAAGACAAAACGCTATATAAGTACAGATAGCTATTTCTTACCACAGTATTATAAAGTTTCCATAATTTATAGATTTTTGATGAAAAAAACACAAATTTACATTTATGAACTAACTGCAAAATCAGCTATCAGATAAACCTAGACTGAAAGATAACTTTGTTTTGTTATTGGAAACATGAGAAGAATGTTGGAAATTACTCAACAGTAAACAATCCCAGTGGGAGGAGTAGATTAGTTTTAATTTACATGAGATTTTGTTTGCCTGGAGATTTGGATGTGAAAGGAGCAATTTTCAGGGCTAAAATGCTAAAGCAATTACAGTTGATTGTGTGTCTTCTGTTTGCTTGATAATGACTTTATTGCTGTCATCATCTTCTCCAAGTCTTATAAAGTTGCCTTATTGTTTTGATTATGGGCGTTTGAATTTCCAGCAGAGTGGTTGAATTCTCGTGGTAGAAGATGCCAGTGACCTTATTTGGTGAAACAAATAATCATGAAAATCTGAGCTGGAGGGTAACATCCTCATGTGACCAAACAGTCCCTTAACAGAAGCTGAGTTTACTGAGTCTTAATGAACCAGTGGGAAGAATAAGCTGCTAAGAGTCTAGGAAATTCTATCTGCCTACGTTTTGAGATTGTTTCATTTGATGTCACAAAAGTAACATGGATAAAACTTTGTGCTTTCTTTGTTACCCATCAAGCAAGATGGACAAGATTCTTAAGATAATCTTAGTGTAGTGAAAATGTTGCTTATTTTGTTTGTGTGAAGTAGAGAATATTTTTATTTTAGTAGCCCTGAGGTTTTTAATTATAGTCTAGTGACATTCCTCAGATTACAAAGAATCCAGAGATAATTATGCTGTTGGAAAATCCTTCTAGACTGAGGTGTGTACATGATGGTGTTCTGATTATTTAAAAACAAAAAACACAAAACCAAAACCAACAACAACAACAACTGAAAAAGACCATCTTTTTTTCCCAGAAAGCATCCCCATGCCTCACACACATTCACAGTTTCCAGAGATCTACATCTTCAACTCCATTCATATACAGCAGATTAGAACTTGAAATTTATAGGTTGAATTCACTATATAATGAAATACTCTGTATTACATCTAATACATATTTTTCATATGCTTCATTTTCCCACTATTTCACTAAGTGGAACAGACACCAAAATCAGTATGATTTCCTTAATGAATCAACCTGTATGCCAACTTGTAGTATGCCAACTGTATTTAGTTTAGCTTTTGCAACTTCCATTGTTTTATTAAATCAATCTTCAAATTAAGGTATATGACCCAAGAGAAGGGTTTTATCATTATCAGTTCTCAGTCAATTGTTTTTTTCTTGCCTGCTGTTTGTGAGTATGTTGTGATACAGTATCTTAGAAGAGGACAATATTTTCTAGGATATGGTAAACATCCTCAAGAAAAACGTGAAGACCATCAGCTTAGGGTTCTAGTCCTTCAGTAAATAACCACCCAATGGTAAACAGAACACTGAGAAATCCAGAAACTTTCTGAGATACGTTATTTTACCGAAGAGCAGGAGTGGGCATGTGCTATTAGAAATCCACCATGCCATCCAACCACGTTTCATTTGTGATTATTTGAATCCCTTAATTTTTCTGTGGTCTCTGTTTGCTAGAAAATTTAGAGCCAAATTTTTGAAATTATAGCAATTGACATATAATGTTATAGCCAGCTCTCATATTGCTTTATTGAATTTTATTTTTATTCACATTCTTTTCAAACTGTTTATTTTCTGAGAGTACAATCATTAAAAAAGCACCTAAATGTTTTTCTTGGAAAGATTCTTTAAAAACATAACAAATTTGTTTCCTTCATTGCGTTATAATGATGTTTGAATAGTAAAATGATCTGGTAAAGAAAGGAGAGAAAAATGAAGACCAAGCAGACTGAAGGCAGAGGCACAGACAGGAACATTAAATTCATGAATTCCCCTAGTTTTGTTTTCCTTTCTATCGATGTGATAAACACCATGACCTAAAGCAGGGAAGAAAGCAGGTACTTGGCTTATACATCCTTCATTGAGGAAAGTGAGAACAGGAACTCAAGCAAGAGACTCAAGGCAGGAACTAAATCAGAGACTGCAGAGGAACACTGCTACTAACCTACTCCCAGGCTCACATTCAACTGTCTTTCTTATACCTCTAGGCCACAGGCCACAGACCACAGTGAACTTGGTCCTCCCATATTAATCTTATCTGCAGTCTAGTCTGATGGAGGCATTTTCTTAACTGAGGTTCCTTCTTCCCATATGATTCTAGTTTGTGTTGTTGACTATCTAAGCAGGATATCAGTCCTGGAAGGAGCGATTGTTTTTATGTGTTCTAATAACTTAAATGTATAATACCCCATCTCTAGGAATTGAGAAACTGTGACTTTTTCTTCTTTACTATTTATCTATGGTATTTATGTCCAGTGTATGCAATTTAGCGTTTATGTTTTAGTACCTATGAAATTTTAATTGTAATATGCACATGTATATAACATTATGAATCTAATACATATTTTAATATCTCTCTGTGTGTGTCTCTCTCTCTTTGAACACACACACACACACACACACACACACATACACACACCTGTCAGATATTAGTTTTTCTTCTAGATTCCAGCTGCCTGCTTATCTTATTGTTTGTTCAGTTGGTAATCCTGAAGCAGCACTCTGTTTGCTCTGCTCAGAATGTAAACAGCATGTTATCTGCTGTCCCTACCATAGCCCTTAATTTCCGTTACCATTAATCCCATGACAATTATTATATGCTGAAGTAGTGTTGACTGAAGACAAACTTATTCCCTCTGCATTATCTTGTGCTTTCACAGGATCCTTGTTACTTAAATCCTTTACTATAGCATTAGCTTCATGAAGGCAGGAAGATTTTGGTTTCTTATATAGCCCCTCAGCCTAGAAACAGGCAAGGCACTGATTAGATCTTCACAAATGATGCAGGGATGAATGAATAAAACATACTTGGCATGTAGGGTTGCCACTGTCTTACAAACCTGTAAATTCTTTCCTCTCTGTTTCTGTGCTCTATTGAAGGTAGCATTTTGAATTTGGCTCAACTATAGTATCTCTAAATTAAAATTTCTTCAAATTACAGTTTTTCAAAATTGTATCAGGATAGATTAACTGTAAGATTCAATGCCAAAGTACTTTTCAGATTTTACAATTAAACTTTTTAGTATTTATTAATCAATTGAAGCAATTGTTTCTGAAAAGGCCATATTCTCTTCTGTAACCCTTGTAAAGATATTTATTCTGATTTGAGGATGTTTTTATTTTTTTGAAACATTTACAAATAGATGGAGATATTTATGACTATGTTAGAGGAAAAAGAACCAGACCTCTTACATGATTTTCAATATCTCTATCTATTTTATGTCATTTCCTTGCAAGAAATTAATTGTTTTTCAATGTAATCCCAATTTTAGGACATATTCGGTCTTTGAAAGTCCTGTAGATTCCAGAATTTGTACTTATATTAATATATATTAGCTCTTCTTCATGTAGTATGTGTGAGCCTTTGGTAGGATCTAAGAACAAGTTATTAAGAAGTTCATTCAGGAAAGAAAAATAAATGAAAATTGATATTTATAGCTGTGAGGGTTGCAGTGATAAATGCTGGCATTTCATAAGATAAGAAATCATAGTCCCCTCCGATCCCCTTCCTAGCCCAGATTGTTCTGCCAGAATTCCTCTCCTCATCACAGAGATTCTTTGATGGTTACAGAGAAGAGGGGAGAAAGCAGGTGGACAACTGTTTCTCCAGGTCTGGGGATATTAGATTTAGGCTGAGTGAGGTCACAAGGTGAAGCATAACCTCTCCTAATAGCAGGAATGTATTCCAGATGCATTCACTCGCCCACAGTCTCTCACAGTACAGAGCTCAAAGCAGAAAGATTATCCAAGACCAGAGACTCCCACCCAGCCCAGACCCTTTGTTCCTGGGAAGAAGTTTACACATAAACAACGAAGACAGAACAACAAAGAACAATCCTTACAGGGCTGACTTCACAGTTTTAAACTTTTTATTATCTAACACCTGATCAATTGGTACAATGCATCTCATCATTGGCATTAAACTATCACATTATTGTCTTAACAGATACAGAGAAAACATTTGATAAAACTTTCTGCATCAAAACATTCAATAAACTATGAGATATTATTTTTGTCTACCTGAAAAGGGACATGAGAAATGCAAAACTGTAATTGTATTTTTATACACAGTATGTTTTTTATTAAATGATTTAACTTCAATAATTAATAATAATTATTAAATATTTAATTTATGATTAATTAATAACAGTTTATTTTTATACATTTTATTTTTAGTAAGAATAATTTTTATTAAATTTATTGAATTTTTACTTAACTTTAAATATTGCTTTTTATAATTTTTTCCTCTTAAAATAAAACTTACTAAGATAAACTTTTAAACATTTTGATATTTTCATTATGCTCAAATTGCCAAAACAATATTGACTTAGGAAGAAAAAGCATATTTAACATAGAGACAACCAACAACCCAGAACAAGCCCTCCTTTACAAAATGCCCTTTTCCATCTCATATAGAAGCTCCCATCCAGTGAGTGATTTGGGGTCAGTTTGTTTTGCTAGACAATTAGATAAATGAGGCCAATTGTATAAGTATTAGGCACAAGCATGGTAATGGCCAACCTGTCCTTGGAGCAGCCTGTGGGAGAAAAGCTCCATCTTCATCTTATGTATTAACATGGCAGTGAGTACACAGGCTAAAAATTATGAGCTATATGTACTGTATACATGCATATTGTTAAAAGTTATATAACAGTCCATCTGCAAATCATGGTAAGGGCTCAAAACATTTTGTCCCTGCTGATTGGTTCCTCCCTCTGCTGAAAGTCATAAAATAAACCTTTAAAAATAGCCATGCCCTTGAGTTACATGCTTGTTCAGCACATTCTTTCTGTAGATTATATACTATACTTTTGCTATAAATCTACATTTCACACTTCTATTGCATGTCTTCCTATTAGCTGCACAAAGAACGTGGACACTGCATCATGAGACAGAGAGGAAGATGACAGTAACAGCTGGGCTTCCTATAGTCAGCACCAGCCATTGTGAATACCCTGGACACCTTGAGAAAAGAATAGAATTAATCCTGATTACCTTGCTTCCCTGAGGTGCAAAACCACCCATAAATTCATTCCACTCTTTTTTATATCATATGCCTCAGTGAACTCCACCTAGTTGATATCTAGTCCAGAAAGTTAAGTGACTACTTCCTCTAGTTGACTAGCACAAGGAGTGCTGAGCTTAGTATTAAAGAGATAGGTTTGTGATTGGTACAAATACAAATCTCATTTGCATATGAGCTGTGCTATGAGAGATGCAAACAGTCCCTCTCTTGCTACATAAGCAGGCTATTTGGCTCACTTGATGAGTGGACTTTGGGAGACTCATTCCTGTGCTGCCTCCCTTGTCCTGCAACATTAGAAACAAAAGGGATACCAGAAGTAGAGAGGGCAGAGAGCAGAGGCTTAAGGATAGAAGGTTAGAGAAGAGAGAATCATAGGCCTTGGTCCCTTGAATTGTTTCATAGTCAAGTTTTTAGAACCAGGAATCTTGGACATCCCAGGCTTGTAATATTGGCTACTGTCAAGGACTGAGTAATGCTAATACCAAAATATGCCCCAAATCTAAATCACAAGTTGCTGCCAAGAGCCAAGAAATCTGACTTCCTATACCAACCCAGGATCAAGTAACACTTGTAGAGATAAGGGTTTAGATCCAGAGCCAATAAAAGAGTTTTAAAGCTAGAGGATCCTACTTGCCATTGTTCCTACCCGACTGCTGCTGCCACTCTGTGTAATCAGACACAGAACAATAGAAGAGCCGCTAGACTAGCTTGTGAAGAGCTTCTCATTGCCTGCTACAACTTCTATATAGGTAGAGATAAAGAGGACCCAGCCAAATGACTAGTAACGTTACAGTCAAACAACATGTTCTTAAGTGAAACAAAATGGGATTTTTTTTTAACAAAATAGAATATTGAATATTTATTATATTCTTTCATAGTACATTTTATACATTCTTCTTTAAAATACAACCTTTATACTTGCATGTAATTAAAATGGTATAAAAGCAAAAATGAGGAGGAAGGATGGAATAGGGGGCCTATGGGGGGATGGAGAAAGGAGATAACATCTGAAATGTAATAAATAAAATATCCAATAAAAAATGGATATAAGCAAAATGAAAGTTTTACAGTTTTATTGGTTTTTCAAAATTAATATTAGTTTTATCTCAAGGAGCCAGTCATATTCATGACTATTTCTACATATCACTTTTCTATATCCAAACATACAAATAAACATATGTAGTTATAGTTATAAAAGTAAAAATAAAAATAAAATACAATTATACACAATTATGTAGCACAGAGTAGCCGAATCATGCTGTGAAAACAATGCCAACAATTTACAAGATTAAAAAGCAAATTTTGATTTGTTTTGTGCCTTAACATAACCAACTTCAAAGACAGTTGTTGAAGGAGCAGTGCTGGACAGAAATAGGAACCTAGGAAAGGTCTCTGTTTTCTCTCATCCTCAATCTAACTGCTAAATCAATGCTGAATACTCTCAGACTTTATCTCTCAGCATCCTGTCATAGAATCACTGTCTGTTAGATCCCAATGGGTATTGAACCAGTTCAATTGTTCTAGTTAGCTAGAAATTCTTTAAGTGGTGGTTGGGAATGAAATTTCACTGTGCTTCATGGCTTCAGAATCTTCCAGGTTTGTTTTCTAAGTTTACTCTGGAGTTCAAAGAGAGGATGAAAGACAGTGAGGTGGAGAAATGCATAGCTCCAGAAGTTAAACACATAATTTTCACTTACGTTTCATTGCTTATTCCTCTATCACATGCTGTCTACTTACTGTAGCTGTAGTTGACTAATTCACTCTAATCTTATCGCTAACTGCCCCATGGTCTGGATTCTTGAATGAAAGACACACACGTGCAGCCTTATATTTAATATGTCTTAATCAGCTCAATAGCTGGTCTACTCCCAATCTTCCACATTGCTGATGCCTCCCCACTGATCTTCCTGAGTTATAACTTACTAAAATCTGTATTTCAGCTTTGTTACTCTAGACCCAATGGAGAGGGGCTGGGACCACTCTTCCCTGGCTCTTACATAATTGAATATAACATAATACAAGTGTTAAATCAAATCCACAACAACTTACTTGCAAAAGAAATGTGGAAATAGATAGCCTGTGGAACCAGAATAAAAAACATATGTAGGAAAAGGCCTTTTAAGAGATAAACATTTGCAAAACATGTCATTGGCACTGCCACTGTGAATAACCACATGTCAACTAAGATGAGCTAAAAAAGAAGTACTGTGTGAAAAGAGACATGGTCCTCTGCTGAGTCCATCCTGGCCATGGCAGGCACAGAATGACATAGTTCCAACCTCTGAAACGGAGCAGCAGGGTGTGGGCCTCCAAGAGTGCTGATGCTTGCTGTAGGCATAAGGCTTGTTTGTGTGTATATATATTTACTTCCCATTCCTCCTTTGAAGAATGTCCTCTCTGTCAAGGTTAATGACTCCATTATAATAAGAGACAGCACAAGTCCTAGAGTTGAGAGTGTACCTAATGTTCTTAACAAAATTGTATACATTGTGACCTTTGGAACAGGACAGTCCATTAAGGCTGTGGGAAAGAATGCTGACAACATGAGTTAAAAAATACATACTTTCTTAACTATGCAAAATATAAGGATGCAATATAAATTATATAAACAGCTTCACAGATCTAAAGGAACATAGGCAGCTACACTATGAGCCAGCTTGTCAGAAAGATAATAAGAGAGGAGATAAAGAGATTTAGGAGTGATAGTCACAGGGCAAAATGCCACCCAGACAAGTTATTTATTTATGCTTACAAAGCCAGGTCCTTGGCAGCCCTCAGACTGAAATTATAAAGAAGATCCATACTAAAGACAACATGCTAGCTTTTGATTAGAGTTTGGAAGAACTAAAAAAGCCCCCAAAAGTCTTATAGGAATGTTAAATGCAGCTGTTTGGGGACCTTAACAGAGAAATTAATGATTGACAAAAGATTTGTGTATGTATTTGTTTGCTCCAGCTGTCTTAACAGAATACCACAAACTGTCACTTGAATAACAACACATTATTTTTCTTAGAGTGCTAGTGACTTCAAGAACAAAATTGTTTGGTGCTTAGGGTTACTTTCTGGAAGTTACTTTCTTCATTAAACATAAAGATAGATCTCTTAGTTGTAATCTTGTATGGCTTTTGCTCTATGAATATGCACAGAAAAAGAAAGAAGGGCGTGGGAAGGATTGATGATGGGAGAGAGGCCATGGTGGAGAAGAAGCAAATCAGCAAGAGAATGTTCTGGAATCTCTCTTTTTTTTTTTTTTATAAGAAAACTTGTCTTGTTGGATCAACAGACTATGCTTAGAACCTCATTTAACCTCAGTTATTTCCCCAAAGTCCCATCTCCAAATATAGTGATATTGGATGCTAGAGTTTTAACACAGTTAAATCCATAACAGAGTAACAAAATCCCAAGTACACTTCTCCATACAACAGGTTTATTCAACTTTGTTAATATTTCAGATTCACTCAAATTGTCATTCTTACTTTTCTATAAATTTTTCAGAATTGTTTTTTCTCTTTGCCCTATATGTACTTTTATTTAACTTAAAGCAATTACCGAACATCATTTTGATTACTAGGTATATTCAGTTGTGTGGAAATTATTTTTCCTTTGTCAGTATTTGATCTCCTCTAGGCAGACAGTGTAGGTTTTACAGGTTATCTTTCGTAAAATCAGTTAATATTTATCTGCTACTCTTGGAGCTATTCTTCATTTGTAAACTTTATAATATCAGCAACCCAGGATAAGGCTCATCTGAAAGATGACAAAATCATCAAGGCAAATGAGATCTTAAGGGTTCTCACTAAGCTTCTTAACATAAACAGAGGGTATCATCCAAAACATGCAATTTGGCATAAGGGATATTTTAAGCTAAAGTCACCTGAAAATCTGCAAGTTCAAGAAGGCCATGATATCATCCTTCTAAAACCCAGACACAAATCTCCTGGTCAAAGACAGTGTCTTAGAGGGTTCTCTAGAGTCACAGAACTTATGAATGTCTCTGTCTATTAAGGAAATTTATTGTAATGACTTACAGTCTGCAGTACAACTAACCCAACAATGGACAGCTGTGAATGGGAAGGCCAAGGATCTAGTAGTTGCTCCGTTCCACGAGGCTAGTTGTTTAAGCTGGTCTTCTGTAGAAGGAGGTTACAACAGATGTGCTGGCAAAAAAGTGCAAGCAGTCAATGAGGTGTGAATCATCCTTCTTCTAATGTCCTTATGCAGGCTTCCAGCATACAGCATACACCACCACACCTAGATCTAAAACTTGCTTTGTTCTAGGCTGACCTTGAATTCAAAGATCTACTTGCCTTAGTCTCCTGGAGTTAAAGGTGTATACTACTTTGTCTGAGCCTAAGGTTTTCATGGCAACTATACCTCAAGATCTCCATGTCAGAAATATTCTTCCAGCCTCATTTCTGGATCACAGATATAACGCCATTTCTCAATTGTAGTTCATTCTAGATATAATCAGGTTGACAACTAGGAATAGCTGTCACAGATGCCTACCCAAGATAGGGAATAAGTATGGAGAAAAGCTTACACAGAGACTCTATCAAAATTACTTATCTTCCTTTAAGTGTTGCTAGACATTTTAGATATTTTTATGAAGCTTATTCTCTTTGCTTAACATACTATATTCATTGGCACATAGATTCTGAGTCTTCATTTCCATGTTGGGGCCACCAAATATATGTGAAAAGCCTATTTGTAGTTCTCTTACTATTTGATTTAGGGTCAAGTCTCAGATTGGGCTAAAGACCCTGAGATTAAAGAAATAAAATTATGCTACTCAATGGCTAGTCTCTCTTTTCTAGACTACACTAAATTGATTTTATTATTTAGACTCCTACCCAAATTGGGAGAGAATTACAGATCCATCAGAGTACTACTACTACTGCTACTCAGACACATACACACACACACAATATATATATATAAGAAATCTATATATGTCTATACATGCATATAAACATAATAGAAACTACCGCAATAATTCTGAGATACATTATCAGTACAAATGCTAATAATATTTATAATTTATAAACAGATTCTAAAATCTTGGAGGTGAACATATGTTTTGGGGGTGTACATGACTCAACACTACAATGTTGTAACAAATAGTCACAACTTGATAATTTAATACAAAATCAGCATATGGAATAACATAAGTTAGAAGGCTGTGCTCTTTCTTAAACTCCTGGAGTAAGTGTCCTGGCAATTCTCAGCTCCCTCAATTCCTTTTTTTTTTTTTTCAGGCAGTCTCACTGCATCACAGATCCTACAGTTCCTTTATCTGACTCATCACACTGCAGAAAGGTTCGCCACGTTTAAGGAATTAGACAGTTATATTGGAGAGCAGTTTTAACTTGATGATAACCTTAATATCTCCATGCCATGTAAGATAATATTCAGAAATTTCAAAGATTAGGACATGGATAACTTCAGAAAGCTGTATTCTACATGCCCTATCAGACCAATGTTATTTCAGAGAAATAGTTGAAGGTAGATTTGGAGTTCAGTGAGTACTGTTGTTTTCCCAGGACTTTGTGATAGTGTCCTCCTCAATATCAGCAATCTGATACACTCCAGGCAAAAGAAAAACTCTCTATCATGGATCCATTCACTGCTGTGCCTCTTACCTGCTTCCTACTATTCTCAGTATACACTGTAGCTCATCCCATAAGAGCTGCAGAGCTTGAAGAGGTGATGTTCTTAAATACCTATTTGAACTCTTTGTCATGCCACAGTACTAGATCTTCCTTTGGGTCCCCTGCGCTCTCTCTCTCTCTCTCTCTCTCTCTCTCTCTCTCTCTCTCTCTCTCCCTCTCTCTCTCTCTCTCAAACTCACACACACATACACATACACACACACAAATGTTCTACTAGTATTATAATTTAAATGCATTGACATAAACATTTATATAAATGGCAAGTCAGCCACATGGCTAAACTACAATGTAGCCCAGTTGTCTCCTGACATATAAAACCCAAAGTATTTCTTACTTCAACTACAGGCAAAACAATAGATCCTAATTTTTCTAGGAAAGGTGATACTTTTTGTCTGTTGTCTTTGAACTCTTTGTCATACCACAGTACTAGATCTTCCTTTGGGTCCTCGGCGTTATCTCTCTCTCTCTCTCTCTCTCTCTCTCTCTCTCTCTCTCTCTCACACACACACACACACACACACACACACACAAAATCACACACAAACCTAATCAAACAGGTTTTAAAAACTACACTTCTAGATTGATATGAAACCAATTTCTTACAAATTGTGTTTACTAATTTAGCCAGAATTGTTTTCTGTTACATGAAACTTGAAAAACCAACTGATCCAGTAACTTTTCAATATGTTGAATAGGCTGGACTTTGTTTTATTTAGGAACATTCAACCTTTTGATGGGATAATAATTCTCTCAGATAATTTCTATTTGCCTCCATATATTTACAAGCTTTATAATATTGCTTAATTTTCATTGTATTGGATGATTTAATATGACACTTCTTTTTATTGTCTGGCTTGTAATTAGCTTAGCTGAACCAAAGGAGAAAAATAAAAAATAATTTTTGTCTAAAGTGTGACAAATGTAAAATAGACTGAGGACAGGACTAAGACTGGCAAGCCTTTGCTTACCGGAACCCCTGAGTGAGCCACTTGAAGCTGGGAATCTATGCAAAAAGCAAGAGGAATTTATTGTTCCAATGAGTTGGGGATGTCCTACACTGAAGGTGAAGTGGCAGCTCATTCAGTGAGCTTTTTATACAGTTTTCAGGGCAGCAGCCATTAGGCACAATGTGATTGGCAGAACATGTGACTTTTAAACTGATTTTTCTTTAGGGAATGGTGTGGCAAAGACTTCCCTTGTCTGTAGGTGGCCCAAGGTCCTTCCTGAGGAATGTGTCCCCACAATGCAGATCGGTTCCCCCCACACACCCCACACCCTGTGGTCTGAGGAATGTTAATTCGCCTCTGCCTTTCAGGATGGGCAAGTGTTCTAAGACCTTTCCAAAGTTCCTGAGCTGACCTCTTCAACAACAGACTCTATTGCAAGCCTTTTCACACCTATAAACTTTCTACGGTATTTTATTGTGACAAACAAGGAAGATGTAATCAGAAATACATACAAAATCATGCAGTCAGTACCAGATAAGTATCTGATAATTTTGAGAAAATTATTGTACTTGATTTTTAAAAGATTTATTTTTATCTTAGCTACATAAATACTTTGCCTAAATGTATATCATCTGTGTACTTGCTGTCAATATGGTCAGAATAGACTATGGGGTCCCTTGAAACTGAGCTACAGGTAGTTGGAAGCTGCCATCTGAGTACTGTGAACCCAGGTTTTTTGCAAGAATGGCAAATGTTCTTAATTTCTGAACCATCTCTATAGCCTCTTATCATGATTATTGATAATATAAAAATAGTAAGTTGGATGATATCAAATTTTGGAGGACTGTCGATCTGACTCAGTATTTTTACTGAACATTTGTGATCTTGCAAGGAACAAAGTATAAAGCTACAGTATAAAAATATAATATCAAAAAAACTACTGGTTGAGGGTATAAAAATGATTTATTCCTTAGAAAGATTTCTACTTTGGGACAAAATAACTATGAGCTAACAGGCTTCCTGGTTATTTAACAAAGCTTAAGAGCTTTTGATTACATTACTATCTCTCTTGGTCTGGGCAAATCAATTCTTCACTGATGTAGAAGGCCAAAGAGAAGCCAGACTGTGATCTAGTTCCTAAATATTTACAATCAGTAATTCCACATATTGGCTTTGGTGTTTATATCACTCAGGGTCCAATTAGAAAAAAAGAAATGTCTCTTAAGTATTTTAAATTATAGGGTTTGATTGAACAGATAAGATAGTCAAAACATCAGATAGCACCTATGGACACAAGCTGAAGTTGGTCGTAGCAGGTGGTTGCTTTGAAGTCTAAGACTCTGGATCAAAGAAGGAGCTTTATGGAATTTTAGGTCTGAAGTCCTGGCAGAAGCTGGAAGCACATCTGATGTGTGACCTGGAATCAGAAAAATGGTCATGATCGAAGACATAACTCTAGGAAGAGAAAGAGTTACCTTGATTTCTTCTACACTTGATTCTTACAGAGCCTCAGACTGACCCATCCCTGAAGTCCATTCCCTCATGATCTGGTTTAGGTATTATGTGCCTCATAATGGAGCCTTTACAGAAGATTTAATCCTCAGTGCAGCCATGTTCAGAGATGGAACTTTTAGGAGTGGTGATATCTGGGTCTGGGCTGACCCAGATCAAAGCATATGGAAGGACAGGGCCCCATAAATGTATAGGATCCCTCCTCCTGTGAGACAGGCCAGCAGAGGACTGGAAGACAGACCCAGCTCCATAAGGGCCAGGACTGGCTCTCAGCCCAGAGGGCTTTCTGTTTCTGTCTCTGTTTTCTTTATCAGACAATCTCTTCAATCAGCTCCAAGAATGAACATAGCTCTTAGAAAATATCCCAAAGAGGATTAAAGGATGAGAAGTCTCATGAAAATGCTCCAAGTTCAGCAAATATGCCTTTCTCTATGAAATAGACATCACCATCAGGATCAAACCATGGTAATTTTATTTTATTCTCACTGTCACCTTCTCTTCTGGTTTAGGTATTATGTGCCCCAAAATGGATCCTTTACAGAAGCTTTAATCCTCAGTGCAGCCATGTTCAGAGATGGAACTTTTAGGAGTGGTTAGGGGATGGACTTCAGGGATAGATAAGTCTGTTAAGAAGTTCACAGCTGAATGGGCTGTTAGCAGTGAAGATCTAATTACAGGGAGTAGGCCACATGTCGTCTTTTCCTTAAAGGTTCTCAAAGAGTATTTTGCTCACATACTCACTGCAATGGGGCAAGAGAACAATACCTTTCACCTTTGCAAATGCACAGTGACAGGAACTGACTAACTCAGTTTCCTAAACCTCTTAAATTGTGCTAGAACTTTCTAAAGAGACTCTGTGTTTTATATGGCAAAGATCCTCTGGTGCTCATCACTGAAACTACTTCAAGTTGGATGTTGAATTGTATCCTTCTTCCCCATTTAACACTGTAGTTTCTTCTTGTTGCTCTTGAGATGAAGATCCACTTCCACAAACTGACCTGAGAGTCTCTGTGCTCTGGGCTTTGGCTACCTCTTTTAAAGTTTAAAAAGCTTCTTATAAACTGTCATTACTGCTTTCAGTCTCAGTTCTGGTCCTTTGTAGATAAATTTAAATTGACTAATTCACCTTTCATCCAATGATCAATATCTATGATAGTCCCTCTGCTTAACTCTCCTGTTTCATACTTAACACCCATTCTGACTTTGATATTTACTTGTTTTGAAAAATAAGCATTGTGAATTTCGAGCAATTTTCTATATTATATGCCACAATTACAGTCAAATAATTAACAACAGAAAGGTATAAAATGCTCTATAAGATTACATGTACATATTTACATACAGAGAATCCACATTTTGCCAATAGATTTTAGATTTAAACAAATGAAATAAATCACATTTGAATGTAATAACTAGCATAAGGATGTATAAAAAAACATCAGATAGATTCAAATTATAGATAAAACTCCAGTATAGGAAATGCACAGTTTTCAATAGTCTCAGGTAGAGGAAGAACTTTCTAAGTACTAAATTATTAGAACAATTTGTAAGAACTGCATGCAAAGACTTAGCCTAAGTAAATATTGAGAATCTTAATAGAAAAAGAACCCTTATGAATTAATCAGGAAAGCATTAGCACTCTACTCGTGCAAAGAGGAAAGAAGATACAGAGAGAAAACTCACAGGAAGAAAGCTAATAGTCAGTCAGAGTGGAAGAAAGTGACTCATTGCCTCATTTCACCCATGAGTCTCCTAAGAGTTTTGGATGTAATTACTAGTACCCTCACTGAGGATGATCTGACCACAGAATAAGATACTTTCAATTTCCTACCCTGTCATCTCTTCATGCTAGCTTTAAGATAAGCAGAAATAATACGCATACCATTTGCCAATGAGAGGCTCCAGCAGTCAGAAGGCAGGCATGGAAGAATGGGCTGAGAATATGTATTTCTCTGGCACTCTCTCGCCACAATGCCTTCAGTTGCCTGATGTCCTCCACTGATAATAAAGGGTTGGTTGTTTGTTTGTTGTTTGAGAGTACTTCTCCAGCTTGCCAACTGCAAGTATCTATGTGACATAAATGAATACATATTTTTAACATACAACAGATATTTTTGCTACTGTGATCAAATACTTATTCAGAAGCACCCAGAAAAGGGAAAGGTTACTTTCATTTACAGTTTGGGGGGATCTAGAAATCAAGACAAGGAAGGCATTTCTGAAGGGATATGGTGACTGTAATCACTTATCTTTTCTGTGGGCTCTGCTTCTCTTTGCAAATGTACTTTGCATTGGGTCTTCCTTAACAACAGCACCTGAAAATGCTATTTGTTTCCTGCTTTTGTTGTTGTTAATCTGATAAAATACCACATATTTCATAACATGGACAGAATAGACCTTTCACATCAGTGATAATCTCTGTGGGGCAACCACTGGACATATACTCCAATTTCATTCTGCTTTTAATTTGCTTACTGATTGGTGTACCATTACTGACAGGTTCACTGTGGGAAAATTACTAGATGCATGACATCCATTTCATCTGAACTTGCTGTCAATCTGACTTGCTGTCTGTAAATTTGAAGCAAATGGGCAGAGCTGGATATGTAGCCTAAAGAGAGATTGCCTGTCTGACAATGTTTAGTCACACCATAACAATTTGTTTATTACAAATTATTTAGTTTATAACAAATAAATAAAGCAAATGCACAGGTCTGAAGTTGAACAACAGGCTAATGTGCTAGTAGAACCAATCTTCGTACTTGTGTAGCTACACTGAATAACAGAAGTGAACCCATACTGTCTCCCAAGTGTATATCATCAGCTCCAGCACTTCTACAGTGGATCTGGGGCTCCAGTCCAGGTCCTAATGCTTGCAAGTCAAATATATTAGTATAGAACCATCTCTTCAGCCACTCTATTCTTTCTTTTTGTCCTTTATCAAAACCAACATGTTTTAAAAACAATAAAATTAATAAATACTCATCTATACTGATAAAGCTTGAGCAATTGGGAGTGAAAGAAAGGTAACTTTAATAGTTTGCATTTCTGTTCATTGGAGAATATGAAGTGAGTTACCTAGGGGTGAGTTGGAGATGAAGTTCTGAAACTCAAAAGGAATCATGGATGAATAAAATTTAGCACTTGAATCATTAACATTGGGTGTTTTTGAGGGAAATCATGGTAGAAAAGTGCAGTGGTCTTACTCTGACACTAGATATGTGGAGCAGAGTGAGTACTCACTAACCATTAATCACAAGAATTAGTCAGTAGACGTGGTAAAAGATCAGATAAAGAAGAGTCTTTAGAAGAGGTAGAAATTTCTCACCCATCACCCTATTCCTGGGCAAATGTTAATATTTGACAAGAGGTTCTAAGAGTCTCCACTTAGAAACTCCATGCTGTCAATTATTCATAGAACAAAATTTAACTTACCACAATTTTAACTTGACATACTTAAAAATTCTATTAAAAGTTCGAGAAGAGTTTTTTTTTTAATATATCAATAATTCTAATTTAAAATTTATATAAACTTCAAGAATTTAAAAGCTTATAAAGAACATTCCAGGATACTCATTTGGAAGATTTCTTTGTTAGATGCAGTCACTACAAAGCAGTTTTTTCGTGTTTATTCATTTCTCTACTAAGGAATAAAGGGTTAAGGAGTTTAATGACAGTGAACATCAACCCAAACTAAGAATCTGTTATTTGTTGACAGGTTTATTGTCTTACATCTCTGCATCAATCTTGTATGTATACAACCTATGATTTCCATAATTGCTACCAACACAGTTTCATGTTCTCTTTTATTTAAAAAAAAAAAAAACATTTACAAACTCTTTATTTTTAAAACAAATTCTATCTTTTATAAATCCTAAAGATGAACCTAAAAGTGCTAGTTAATTCTTCCAGCCTGCTTCTATCGTCCTTACCCATGAGCCCACTTTCCTAAACAAAACTTATGTTGTAGAAGGAGACACTGCAGCAGTAACTCAAAGCACTGCATAAATGCTGTCCCATTACCAACAAAAACTTGAAGTTGCCTAGCTTGAGTTTTTTTGGCTGGCTGGCAGTAGGCATTCTGCCCTGTGAGCAGGTCCGTTGAAATCTAAGTACCACACAGCAGAGCTGTTAGCAATGTTACCTTGTATTACCCGATAGCATAACTGTTCAAAACAGTTATATGTTAGCTGCTCTTCCCCTTGGACACATTCTCCTGAACCTCTCCATTGCTATTGTCCAATAAGCATTCATGAATTTGGTCCAACCATCAAAAACCTCACTCCTAATAAAGTCCCAAATTAATCAGAGCTTCTTCACTTAGCTCATTATTATTTTTATGTCCTTGTGATTTTTCCTTGACTGACATTTAGAAAGAAAATGACATTGAATAAACTTAATAAAGGTTAATGTCCTAAATCACATAATTGATACAAAGAGAAATTCTCTTTGAAATATAATCAAGCTTTTTTTTTAATTACCAAAAGCATTATGAAACTCAAACTCTAATGATTTAACCTAAAATAAATAAATAAAATAAAAAATACAAATGAAAATGAACTTAAATTTCATTTCATTTTTAAATAGTTCTTGTTTGAGTAACAGGACTAAGAGGCACATGACCTCAAATCTATTTGTGTCCTTTGGCTTTCTCCCCCTTATTCTGCACATTTTAAAATTCTACTTCTCATGCTTTATTTCTTATTGAAGTCCCAAGAATAGCCAAGTTTGAAGTAGTTCTAGGACTTACTTTTTGGCAAAATTTATTTGACATATAGTTTATGGATATATTTAGGTACATTACCCATGAGAGACAAGATGAAGCAAATAAACTGCACAGTTTCTGCATCCAACAAAAATAGCTCAATATCAAAATTGAAACAGTGCTTGCTCTCTTCATCTGGAGTATAACAGAATAACAGGCAGTGTCTCTGCACTGTTGGACACAGGCTGTAGGAGATGGTGTGGTGTGCTAATGAGAAGCTTTCAAAAAAAACTTGGAGAAGAACATCTACCCAGAAACAACTACAAATTAAAAAAAGTGTTTTCCAAGTTGTTTCTTAATCTTTAGGTTTATGGTGACTTAGTAAGTTATAAATGTCTGTTTATTTTCCATTTCTTTTATTGAAAACCTAATTTGGGGCCTGTATGTTTGTCTTACAGGTTGTTACAGGTTGTCTGTGTTTAACAGATAAAGGTAAATTTTCATTGAATTAGAAAGGAAGCGGTCTATATCCTCATAATTATCATCTTGGTCTATTGAATGATCCATGAAATCACTCACCACGACTATATGGGAACAAAGATTGAAAACTATTATTGAAAATGTGGTGGTCAGTAAAGATATTTTGTCATAGGAAGTAAATCATGCATAAATGCAAATGCATTGAGAATAAACAAGTCGTAGGTACAGAAAGAGATCATATGATGTGTTGGAAGTGTGCAAATGATTTAGGAAAAAGGCAAGAAATTCAGACTTCTGTTTAGGTTATACATAGATGTTAGTTTGATGGACAGACACATGGTAAAGTTGTATTCAAACATAATCTGAGACACAAAATGAAATTAAAATCCAATTGTATGGGAGGAGAATACACAGGAGGCTGGAGCAGGCAAGGTATACAAATGTTCGAAAGAGAATGTTACTTCCTTGTAGTTAATACTTCAGTAGTGACAAAATACTAAAAGGGAAAATACAGGATTGGCCAACAACAAACATTTTTTCAATATTTAATCTCCACATCTTGCTTTTCTACAAGTGACAATGACAATGTCTTTTGAAACTGTAAAGAAATGATTATTCTTTATTTGGAATTGAGGAATTCTCTGCAGCTAACAGTCCATTTCACCTGAGAAGCACTAAGCTGTAGTGTGTAAGCACTAAGTCAAGGATGCTTAAGTTTAAAGTTATGCCACCATTCCTGTATGGATATTTGTTCCTGGTTAAATTAAAATTTAAGGTTCAAGTAATCAATCCCTTTATTACTCGTTACATTCAAATAATCAGATTAATTTACAGATTAAAATAGAGTTGCATTAATAATAACCAGTAATACTCCATTGTATTTAAGAAGCCATTACTATAAGGCAAATGGACTACATGAAGCCCTTGGGAAGAGATAGTGCAATAGTGTAAATTTTCATATACATGCCTTCCTTGGAAAGCATTTATGCTTAAACTCTTACAAATCATAGTTTATAGCAGTTGTTTTAGGAGGAGAGACGAATAAATCACCATACATGTACTTTTTACAGCTTCATAAAGCTAAGCATTGCTTAAATGTATAAAGGGGTTATTATGTCAACTAAATGACTTTCTTCCCTGGGAGAAAGTATTAAATATCTGCAATGGGAAGTTGCTTCCTAACTTGTCCTTATTCTGAATTTAGAGACTATTATGAAAAAGAGAATTTACTATTTAATCACTGGTAATGAAGGTAGAAGTTGAACATATTTTTGTTTTTCCTTTGGCACTTTCAATTATCAAATAATTTTAAAGACGAAGACTTTATAACTTGAAACACTTTTGAATGGTAGTAAGACTATGTGCATCTTAATCAAATCCTGCAAATTCTCATTAAAATAATTGAAACATATAATCTACCAAGTAAAGAGCTTCATAGGTTTTACCAAGGAGTATCTTTTCAACCCCTCATCTAAACAACTCAGCAAATATACTCCTGAGTGTTTGAAAGCTAACTCAGTTCTGCTGAGTTCAATAAATGCTTGCTATCTTAATTGGTAATAGCTGGGAAAAAAAGGGAGATGAATATGCCTTCGTTAATGTCTTTGGAGAATTTTTAATATGATGGAAGTACAGCAAATCTAAATAGCCAGCCAAAATCCAGACTGGATGAATACATAAGCATACTACTGAAGAACAACAATAAACAATTCACAGTAACTTTCTCCTTATTAACTGGGAACATACCCAAGACCCTCAGAGGATGCCTAGAACTGTGGATAAGACATATCTCTGTATAGAGTATAACTTATAAATTAAGAACAAGGAGATGAGCTGTAATAACTAATAACAAGATTTAAAAACTTAATATACAGATAGAAGTAAGAGTTCCAACCCCCATCTATTCTACTATAATCTTGGCTCCTCAACCTGGAATTTTTCTCCTTATTAAGTCTGGAATTCTTACTTTTTCACTTAAAAGAATCACTATTTTGTCTCTCTATGGCATACTAGAATAGCCAGCTTATCTACTTCCTGTACTCTGTACCCATCACTAATAAATAAGTATCACTTGAACATGATCACTACTGTGATATTACAGTCTACTAAGTGACTACTGGAAGACTGCTTTACATATCCTATCTTGATAAAGACTTTCTGATCCATTCCTTGTCTTGAATTTAGAAAGTCAATTCTGAAAGAGATGTTTATTAACACCTCAAAAGCGCTATGGTTAAACTTAAGACTATTTTTCCTCTGACATTATAGATACACGAGACAAATCAATGCATTCTCCCTAGTTTTGTGGAGTGATGCAGTACAAAATATCAACATGCCATTTAGAATGGTGTAGAATTTAAAACTTTGGATTGTTTGTCTAATATCTCTGGAATTTTCCATCTGATATTTTCAAACACAGTTGGCCATGGGCAACTGAAACTTCAGAAAGAAACCCCAGTCAAAGGACTAACCCGTACCTTCCTCTGCAGAGATGCAAGAATGAATGTAGAGGATTAGAGCAGGAGGTTACATTCCAGTACACTGGCTGTCAACAGGTAGAATGAATTAACAGGTAAAGTGAGGGAACAACAAAAGCCAAAACATTAACGTGCAATATTTGAACCTTCTGCAGTGCTGCCTAGTCTGTGGATTTCTTGGCCGTGAGCCAACTCACATGCCTTCTCCTGGCCTGCCCTTAGCCAGTAGTAGCAGCACGGAGTGAGGCAAAAACGTATTCTAGAGTCAGTCTGAGGTTCTGATTTTACTTCTCCAGCTACAAGTTGTGTGAACTTAAAGCATAATTCATTCTATTTTGAACTCAGTTATTTTAATCTATGATGTGAGAATATCAATAGTTACCTGAGAAATCAGTTAAGAGAATTTGTTTAAAAACATAATACAGAAACATTTACATATATATTCAAACTGTGATTCTTAAAATTTTCATTAATCCATAGAGAGGCAAGAGAATGGGGCTACAAATAGAAATCAAATAAAAATGAAACTTGATAGAAGACAAAAAATGGGACTTAACATAACGGTTTTAATCTTGGAGCACCTAGATGGTCTTCAGTGGGAGGGTGGTTAGATAAGCCCATTACATACAATCATGGAGCACTACTCAGCATTAGAAAAATTTAAAGTAGTAAATCAAATGATATGTCTCAAAGGAATTATATTTAGTGAAATTATTCCAAACATATCATGTGAACTCATTTACATAACATTCTTGAAATGACAAAATTATCAAATAACAGATTAATGGCAGAAATAGTTTTAGTTATCAAAAGGCAGAAAGAATTACATGTATTGCTTGTGATTATTAATGCATAAACCTATGCATGTGATCTGATTGTATATTATCAACACACACATACATAAACAGCCACACAGAGTGACCATAACTTTGGTGTACCTCAAAAGATCTGTGAATCCTGTTAGTAACATTACCCTGCTTGTGCTATTGCAATGTCATGCTTCCTTACTGCATTCCCAGGTCTCATTAGAGAAATTAGTGAATAAATAATTATGTGTGAATCAGCAATATCTCCAGCAATAACTAGGCACAGGGGAAAAGTTCCTGAACAGAACACCAATGGCTTATGCTCTAAGATCAAGAATTGACTTATGGGACTTCATAAAATTGCAAAGTTTCTGTAAGGCAAAGGACACTGTCAATAGGACAAAACAGCAACCAAAGATTGGGAAAAGATCTTTACAATCCCACATCCGATAAGGACTAATATCCAATATATACAAAGAACTCAAGAAATTAGACTCTAGACAACCAAATAACTCTATTAAAAAATGGGGTACGAGTTAAACAAAGAATTCTCAACTGAGGAAATGTAATGGCCGAGAAGCCCTAAAGAAATGTTCAGCACCCTAGTCGTCAGGGAAATGCAAATCAAAACAACCCTGAGATTCCACCTCACACCAGTCAGAATGGCTAAGATCAAAAACTCAGGTGATAGTGGATGTTGGAGAGGATGTGGAGAAAGAGGAACATTCCCCATTGTTGGCGGGATTGCAAGATGGTGCAACCACTCTGGAAACAGTCTGGCGGTTCCTCAGAAAATTGGACATATCACCGCCTTAGGACCCAGCTATACCACTCCTGGGCATATACCCAGAAAATGCTCTAACATATAACAAGGACATATGCTCCCCTATGTTCATAGCAGCTTTATTTATAATAGCCAGAAACTGGAAAGAACCCAGATGCCCTTCAACAGAGGAATGGATACAAAAAATGTGGAACATTTACACAATGGAATATTACTCTTCTATTAAAAATAATGAATTCGATAAATTCTTATATAAATGGATGGAACTAGAAAATATCATCCTGAGTGAAGTAACCCAATCACAACAGAACACACACAGTATTCATTCACTGATTATTGGATTTTAGCCCAGAAGCTTGAAATACCCAAAATTCACATCACAGACCACATAAAGCTCATGAAGAATGAAGACCAAGTGGAGGGCCTTCAGTCCTTCTTAGAAGGAGTAACAAAATACTCAAGGAAGCAAATATGGAGACAAAGTGCAGGACAGAAACTGAAGGAGGGGCCGTCTGCAGACCAGTCCACCTGGGTATCCATCCCATGTGCAGCCCCAAAGGTAGACGTTGATGTGGATGTCAGGAGGTACATGCTGACAGGAGCCTGATATAGCTGTCTCCTTAGGGGTCTTCAAGAGTCTGACATATTCAGAGGCAGATGCTCACAGCTAACCATTAAACTGATCATGGGGCCCCAATAGAACAGTTAGAGTGAAGACTGAAGGAGTTGAAAGGATTTGCAGCCCCATGAGGAAAACAACAATACCAACCAACCAGAGCCCCAGGGTCTAAACCACCAGCCTGGTGGGTCCCTAGGGAGGGAGGAACCCAGCTATATATGCAAGGGTGTTATAGGTGGGAAAAGAGATCCTTGGTCCCATGAAAGCTGGACATCGTGGGGGGGGGATGATTCGAGCGTGGGGAGGGGAGGTGCGGGGGGGACATGGGTGGGTGTACACCCTCATAGAAGCAGGAGGAGGGGGGATGGGATAGGGAGTTCCTGGGGGGGGGATGGAGTAAGGGGAGAACAACTGAAACGTAAACAAAATTTCTAACTAAAAAACAAAAAAAGAACTAAAGTCAAACTTTATAAAGAAACCAAGGAATTGCAAGTAGCTGACAGTACTCAAGCTGGGTTGGTCATAGCACTCAGGGAATAATTTCAGGAAAGCTGAGAAATAGCTATTAGAAAAGCAACGCAGCCACCAAGAGATCATCAGACAACAGGAAACAGAAATTATCAAGAGCTGATGAGTAGCAAGCTGTCCTCTGGAGGTGATTGTTGCACTCACAAAGTCACAAAAGCTATGGTTACTTACAGAAGATCAGGTCAAGATGGGTTTGTCAAGATTCCACCACAGGTGGGGGAGGAACTCATGAGGTATCTCTCCCAGAAAACATACTGGAAGTTAATTGTTGGTGGTGGAGGAAGAGTTATTTTCTTGAGTGTTGTAATCATTGTTACCTTACCAATCATCCAGTAATTAACCCCCAACCTGTGTTGATGCAAGCAAGCCTAATTAATGTGAGTGGATCACAAAACTAAAACCAAACCAAATAAACTCACTAGAAATCCAATATAAAAGTAGGAGGTGAGGTTATGGGAAGAAAAGGGAGTTTAGTGGGACTGAGGGGTGTAAGAGAAAGGAATGAGGGGTGAAATTAATAAAATTTATTAAATACATGGACAAAGTTGTCAAAGAGTAAAAAATAAAATAATATACATTATGTACTCCTTAAATCGTCAACGTATTCCATAACAAATACTGTCCACTAAATGTCTTAATATTAGGACCTCAGTTTATCTGTAAACTAAAATTTGTCCAAAATTAATTCTGATCAGATTTGGGGTATGGTGAGACTACACTCCTTGGATTGCAGATGGTTGTGTTCTTGTGGGCTCTGATTCCTGCTTTCCTCTGAACATTTGAATGTTTCTTTTCTTAAAATGATACCAGCCATAATGTGTTAGGGCTTGTTCTAAATACCTTATTTTAATTTTGCCCTTTTTAAGACTGTGTCTCCAAAAGTGATAATATTCTAAGGTATCAGAAGTTATGATTCAATATAAGAAATTAAGTGAGATACATTTTAGCCTTAATAGTTGTAACATTATAAAGGGTCTCAGCACAAGGCTTATGGGAAAATTCACTACATTGCATTTAGAGGTAGCTTTCTGAACATGTGAACAAGAATCAATAAGACTATATCCAAATTCAAAACTTCTGTTCTTAAAAAACACAATCAGTAGAGTAAAACACCAACTTGTGAAACAAAAGAAATATTTTCCTAGCTTAATCTCATAAAGAATTAATACTCCAAACATGTAAAGAAATCCTGCCATTCAACAACAAACAACAAAAAAAAAAAAAAACAGGAAGCAACATGACTTAAAGATGGTTGAACAGTACCATTATACAGACTACAGACTGAGCTATTTATATTTGGATACTTAAATAACGCACACGCACACAGACTCATACATGATTCACGCATACATGCATGCAAGCACTTAAGTAAATAGTAAAGAAAAGAGGGCCATGAATTTAAGAGCACAAGGAGTCAGAGGGTACATGATAGGGTTTGAAAGGAGGAAAAAGAAAGGGAAAATTATGTAACATATTAGAATTTCAATTTTTTTTCTTAAAGATGAGCAAAAGATTTGACATACATTTCTTTAAAAAAAAAACAAAAACCTACCAATTAGCATATGTAAAGATACCCCACATTATTGATAATTAAACAAATGGAAAATGAAACAACCAAGGAATGTTATTCATTTTCAAAATAGAAATTAGAATGGGTAGAGTAAGATGTTGATAATGAGAAACATTGTTGTATTGGCAGGTATGCAAATATGTGCCGGTCCTTTTTCAGTTCTCTCAATGACCCTTTTAGAGTTCTTAAATCCAAGCTGCACAAGTTATGCACATGATTTTCAGCTTTTTATTCTAATTTCAAAGAATTTTAGAAAAACAGAGTAAAGGAGAGAACATTTATTTTGACTCCTGGTTCAGAGATTTCAGTCCAAGTTCAGCAAGTTCCATTGCTTTGGGTCTGGGGAGAGGCAGAATGTGAGGGTGTTGAGAATGTGGCAGAAGAGGCTGTTCCCCTCATGGTGGGCAGGAATGGGACATGGTGCTGGGAGGGAAAAGAGGAAACAAGGAAGATACAGAGAGAGGAAACACAATCTGAAATAAGAAGCGTCTTGTGAAGTCACACTTGGGTCTTCCTTCTTGAGTTTCATGTGGTCTGTGAGTTGTATCTTGGGTATTTTGAGCTTTTGGGCTAATATCCAATTATCAGTGAGTGCATACCATGTGTGTTCTTTTGTGACTGGGTTACTTCACTCAGGATGATATTTTCTAGTTCCATCCATTTGCCTCTGAATTTCATCAAGTCATTGTTTTTAATAGCTGAGTAGTATTCTATTGTGCAAATGTACTACATTTTCTGTATCTATTCCTTGGTTGAGGGACATCTGGGTTGTTTCCAACTTCTGGCTATTATAAATAAGGCTGCTATGAACATAGTGGAGCATACGTCCTTATTATATGTTGGAGCATCTTCTGGGTATATGCCCAGGAGTGGTATAGCTGGGTCCTCAGGCAATGATATGTTCAATTTTCTGAGGAACCACCAGACTGATTTTCAGAGGGGTTGCATCATCTTGCAATCTCAACAACAATGGAGGAGTGTTCTTCTTTATCTACATCCTTGACAGCATCTACTATCACCTGAGCTTTTTATCTTAGCCATTCTGACTGGTGTGAGGTGGACAGGTGACTGGTGGTGTGGTCTCAGGGTTGTTTTGATTTGCATTTCCCTGATGACTAAGGATTTTGAACATTTCTTTAGTTGCTTTTCAGCCATTCAAGTTTCCTCAGTTGAGAATTCTCTGTTTAGCTCTGTTCCCCATTTGTTAATAAGGTTATTTGGTTCTCTGGAGTCTAACTTCTTGAGTTCTTTGTATATATTGGATATTAGCCCTCTATTGGATGTAAGATTGGTAAAGATCTTTTCCCAATCTATTGGTTGCCATGGCCATTTTGTCTATTGACAGTGTTCTTTGTCTTACAGAAGCTTTGCAATTTTATAAGGTCCCATTAGTCAATTCTTTTTTTTTAAATTAATTTATTTATTTAAATCACATCATAATTTACTTATTTACACAGGGTTATAAACACAAAAAGGCAGGGTGTGGGGAAGGAAATGGCACCGGAGCATAGGTGTTCAGGGGAGTACAGATACCTTTCAGAACAGAGTATCAGATGGGTGTAGGTTCAGGGGACAGGTCACTATGACTCTGCCTATGATTCACTTGTCCTTATCTAAGTTGACACTGTCCACCGAGGCTGCCTATTTATATGACCTATGACTACTTGGGCTGGTAAATTTCCACAGAAGTCGCCTGTTTACAGTAGCTTATAGCCAGCGGCAGCTCTACACCCAGTCTCACAGAACCCAGGGAAGCAGGGCTCCCAGGAGCTCTAACCCAAGCAGCTTCTTAAGCAAGGAGGAAGCAACACTAAACAGGGAGTAACCGGGACCCACAAGGACCCAGGTACTCACTCCTGGCCCGGAGCACTGGTTCCTTCAGGATTTGGGCCTGAGCACTCAGCAGATCTCCTGTGGCAACTCTGCACCCAATCTCACAGAACCCAGAGAAAGTGTGGCTCCCAGGAGCTCTAACTGGAGCAGCCTGTTAAGCAAGGAGGCAGCAACACTGGCCCCAAACAGGGAGTAACCAGGACCCACAGGGATCCGGAACTCACTCCTGGCCCAGAGCACTGGTTCCTTCCGGTCTGGACCCAAGCACTGAGCAGATCTTGGGCCCTAGCGCTAACCTCAGCAGCAACACCCAACCTAAACAGTTCTGACACAGTCAATTCTTGATCTTGGAGCATAAGCCATTGTGCTTCTTAGAAGGGGATCAAAATACTCACAGGAGGAAATATGGAGACCAAGTGTGGAGCAGAGTCTGAAGGAAAGGTCATCCAGAGACTGCTCCACCTGGGGAAATCCATTCCATATATAGTTGCCAAACCCAGATGCTATTCCTGATTTGAGGAAGTGCTTGCTGATGGCAGCCTGATATGGCTGTCTCCTGAGAGGCTCTGCCAGAGCTTGACAAATACAGAGGCAGATGCTTGCAGCTAACAATTAGACTGAGCATGAGGTCCCCAATGGAAGAGTTGGAGAAGGGACTAAAGGAGCTGAAGGGGTTTGCAGTCCAGTGGGGAGAGCAGCAGTGTCAACCGGCCAGACCTCCCCATTAGAGTTCCTGGGGACTGGACCACCAACCAAAGAGTACATCATGGAGGACCCATGGCTCTGGCCGCATATGTGGCAGAGGATGGCCTTGTTGGACCTAAGTGGGAGGAGCGGCCCTTGGTCCTGTGGGGATTCGATGCCCCAGTGTAGGGGAATGTCAGGTGGGAAAGCCAGGGTGGATGGGTGAGTAGAAGAGCACCCTCTTCAGAGGCAGGAGGACGGGAGACGGAATAGGGAGTTTCTGGAGGGGAGACCTGGAAAAGTGATAACATTTGAAATGTAAATAAAGAAAATATACAATAAAAAAAGCCTCTTATGACAATGATGTAATTTGCCTAAGTAGATGAGCCTGACATAACAATCTGTTCAGTTATGAAGTCATGACCTAATATTGCTCAGCAGCATAACCAGCTGGGGACCAGGCCATCAACACAGCACACTTGGGAACATTCTATACCCAAATCATACAGTAAGTTTCGAGAGTCAGTTTCACAAGTTGAAAGTGTTCATGATAGGATGCATGACAAGTGAATGGAGGTAATACTTGTACATTGTAAACTTAAAATAGTTAGGATGGCAAAATTCTATGGCAAATTTTTATTTTTAAAATATTTTAAAGATACACCAAGAGACCTGTATACAAAGGATGCAATTACATAGGTTATCTGTCCCACTTTCTTCCTGCAGACAACAAAGTGGACCTGAATTTTATCCACAGTGACTGGACTACCTGCTGTGGATCCATACACCTTTTATCCATGTCTGCTCTCTTGTGCATTTAAATATGGAATTTGGTTAAAGGCCATTCAATGTAAATTCAGTGGAATCTCTTTTCCATTTATAGAGAAGAATGTTGCTTTTCTCTATTCATGTTGCTCTTATTTTTACATGACACTGAATTTAATCATCAGAGCATGATAAGATAATAAGTGTTCCCATCCTGTTGCTTGGATACCATGGCATTAATATTCTAGAGGGTAATGAAACAGGAAACATGTGGGTTTTCCCCCTACAGTAAGAACTGCATCTAAGGAAACTTTTACTTCTATTTCTTTAATATAAACCATAATCAGTTTTCTTTACCTTATACACTAGACGTAATCTGTGACTTGACGATGGGAACTGGGCTTTCTATGGAACTGACAGGACATTTTACCAGACACAAACAGCTAACTTTTTTTATACTTGCTTTTCTCAAAGAATATTTTGAAGGACATTAAAATATACTTAAGAGATTATACTTAACAATTTCTTAACAAGTAAAAACATTACATAAGGTATGTTATCACTTATTAATTATTAAACTTCTCAGAAACCTTATATAATAATTTAAGCATCCTTCTCTAAGCAAAGGATGCCGGCAATAGAAGTTCTCAAACTCAATTAAGCAGTATAACACTGTTTCTGTTTAATTTCAGTTCACTTGAATTGTTAAAACATACATTGAAACACGATTCAACTTGGGTTTAGGATAGATGAGGATAGGACTTATAAAGAAACCATAATAAAAAAATCTTTATGTTATTTTTTCTCCAAAAGAAGTAGAAATGCTAACATTGACTTATTTCATAAAAACATCTGTGCTCTGTGGCTTACCACAGGAAAACTGGAAATGTTAACTTTGGTGAATGTTGATCAATGTTTAGCCAGGACCTGTGGATATTCAAACTGTGTCTTCCTAGAGAACAGCAATAGAGTTAGAAAACTGAGCTACACAGAAAGGGAGCGTGAGTAAGGACAGGGAGATTTGCTTAAAATAATAGGAGATATAACTTATAAGATGTAACCTAAAATATTTTCATAGTAACTATATGTAAATCGTGCGGAACCTAATCAAACAAGATGTGTATGAATTATTCCTGAAAAATCATAAAGCTTAAAAAAAGACTTAAAATCAGAAATTACTGGTCATTTTTTTTTTTTTACATATTCCAGTATTTGAGAATGTCCTCCTTTGAGGATGGGCACTTTCCTAAATTAACACAAAAATCTTATGAGACCAGAGTTAAACAGTAACTCAGGGATAGATTTGAAAACTGAGAAGACTCTTCTAAAATCTCAATAGGGGATTAAAAGGTTAGGAATTTCCAAGAAGCTTTTGAATAACAAAAACGAGTAATCCTTTCTTCACTGGATATATTTGTAGCTGTAGTGATGAACAGCACATTGTGGATAGAGGAGAGAAAATCAAGCAATGTATTAGGAGAGAACCAACTATAAATGAAACATTTATAAATGATACAGGAATGAGGGGACCCTGTATATTAGTAGGAACATAGAGGCCTATTAAAATATAGTTCCTAACATTTGAATAACATTATAGAGGGAAATAATATATATTGTATTATATAAATTATATACACATATATATATATATATATATAAATTATATATATTATATAAATTAATTTTATAATATATATTATATAATATATATATATATAAATAATATATATTACATTATATAAATTATATATAATACAACATAAATTTATAATATGCAACCTAAACATTGACTTCCAAAACTTTTGGAAAAATTACAGTCTAAAATATTGTGATATTAGATTCATAGGTTTTTTTGGGGGTACAAAATGGTGCTAACCAAGAAAGAAAGAGAACATGGTACTGTGTTTTGTTTTGTTTTGTTTTGTTCTGCTTTGTTCAATTGATCAATTAAACATGTCAACTGATCAATTAAAGTATTCCAAACATATGCTGAAACACAAAACAACAAACCAAACAATAGTGACATAATCTTCACTGACAGACAAGCCCTAAGGGCATATTTGTAACAGGAAAGATTAAAAAAAGAACTTGGTATAGCCAATGTGCAGCTATGATTTGGTGGGTGAAGATTAAGACATGATATCTCCAGAAGCTGATTGGGAAGTCACAGAGGCCTGATTGAGACTTTCAGGCATCTTCAACAGCAGTGAGGGCCTGAAAGAACTGACTGTTGTATGTGTGAACCAGGAATGCTCCTGGCAATTGTTTCCAGCAAAACCCCTGCGTCATCCCTGGCTACAGTGGGACATGTTGAAAGTATTCTTTTTCTCCTTGGATCTGCCTGTTCCCACTTGTGCTCATTTTCTAGTGGGCCCATTCTATTCTCTCTGGCTCCATGTTCTAATTGCTACCTTGTTCACCAGACAGCAGTGCAAGTTATAATCCATCCAGATTGGTAAAAATAGATCACTCTGGGGCTACAACCTACAAGTCTATTGAGGAAAACATACAAAAAGCACAAGGATGAAGAGAAAAGTCAGCAGCTGAGGAAAAGAAGTCGTTTGAATGGATGTTTATCCTCTAACTTGCAGTTTTAAGTCAGCTTGAAGTAGCAGCAAAGGACCAATTTTTATATCATTTTAAAGTTATGATCTTTATAGGCTTCTGGTTAAAGCCTAAGAGTACCTTTAAACAAACCAAAGCTAAACTAAACAAAGCAAAGCAAACTAAAGCATGCCAAGTAAAAATCCAGCACTGCTATCTGTTTGAAGAGGAAGAACAACCATTCTGTATTCATTCATTCATTCAATCACCCAACTTATTTTTTATAAGACATAGGAACTGATCCACATTTCTGTGAACCATGATCCATTGCTTCAGAGTTTTTATACAATAGGATTTATTCTTGTACATTAAAAAATCAAAGTTTCAATATTTTACTAATCTTAGAGAAAATATTTTCCAATGTTAACATAAATTGAAGGTTGGTTATTATACAATTATGAAAAAGAAATTCAGATAGTTTCCCCTTAAGAGTTTTGCAAGTGCTGCAATATCACCCAGTCTTTTACTTCAGAGTGTTGCTCAGAAAATAAAATTTAGAACATCTTTGTGAATCAATATTGTTAAAAAAATTGTAATATTTCTGAATTACCCCTTAACCATTTGGCCTATAAGTTCCCTGTAAGGCCATGACATCATTCAAATTGAAATAGAGTTCTTGAAAGAAACGGAGTACAAGGAGCTTCAATAATGAGTATTATTTTAGTTTTATCCTCAAAGTAATCCTCATCTTTAATAGTACATTGAAACTGTGTGTGAAACACAACAACCTCTCCTTCCTAGCAGAGCCAACCATGTTTATTACTTCAATTCCATGAAAGCCTGTGCCTTTAGCATGCTGAAGTAAAGGAAAATGTAGGATACTTAGGCAGGTCAGAAGCAGTAGGATAGGCTTTTTTTTTAGAATGCTTGCTTCTTGCTTCAATGAAGACATTTTGAAAAATAGTTTAGTAAGAGACATATTGAAAACCACTTACAGATAAACAGTGAAAATGAGACAGGCCATGATCAGACCACTTGGGAAAGCAAATTTTGCCATAGACTTTACAAAATTTTGACTAGACAAATGGAAAATGTATAAGTCAGGAAATTTAAAGATCTAAAAGTGTTAAAAGTACATCTTTAAACAAAACAAAACAAACACACACACACAAACCCAAAACCTTCATTGACTCTTTTTCTGGACACAAGGTCTTTGTCAGTTTTAATTGTCAAGTAGCCACAATCTAGATTATCCTGGGAAGTTAAGTTTAGAGGGTTCAGGTAGACAAAGTTTGCTTTAGGTGTGTCTCTAGGGAACTGTCTTGGTTGCAGTGATTGATGTATGAAAACCTGTTATTGTGGTCAGCACCATTTCTTGGTTTGTGGTACCTCAGACCCTCCCATATCCCTCACTCCACCCTGCTGTGCCCTTTATTTACTAAAGTAAAGTAAATATTTTTATTTACTTGCCTATAGATACTTGCAAAAGCATAGAATTAAGTTCAGTCACGACAAATGAATTTGCCCAATTAACAACCACATTGTAATGTTCACAGAAACCTCCCTTTCTCTTTTCTTGGTTATTTAATCTCCATTTTCATTCAGGTGAAGAATGCTATTCTGCTTTCTTTGTGTTTTTGATGACTAGAATTGCTTGTGAAGAGAATCACACAATCTGTACTTTGAGGTAAGGTTTCATACACTCAGCATAATGATTTTGAGGTCAGTCTGCATTTTTCCGTGTGTCAGCAATTATTTTTTCCTGCTATGAGGTACTGTATTGTATGTCTCCATCTTCCGAGGTGGCTTCTGAGGTATTGCAGCGAATAGCTACTTTGAATTATGTTAGTATAGAAGCAAGATCCTGGGAACAGCTATGGTGACTTTTATTAACACAGTAAGCACTGTGATTTTGATTTTCGGGCATAAATCAAGGCATAAAGCAAGTTCAATAAAGAATGAATAAGGAGTGTGGCTGCTTGGACAGGCACAAGTTCTCATGGAGAAAGCTTTCTTTTTTAGCATCTTCAGAGGATGATACAGATCAGATAACAGTTTTCTGAACCCAGGGACATAAATCTTCTCACCCCTCATAAATTGATCTTTGTGAGGCTTTATCCTGAAAAGAAAACTTTAGCAAAACAAGCAAGTAAGTCAACCCTGGCCAGGTGCTGCCAAGTATGTGAGAGCATGGGACACAGAACATTCCAGTTCATCTTCAGAGGCAACAGCGGCAGGGTGGGGTGGGGGTAGGGCGGGTAGGGGGGATGGGAGTGTCTGAGGCATCCTGTACACGCTGCCTTCTATCATCCGGATCACTCAGAAGTTCTGGCTTTGCAGAGGCTTTTATCAATCAATTAGCAGAAACCTCCAAAGCAGCTTGCCCACTTAACTGTTGGGGAACGCTGAGGCCCCTTTGATGTTTGGCCTTGGCACACAAAGTGGTAATTCACAGAAAGATAAAAAGATTTAGGGCACTAAAAGACTATTCTTAGTAGATTAAAGCCTCGTTGCTAGTTCAATGACAAAGGCCTTTTAATATATATTTTCTTTCCCATCTAGAGTAAATATGCAGTCATCCTATGTAAATAATGAGAGAAAATTACAGCACTGGAG